>CM037784.1:25521505-25571505 GCA_021229015.1 Solen grandis
ATAAAATCTTTCTGTTTTACAATTGTAATCCTTTGTCAGGTTATGCAAATTAAAACTCGATATCATTGGTCCAGTATGCTTCCAAAGACAGTGTATATTTTTCGAACAGAAAAGCAAAATGTGACTCACAGATTTGTTAAGAGATGCAGTCTGTACATATTCGTTGACGACAACATTATTATAATGTGTAAATAAGAAAGAATATTTCAGTAAAGAACATTTAACTGTTCACAATAATACCTGATTTGCATCTTCTTCATTTTTCTGACCTTTTTCACAGACCTTCCGTATATCTCCGATAACAAATCGTGAGTACATGATGATAAACAAATTGTAATTCGGAAACGGTTTTTGAATTTAAATAACCTTCGATTACGGATCTTCTTCGGGAATACTTGCAGATGCAAAAGTAAACAATGAAAATATAATTTTGATATTAATACAAAAATACTAAATAACGTTATTGTATTAACCTGTTCAATGCGTTTGATTTTTATTTTACAAGAGATATTTGCATAGTATGTGTCCTTGCGTTAGTCTACAATATGCCAATACTATTTTATCTTTTCATTTGCATGAAATGTGTAACATCTCGAAATATAATTGGCCTTTTACAATAATGTTCTGTAATATCGACAGAAAGAAAAATGTGTTTTATTAAATGATGTTTGTGAAAAGACTGACATAAAATACAAAGAAGAAAAGCAAGTCTTCATCAGATATAGGATCACGTAGTCGCAGTCGCCTAAGAGTAGCTGTACTATTAATTATATTTGCAAGAATTATATCCCCATCATTTCCGCAATATTTTGTACAGTTTTTCTATAGGAAAAAAACGGAGTAACTTTGACCAATTATCGACAGGATGTAACCAGGTGATATTATGTGGCTTCAAGGGGAACAGGGGGAACAGGGGGTGGGACAAGGGTCGGGGAGTATTATTATATCGGGCAGCTCGGGAGGTATGAAAAATTGATTCATATGGTTCTATTATAATATCTTATCAATAATCTTATTTAAAAAAAAGCAAAAGACAAAATGAAAGAAAAATAATTACAACTTCTAGCGTAAGTGCTATGTACAGTAGAGTACAATACATGAAGGTAACCCACGCTATAATCGACTGGTACTTAAAACATGAACGTAACCCATAACTTATTAAATTACGTACGGGATTGTTATATTTCTATATAACAATAATAATAATAAAAATAATATTTTTAGTAATAAGTTATCTAATTATACACATCACAACAAAATATTTTCTTCAGTGTTTACACTATTTTTCTTATCGTAATGTTCATAAACCGGTATGTGGGTGGGGTAAGGTAGAATATCAACATCGACAGGTCATCGTCGTATGTTATGATCTTTGCCTTAAACTAATTCGTGGGGACAAATATTCGTGGATAAAGGCATCCACAAAAACAACGAAAATTAATCCCCCACGAAATATAATCATTTTACAGTACAGAAAATTACGAATATTCGTGGATAATCGAAAAAAAAAATAATAGGAGCTTGAAATATAAAGAGTATTTGTTGAGTTTTTTTTTTCGTACGAGTAAGATCGTATTTTCTTTCCATTGTGGACACAGAAAACACATCCCCACCCGTAGTTAAAATATTGTTCCATTTGACCATGCGTGATTATTAAAATTACAGTCTTTCAAATAATACTGATAATAATAATACTGATAATAATAACCTTGGTAGTTTTTTGGGCACACACATATACAAATACTAACTTATTCGTCCCAAATTTTCACGAAAAATATTACACGAAAGATAATTGTAGAAGGAAATCATGCAGTTAGTGTCTGCATAATGCGGACTATGCATATCTCTTAAATTCCCTTATGGCGAACTTGTGCTACCTTAAATGATTGGCAGTTAAATTCTTAATCAAATCCTGGTCGTCGGCTTTCATGCATAGTCTACACTTTTGAGTTACTTTTCACTAAATATGTTGATCATCACTCACTGAATAAGGTATATAACGTTCAACTAAATAGGTGACTTTTACTCACATATTTAAGTGAGTACTTTTCACATAATAAGATGAGGATTTCTCACTGATTTATGTAGCAATGCTCATTTTAGAAGTTTAGAAGTGAATAGCGTTCAGTAATTAGATGAAGATTGCTCAACTATTTCAGTGAATAATGTTCACCTTACAAGATGAACATTACTTACCGAACTGGGCGAGTACTATTCACCATATATTTTAGCATTACTCACTGAATTAGCTGAACACTACTCACTTTATTCAGTGAGTAGCGTTCGTTAGATTTCAGTGATTTCTATTTACCTACTAAGTCGAACATTACGTACCGAATCAAGTGCGTAATACTCATCTACTTGATTGAGTTATGTTCACCAAATATGGCGATCATTACTCACTGAATACGGTGAAAGGTGCTCACTCAAATAGGTGAACATTGTTTGTGATAAACAGCTACCTCAATAAGCACTATTCATCCCTATTCACTATTGCGCATTTCTCACTAAATTAGGCGAACAGTGCTAATTTAATACAGAGAGTAATATTCAATATGCATAATTAAGTAAATATTGTTCGCTTAATTAGATGAACAATATTCACATATTGAGTGAGTATTTGAGTGTTTACACGGACAATGCTCACTCAAATATGTGAACGTAATTCACTTTTTTCACTGAGTAACGTTCACATACATATGTAAATACTGTTCATCTTATTTGTAAAAAAAAAAAAAAAAAAAAAATTCTTTGGTGAAAAATAGTCACGTAATTCAGTATTAACGCGAATTTAACTATAAATGCTTAGCTATTTAAATGAGTACTGTTCACATATTTCAAATGATAACTTATTTGAATCAATACTGTTCACTTATTTCAGTGAGAACTATTCTACAAATATGATGATAACAACTTACTGATTGAGATAAACAGTACTCGTTTAAATAGGTGAACATTACTCAGTTTATTCACTTATTTGAGTGAGTTCTGCCTTACTCATAAAAATGTGCATTTCTCAATGAATCAGGTGAGTAATGCTAACCTATTGGAGCGAATATTTTTCAACTAATTAAACGAGCTTTACTCACCGAAGAAAGTGAGTTATGCTCACCAAATTCAGTTAGTAATGATCACGTGCTTAAGTGTATTGTCACTCCCTTCAAATAAACCCCAGACTTGGCCCTGTGTGATTTTTTCCGCTGTCTAACATGCATAGGTCCAGAAGTGCACTGGGATCTGCAGTTCAAGTTTCTTATGGATGTTCCAAAAGAAAAGTATAGAAACTGTTTCAAAAGCTTGAAATGGTGTATTCTGACTTAAGGGGATTATTTCGAATTAAACCTGTCAAATTATCATCTCGAAGAAAACTTTTTACAAAGAACCCTCATGTAGATAATATACATAATTAAATCATGCGCATTCACTTCACTTAAATTTAATAACACGTTTAGGTTAAACATGTATCTGCAATTCGTATATAATGATTCACTAAGGCAGTGTGCAGCATGACGACAGCAATATGGTTGTGTATTGAAAGATAAAAAATAAATGTAGGTCCATACTTTGAATAGTAATCATAACGTTTCATAGCCGTGGCTTTTCGAATGATACTGCTATCGCGTATATATGAGTTTGTTCAAGATTACATGGAGAACTACGTAGAGGCTCTTTTTATGATGATAAAAAAGAGAAATAAACAGAAGAACAAGAAAACTTAAGAAAAAAACCTCTCTGTTCACACAGGGTTCAATCTAATACCCCCTTACTAAAACAGTTATAGACACCTTAATGTGTCACAGAAACTCTATAACAATACAACCTTTTGTTTATCAAATAGCAAATAATTACCGTGTTATTTTGCGCTACGTGTTAGTTTTTTTTTTTTTCTAAAGATGACATCTACAATACTGATGAAACAACAATTTTCTATCTGATAATACTACCTGATATGACACGGGTTAAATGCACTCAGTACTAAAGGAAAGTGTGCTCTTTTTGATTTTAGATATTTCAGTATTCAGCAAACGTTTCAATTTCAATATTCGCACATTATACATCTTGGTGTAATTGTCATATATCTAGCCCAAAATCTCTCCATGCTACGAACTCAAACACCACAGAGTTCTTTTAGTATTTGTAAATGCATGTGCCTTAAAGCCCCGGTGCGTTTTAGTTAAAAATTAATATGTTTTTCAAAATTTCGAAATAACAAAACCTCAAGTGATGCTTGATTAATCTTTTAATATTTAATGAATCCCACATAATGAAATATGATAATGAATAGATACGGGAAAAACTCCAGGAACCCTTTGTTGTTCAGACAGGGCAATATAGTGAGAAAAATGGGCGGAGCCTGTACAAAGAATACACACTGCTTTTAAAGGCATAATGGGCCTTTAAAGGCCAAGTATCTTATAGTTGTTTGTGCTAAATCCGAATGCATTTACAACGTATATGCTTTTGTGTGAATTTCACCCCCGAAAAAAACTTAAACTTGAGAAATGCCGAATTTAAAGGAAAAATTTTATTAGAAAAATTATACATTTAGCTCAAAACGTCAGCATAAAATTAACATACAAGTGATATTCTTTATATCTCCTCTACTACGGTGTATCAAGATTTATTCAAGCTGGAGAAAAAGTCCGTGAATTTCTGAATCACACCATGTACACCGAAATATCCGTGATTTTACTGCACCGTGTGTTTCAAAACAAAAGGCAAAATGTGTATTGTACGAGATGCAGTCTGTACATACTCGTTGATAACAACTTTACGACAATACATAAATAAGAAATAATATTTTACTTAAGATCATTCAGTTGTCTACAAAAATACTCCCGCATATCCGCAAATCCTCGCCAATTTTCCTTAGAACGAATCACGAGTGCATAAATTGATGATGTAGCAGATCAACAAATTCTGATTCCATGACATTTTATTTCAAATAGTTAAAGTTATTTCCGATTACAGACTGTATTCGGGAATATCCGTCAATGCAAATGTAAACAATGAGAGTATTTTGACACCCATCCAAAATATTAAATTGCGTAATTTGTTATTTTACAAAAGGTATTGAATTAAATATGTCAATGTTATTTTTATTTTCTTTTTCATGATAATTTAAATATTATGAAATATAATGGGCCTTTAAGTTTTTATATATTCATTTTTATATCACTGAATATGAACCAAAGTTACATCTTTACACATGTATTTGTAAAATATTCCCTTTTTCCTTATTACCTTCTTTTTCTATATCAGTTTTAAAAATAAGAGCAAATAAACTGGTAATAAAAGTATTATAAACTTACATATAGTTCAGTAGAAGTTCTACCGCATCGCATTCCTAACGACGCCTTAACGACGTCAATATAGTCCGTCAACGTCAATTTTTTTTTTTAATCGGCGGCCATTTTGTTTATCAATGAAAGATCGTAATAAACCATACACAATTGAGAAAATAAAACGACTCCTTCAATCAGGGTGTTTTACACACTCTTGTCTATTTTTAGCTACTGTCATAGCGTCATTATGAAATTTACACGGTTACAAAATTTTAATGGGCAGAACGCGTATTCAATGAGGGGCGTTACAAAAGAGAGTCTGTGAATATCATTGAAACATGCAAATACACATTTTATCTTTATGCTAAACAGAGAGAGAGAGAGAGAGCCTAATATAGTCATTGAAGATTTTAAATGCAGTGAGAATCGACAAGAAAAAAAAGCAAATGCATATGAATTAAACATTTATATATAGAGAGAAATCATTTGTGAGTGAAGTTGATGTTTAAAGTAAATTTACATTGACTTTTGAGTGCCATTTCCAATACTTGTTTATGCAATAATTTTTATTTACAATCACAACACCACTCCATTCACATGTTATTAGGACATGAAAACATAAATCATCAGAAAGTCAGAAGAAATGGAACCAAAAAATACCCCCACCCTTTCTAGATTAAAATGGGTAGGGACCTATGCACCTATGCACCTTCTCATGTGCAGGCACAAGTACTTGTCTAGCCAATGAAACTGTAAATTTAATATAAGAACTTGTTTCCAAATTGAAGTAGAATTAATAATATTAAACTAAACCTATGAATCTGTTTATCTAGTTTTCTGTATATTGTGTAGATTTCGTATACAGAAAAAAATAGCCTTATATAATAGATGAGTAATTAACATATTTCTTTTAAGAGTATTTGTTTGAATCTGATTTTTCCTTTTGGAAATTTTAATGTTTTGATCTTGCAGTATATAAGGCTTTGGACATCTCTCTCTCTCTCTGTCTCTCTATCTCTCTCTCGGAATAATGACACAATATATTTTGAGTTGTTTATTGATATTCTAAGATTACATTTATGATATCACAAAATAATTATAACATTCATTGCTGCTGTGAACGTCTGACTTTGAAATGAGGCCTTTGTCTGCTTTCCGCAATCTGAAAAGCAGTAATAATGCTCATTTGGATGAATACGTTACAATATACTCACATCTTCAGTGCAAATATTTGACAGAAATATAAACTCAAACCCAACCAGCTTAATTCCAAATTCAAACACTGCTTGAGGTGGAATACCATCAAAAATTTGTAATATTCTCATTTTTTTTTTTTACTTTTTCAAACAGTATCGTTCACTTACAGTTTTTCTTTTTTCTCTTTTCACCACAACTGTCACTGTAAGTGAAAGGTGGTTTTAATGACACTTACATGTTTTACTGAATAAGTAATACTGCTTGTTTCACCTCGGCTATGTGTTGATCTTGTTTTACTGTGCTTTGTGTTGATCTTGTTTTACCTGTGCTATGTGTTGATCTTGTTTTACCTGTGCTATGTGTTGATCTTGTTTTACCTGTGCTATGTGTTGATCTGAATTACTATCTATGTCAATCACAAACTAAAATTTCACATAATAAGTAAAATACAGTACTTCTAATTTGATTTGTAGTCTTTTCCATTTCCAAAACAAAGGAAACTTAATACTGTAGAGATAATAAATAAATGTGTGATTTATGATATTTGCAATTTACATGAAAATCATTGTTTTTTCATACTTTGCATGAGCATTCTTGCCTTGCAACTTTTTTTTTCCGGATCAACTTTTTGGTTTATTTCTATCCAAAGTTTAGTAAATATACATATGCATGCCTTATATAAAGAACAAGCCTTGATATTTGTCCCCCCCCCTTTCTATACTATAGACTTGTTCAGGTGTTCTCAACACATCAATGCGCAGTGTTTCATTCATTCCATGAAAATGATGCATTTCTTTATCTTACCTTCACATAACACTGTTGTGTAACTAATTCATGGTTTTGTTTCACAAATTTTGATTTGGACCTGAAACAAATATTTTTTTTTTATATTTATGCAAATCTCCTATCAATTTTCCACTAAGTAAAACTTCTAGATTAGGAACAAGAAACCATGCATGAAAGAATTGTGAAATTTGGTTATTCTTTATAAAGAAAGTCATCTTCCATTGGTAGTGGTTAAGATTTTGTCACAAAAAGGCACCTGCGAAAAACAAACAAACAAGCAAAAAAAAAAAACATGTTGCCTGACAAATAGGGAAGGAAACAGGGCCTTACTTACCAGGGAAAATCAGCAAATTGACCGACTTTGGAACTCATTATTATTTATTTTATATAAATATTTTGCAACATATTTTTGTTTACATTTTTATAATAAAAGATATGATAACAGCATACTAATTTCATTGGTATATCACTATATCTATCAATTATTTTTCTAAAACTTGTTTTACTGCAATTTAGTTTTATAGCTATATACAGACATATGCAGCATCTAATTTAAAAAATAATTTTATCATATTTTTATTTTCATTAGAAATTAATTCACTGTGGATTTAAAGAAGATCATTATTACAATAATCATGAAATGAGACTGAAAACATGTTTGAATGTCATGTTAGATATTGACTACAGTACTCTGTACTGTGGAATTTGTTCATATAAACTGTTAATAACGCTTTTGAAACAACCCTCTATCTAGAAATTCATGTTGTAAACAAATTTGACACAAGAAGCAGATGAACGGACTTGATTGTGTATTGATTTAGCTAGTGAGAAGTCAAAATTACACTAGTTATTATATTAAAAAAGAGTTTAAAACATCTCATAATCCTCCAACTTACAAATCTTTACACAGTCGTCTGCATGCGTATGATAATGATAGCGATTTAATGGTATGGAAGGCGTCTAAATAATAAGTTCAATCTCTCTTTTGATCAAAAAGTATGTTTTAAAAACGGATGTCTGTCAAATGAACCATTTCAACCAAAACGTTGTGACATTTTACCAAAATATCTTGTGTGATGAAAATGACTTGCTCTGAACCATGACATTTGACTGACCGTCCAAAAAAAACACTAAAAAATATCAATTAAAATCGTAATATAATACAATTTATTGTCACGAACTTGTTCATGAAAACGTACTCTACCTTTCTTTTCAAATCCTTTAATGATTTCGTTGATGATGCAGCAGATTTTTTTTATCCAAAAATGAACGCTGGCTTTCATCACAGCCTGAAAAAACTTTACTGTAGCACCGCTTCCGAGTTTTGTCACACGTAAGAGTAAAAGGTGCCGTAATTACCGAAAAGGGACTGAATTTCAGGAAATTCATCAAACAAGCCAAAACACATTTTATTTTGATTTCTTAATATATTGTTTTTATTTTACGCAATGAACAACAAATGATAGATAATTTATTTTGGTTTATTAAATGAAAGAAATATAAGAAATCAACTTCCGGTTTGACCTACAAAATACGCCGGTGACTTAATTTGAATACGATTTTCTAAAAATCTGTCGTACACATTTTTTTTAAACTCTCATATTTAGTAGATAAGGAGATATCGTTCAAATAAACAAATTATAAAGGAAATTTGTATTACAGATTTTTAGCTTTTTGAAAGAGAAAAGTGCGTATTTCACTAAAAAAAAAAAAAAGAAAAAAAAAAGATGTTTGCTGAAATTGAAAAATCCATTCCTTATAAGTATCAATATATTTCAGTACAAAAACATGATGCAATGGGGTAGAAATATCCATTTTATTGAGGTTATAAAAATTAGGCACTAAACCGGATAAAGAATTTGTCGCGGCGGATTTTCTGAAAATCGGAGGTAGATTCGTGCAAAGGTGATGAGGTGTATGCACGTGAAGTGGTTCCGTGGAACTCCTACTGATTAGCTTTCATGTGATGCGTTTATTTTAACTTTGCGGTTTGGTCAGAGTCTTTATAAGAAATGAACAAACGCAGTTTTCAGTGCAAGCTTTGATTGATGATTTAGACTGGAATATTCTAAGGCCATTACTTCTCTTCGATAGAATGCAAATCCATCTCAATCCATCGTTTTATAGAGAATCTGAGAAACGAAATTAAAGATAAAGATAAAAATGACATAATAATTCAGAAAGGCTTGCGTTTGAAGAAGATTGCTTGATTAGTCACAACACTTTAGTCGTAGACATATATTGTTGTTTTTATTACGTATCAGCTAAAGCAGAACAGAGCAGAATATAATATATTCAATATAGCTATAACAATATTTTTATGCAGAAAGAAAATGAAACATATGCATAAAACTGTAAGGCGGGGGAGAAGACAACAGGTAAGTCTAATCGACAGTATTTCAGTTATTTGACGACTACGTCTACTTGAGGCCTTGCTGTAGTATCACGCCCCGTAGACAGTACCACACCCACTCACATTATCCTTACACCGGGCCAACCTGTTCTGAAACTCCCCTGTCTATAATTATGTTGAGCGCCAAGCAGGGAGCTATACCAGAGAGAGCGTGCCGTCCTGTAACACGGGTACCGGACATTTCGGTGGGGTTGGGGAATCTTACAGAACAGCAATTAATTTCCAAATACTTTAAGTTAATCTACTGCGTTAAGCTAAAGTGAGTTGAAAAGAGGGATAAAAGAGGACGGATGCATGATTAGAGTACTATTCTTAGTTTAATCATAATTAGGAGAGAGAGACAGACAGACAGATGCATAATTGGTCCGATATGACTAAGCGCGGAAAGAGTAAACTTTGAGATACATGACAGCCTAGTGTACATGCAGGATTAACCCGTGATTTTTGCTGGTTATGGTCTTCTTGTTCTTTTGACTGATGTTGGAAAATATGTAAAATGGATTAATTAATAGCATCTCGCCGTGTGGTCGATCAACCTCACTGACGTTTGTTAATGTCAAACGTAATCGAACAAATAATTGACTAATCAAATTAACCATATCAATACTCTATTATCTTAAGTTTAATATCCACTCGAACTTCCCATAAATATGCATTTTCTTTCCAATTTCGCCCGGGTCTCGTTGAAATTTCGTTGTCCGCTCGCGACTTAAAAAAAACAAAAAAACATTCAAACAAACTATATGGGCAAAGAATAAGCTGCCAATCTCTGTTTGTACGTCTATGCTTAAGCGGACGTTTCTCTGGTGTTTTTAAACGTTACTCGTGCGATTCTTTATTCCGTTAAAGATATAACATCTGTATTATTTGGGCAACTTAAACTTATATCCCTAATTATAGAGAATTCAACTCATGCATTGTATTATTTCTATACACATTTGTTTTTTCTTAAACGATTTCAAAGCTATTTATGTTCAAAACGCGTTACCTTTGTGGTATTAGAACATAAATATATATCTTCATCAAAACAAAGTAAATATTCACTCAATCTCATTCAAATTATAACATTTTGAATTTTTTCTTCATATTAGAACTTGGTAAGTGACTGTTTACAATAAATAGAGATCACGCCTCTTATCGTTTTACGGCCTTTTGTGATATCATGGGAAGTGTTACCGAATAAGTGTTCACTATCATATTCAAATATTGGAATCCACGTCTCTGTTACAACAATAACGTCATACCATTTGCACATAGTCAATAAATCTAGGTCTTGAACTTCACGTGCGTTGCAATTAAGGTTTCCACAAATGCAAGCGTTCGATATCTTCTTCCCGTAAAGGAGCCCGCATGCCTGTGTGGGACTGCATTACAAAGAAGATGATCGAAGATGACCGTCACAAAGTTTGGATTTTATAGTAAGTCCAAACGACTCAAATGTTTTCGCGTTCCGAGTCTACACTCGGTCTTTTCTTGCTGATCGGGGTCCGATTTTGTGTGCTCGATCAAATTTTATTTCATCTGGTTTGATCTCCATGTGAAATGAAATTAGATAAACCTTTTCCAAAATGATTTGCAGTTTTCATGGTCAGCTCACTTTTTACTAATATGAAAATACGAGATTTTCTCTAATGCTTTGATGTCAAGGAGACCGTCAGTGTTCTTTTTCATAAATGGATTTACTGCTCTTCACTGCTTTTCTAAATTCCCCTGCTTTTTAACTCCTTTACGTTTGCCTGCCTTATATCCGCTTCCTGAAAGTAGTTGTTTTGCTGAAGAAATTACATGATGATTTTCTTTCAGACAATTAGTGTCTAGCCCCATGACCCTCGTTTTCATTTGTGAAACCGTTTTGTTTTGTTTTCTTAGTTATTAATGGAAGTTTCTTCTATTTTGTCAAATTTGAGATGACAGACTTAATCGATTTAGCATCAATAAACAATTTGGTTCCTAAAGGGGTAGGGTGTTTATGGCGACTTGGTTGTTTTGTTAAGCTGTCAGAATCGTGAGCACTGTTTTTCTTGTGGAACATACATTCGGATTCATGACTGCTACCGTCCCCGGTGGCCGAGTGATTATAGCGTCCACATGTCTACGGCGTAATACAACAGTTTGGCAGCACCATATCTTTTTCAAAGAGACACAGTCTCCAAATGACAGAAAGTATGAGATCAGACCTACATTGTTGAGCCCTCACGACTTTCAAGCTTTCTGTATCATCCATGTGCATGTACTTGAGGAAAAGGTCATATACAAACAAACAAACAAAAACTGAATGCTCGACGAAAAAGTTCACGCCGCAAGGTAGTTGATTTCAAGCCGTCAGTCCGCTAACTTCACTCCACCATGTTGCAAAGCCGCTAACCTTAAGAACATCTATGGTACATGTAGCATTGAGTAACCATCGCTACAATCAACTTCTGGTGACAAACTCTTTGCATTCCTCAATGGTCTTTTCTTCTTCTTCTTTTTTTTTTTGGGGGGGGGGGGGGCACTTATTCTTGATTAGTTGTTTTTTTTTTCACTCCATTTTTTAAGGTATTAGCATCCTAATAGCCATAATATTCCACATCTTGCCACTGGATGGTAATATTTCTATGAAACTTTGACACTTTGAAAAATGAAAATATTTCACCAAAAGTTTCTTTATCTAATTTGGGGGAGATAATCTGTATTTAAGTTAATATTGAAGCCTATGGGAAATACACATTTTATGTCAATATGAAAACACTGAATTAGATTTATGAGAAAACTCACGGTAGAAAGATACATTATATGATTTCGTTTCAAATTTCATGAAAAAAATCTAAACTTACCGCAGAAAAATGGAGAAAATCACTTTCTTAGTTTTCAAGGGAGATAACTCATGACAGCAAAAGTATCAAGGGGAGGCAATAACAGAATATCTGTCACAAGTCATAACATGTCAATTTGAATTCCATTGTTTGACATTTTAAAAACTTATATTGTTATATGCATGGCTTCGATGGAATTGATGCCTAGTAGGGTTCTAAGACCTTAAATTTCTATTTTGATAAAAAGAATCAACACCACAACAAATTACGCATGCGCACAGTAGACACTTACTGCAGCAAGCGTTAGTTTCCAACACTGTCTCTATTTACGTAAATTAATGTACTTGATGCGATATTAGAAATACATATCGTATAAAGTCAAATAGAAATCATACATACCAGCAAAACCTAATATTGACTATATCGTATAAACTGGATGATTTATTTATCTTACGAAACAACAAATCATACTTAATCACACTCGATTGCAGGGATTGATCTATTATCATCATCGTGCAAAGCCAGTGAAATGCCAGACACAAACAAGCAACTATAGACGGGCGACCTTTACACTCTCTTAAATACGAGATACGGAACAGTGTATTTGTTTGTTGGGTTTAACGTCCCACCAACAGCATTTTAGTCATTTGGAGACGATGTCTACTTGAGACAGATATAGTGTTGCCGCACTGCAGTATCACGCCGTAGACGTGGCGTGATACCACACCCAGTCACATTATCCTTACACCAGGCCAACCGGGGCCGGCGTGGCCGAGCGGTTACAGTCGTGGACTACAAATCTCTCAACCCCTCACCGCTGTGGGTTCGAATCCCGGTAGGGACTTCGGATTTTTCATGTGAGGAAGCCTTCCAGCTGGCTTGCGGTAAGACGGTGGTTCTACCCAGGTACTTCTGTGTACTCGGGGTCTTCCTCCACCTGTAATTAGCTGGATGTCGCTATATGATTGAAATACTATCGCAGCGACGGTAAACCCCAATACAACAACAGCAACAACAACCAGGCCAATCAGTCCTGCAACTACCTTTATCCCAAGGGAGCTATATCAGTACCATTTTTAAATACAGAACAGAATCGCAGACGAATTGGCGAGAAGCAAAAACTAGTAAAACACATTTTTCAATCTTTCAAACAGTGTTGTGGGGCATTATGCTGTTAGTGTCTACGCGGAGGGGTTTAAGGAGAAGATCAACGTGTTTGATCTTAGATCATTAAATGGATTATTGTGTGGAACGCAGGCAATGTTTCGAGACAGACATCCTTTGAGAGTTATTTAAACAGATTTGTAAGGAGAAAGTCTTTCTAGTCTTTGATTTGATTCATTGGTTCATGGAATCATGATTCACTCGAACCAATTAACAAATGCCATAAAATATGTATGCAATAAATACCTGGTATGAAATTAACACTAAAGATAATAGTGTGACTTTGTCTTGCTAAGTTCAAAGCATGCATATGCCACTTACACATGTGTTATAAACCATACGATTATATCAACCTTAAATCTAAGTCGATGAGCACTTTCTTCAAATATTGTCTTTCCACTTTTCAACACAATGCTCCAAGGCTCGAGCGTACCAAGGCCCATAAAGAAAAGAATTATAAAGCGATTTACTTAAGTGTATCTTGTTTATGGACAAACATCGCGAAAGAGTTTAAAAGTACTTGAAATATGCAATGGAAAATTTGCAGGTTGATTTCAAATTCAATAATTATCAAACGCAGGTAAAGAAAAAAAATAAATATGTCGTTTATCAAATAAGAAGTGAATCTGATGACGTCAGAGAAAATAATTCCAATTCCTTAAAGTCCTTAATAATTTTAACTCCTCAATAAGCTCAGATAAAAATTCTAACTTCTTAATAATAATTCTAACTCCTCAGTGTCTTCAGAAAAAAATTCTATATCCTCAATGTCCTCAGATATTTTTTCTAACTCCTCAATATCCTAAGATAATAATTTTAAATATTTTAAATTTTCCCCTTGATAATAAATCTTACCCTTCAATGTCCTCAGATAATAATTCTAACTCCTCAATGTCCTAAGATAATAATTTAACCTCAATGCCCAGATAAAATTTACAATGCCCGCAGATAATAATTGTATTGATAAATGTCTTATTTCGTGAATTAATTACCTCTTCGTAGTAACAGTGACCACCTCAATGGATCATAACATAGAACATGATAACTAACGTGACGTTCCATTTACCCAATTGACAGTCCGGTATGTCCCAATCAACAACATCACGTGAAGCTATACTCAAAGGATAAAGAAATACAGGGTAAACCTTTGTGTCAGTTTTAAATAGGAATATTCGATGGTATTACATTTTGAATTAATTTGATAAAGATTTTTTCAAACAAAATAAATGTTTTAGAATGAGATGGGGTCTATCATATGAGGTTTATTGCAAGGCTAGGGGATAAAAACTTGAGTCTGGATACCATAGATTCTAGTTACCCTGCGTTTCTTTTTCCTTTGAGTATATAATAGAGTGCTGGTTGTCTTATACGTTGATTAAAGGCAGTAAGCAGCAAGTTTATCGTTGCCATTGAATAAATCATTCTGATTTATTTACTTAATTGTTAAGTTAGGTATTACAAAATAAATAATTATCATATCCCGTTGAAGGTGATGCCCCGAATTTACAAATATTGGACAGAAAAACAAAATGTGTGCTACAGGCTACAGATTTGTTAGGATATGCAGTTGGTATATACTTGTTTACGACAGCATTTTTATAATGCATAAGTAAGAAATAATCTTTTACTCAAGATTATTAAATTGCTTACAAAAATAACTATTTTTCCTTTTTTAATTTCCTTCCGTCTCCATTAATGAATCATGAGTGCATATTAAATTGATGACGTAGAAGATAAACAAATTGTGATTCGACGACTGTTTTTCAATTCAAATTATTTCGATTACAAACTGTCTTTGGGAATACTCGCCAATGCAAAATGTTAACAATGAGAGTATTTTGACATCCATCCAAAATACAGAATTGCATAATTTGATCAACATTTTCAATACGTTTAATTGTTATTTTAAAGCAGATATATGTACCATTGTGTTAGTCTACAATATGCCAATGCTATTTATATTTTCTTTTTCATGAAAAGTGAATTATTATGAAATATAATGGGCCTTTAATCTAAAGAACGTTTATATTTTCAAAAGAAATAACACGCAAAGCATAAAACCAGAAATACTTGAGTGTCTAATTTGGTTGAAATATATTATTAATGACGGTTTCATGATTAAATTTGACCAGACATATTCTTAAACAAAAGGACTTTGTTGAATACGCAAAAATACGGAATTATTCCGCATTGCTGTATAAAAAAAACCCACAATAAAACAGTTCGTATTTCGAATTCATCATTAACTATGTTATTTGCTCTTACAATTTTTTGTTGGTTAAGTTGGTATCAAGATCGCAACCGTTTCATTTCTAGTTATTTATCACAAACAGAAGTCATAGACTGCCACTGAAATAGATTCTGTATGAAGATATTCCTCTCTGTTTTATTTTAGGAAAGTTTTCCACTTTATATAATGGATTTAAGTTCAGAGAATCAATTGTTTTAAACTTATTTATTTTACATCGATTTGGGAAACAAGATCTCATACTTATCCTTCTCGACCGTTCCTAGGTCAGACCAGTACCAAAGCAGTGTCTAGGATAGTTTTTTTGTTGTTTTTTTTCTGTGTGTTTAATGTGACATTTGGCTTTTTTGACATTTTTCATAAAAAAAATAAAAAAATGTATGACATTTATTATATTAGAGTGACTTCGTTTAAATTCCAATGTGTGTGTGACAAATACATAAAAACTCAAGCAGTGCTATCTTCCCCACTTCACATTGCATATCCGGAAATCTTTAATTAAGCCAATATTCCAATGTCATAAATTACAAAAGTAATATCTTTTCCGGGTTTCTTTTTAAACTTGAGCTTGGGTTCAGAAGGCGACAGTTCGCATTTTAATGCCACAATGTGTTATCAAAAATCTAGACACTTGATCAATATTTGATTAAGCTATCATACTGCTGTTAACTTCTATGATAATTTCTTGGAGGTTCTTATTTTTTTTTATTTAACGGATATCATTAAGAATCATTGAAGTCAAGCACCCAACTCTCTAAATAGAAAATAACGCACCGAAAAAGGGAAACGTCGCTTACCAGTACTGGACTAGGCAAATCTGACTTTCAGAGTCAACAGCCTGTCTCCTAAAATCTTCAAAAGTAAAGTATAATCAAGAGGGATCTGTGGTCGAGTGGGTATAGCCGCTAGTTTATTATAACTCAGTCATTCACCAATATGTGTTCGAGTCTCCGTGGGGTCACTTGAATTTTCCAATGAGGAAGCCTTCCGCTTGGCTTGAGATAGGCCAATGGTTCTAACAGAGTTTCTATGAGCTCTCGGGATACAAGGAGGGTTATTCTTCCGACTGTATCTTGACGTCGGTCCTAGTCCATATTCTAAATGGAAATTTATATTATATTTGAATCTCATTTTTCTATTTTAGCCATATTTTCTTGGTAATATGGACTATATTAAGCAGAATTTAATAGTGTCGTAATGCGAAATGAAGATGTTTCTCCCATGATTGTAAAAAAACAACAACTGTAAACGTTAAAACTTGTTTAACTTTAACAAATCATTGTTCTAATACATAAAGTATACAAATTACATTTAGCATATTTGAAATATGACTTCAAAATACTATAATTCATGCTGCTTACAAGAGAAACACATGGGACATGTTTTTCGGTGAACTGTTTTTAATAAATTAAGTAGAAATAATATAATTTCCATGTACTGGTTTAAATGTTATCTGAACATGACCTTGTAGGACTCTGTACGCAACTTAAGTGTACTTCAGCGTCAAAGAGAAAATGTTCTTATATTCATAATTGGATTATTATAGGAATGCGTCCCTCATTTGCATTATTAATTGGCAATGGGCTGAACACGTTTGAAATTAATTCAGGGGAGATAATTAGAAAAATAGACTCAGAGACAAGAAATTACACATAAAAAGCTGCCTTCAAAGATTAAACACCGATTTAGTTCCACAAGAATAAAACTTTCAATCTTAGCTATTTAATTACAGAGTTAGTTGGCTTGCATTTATTTTAGTTGTTTCCTCACTATAAGATTTATTCTTATCGAGTGGCGAGATAAAATAGAAGTATTTCTCAAGAATTATTTATTAAAAACATTCAGAGTAATTCAGAATTTTATTTGATATAGCTTGGCATTGTCAATGTAAGTGATTGTATTTTCTTATATGCATATAAATTGTAGCAATGTTTATAATGATAATTTTCAGATATAGTCTAACGTATTTACACATGTCGTTTCTAAGTAAATATTGCACGGATGATGACAAGTATTAAGAAGTATAAGTGTTCAGGACATGCTGGCAATCATTTTCTTTAATAAAAAAAAAACCCAGTAATTTAGCACGAACTTGAATGCACATTATATTATATCTCATAATGATACAATTTTCATGAAAAAAGAAGACCAAATGGTATTAGCATATTGTTGACTATTGCTTATGTTACATAATGCGGAAATAGCTCTTAAATACACATTGAAAATGTTGATAAACTCTCACCATTTAGCATCTTGTATGGATTACAAAATGCTCTCGTTATTTACATTTTGAATTGATGAGTGTTCTCGAAGACGGTCCATAATCAGAAATAATTTGAATTTAATGAAAAACCGTCGACGAATCAAAATTTGTTTATCTATATCATCCATTTATGTACTCGCGATGAGTAAAGGGAGAGGAGACACGTTGCCATTAGGAATGTGTAACAAAAACGTCACCCCCCCCCCAAAAAAAAACAACAAAAAAACAACAAAAAAACTGACAAAGATATGCGGAATATGCAAATAATATGAACGTAATGTATATTTGTGAACAATTGACATGACGCGAGGTTATCGATCGCTCCGCCCCCTAAGTCACGTAACCTCCTAATCCTAAATCTCCGACAACTTAATTTTCAAAATGGCGACGCTTGTAACACTGAAGAGCATACCGGACGATTTTGGAGAGCATTTTCTGCCAGTAAAACCAAGGTTGAGACAACGACAACAAGCTAGGAAATATGCCAATGAGTCGTACGTCGAATCAGTTAAGTTATTACAGGGAAGTAACGAGGAAATCCGGGTGAAAGCCCATGTTTTCCGAAGCCAGAGGAAGAACGATGAAAGCCACCGTGTATGGATCGCCATTGAGCAGGATAGAATACCTGATGCGGTCTGTTCCTGTAAAGCCGGGTAAATTTACTCATAATTATATGCAAAACTTAGATCTACCATATTTTTGCACTACAGACAATTTAAATTTGACTCTCTGTTTGCTTGGAATCGATGCAATTTCCAGTAAGCATAACAATGATATAAATAGCTGGATCACCATGGCCGGTGTATGCATTTTAATTACCCTTCCGTTTACTCTAGCAGTGATTTATTTCACTTTTTTTCTGCACGAGTCCTAGTACTCTCTAGGCTAAAAAAGAATAAGTCCCAGTATGGAATGTATGCATCCTTCTTTAATATTTGATAGCATTTTTCATATATTTTATGAATCCAGAGGATGCATTGAAAATAAAACATTGTTTAAAAATCACTGTACTAGTGTTCTGTTATTCATTAATTTTCAAATTAGATTAAAATAAATGATTGTGGGATTGTTGTTTATGATGTCCCTTTCTTTACACACAGTATATCTGGTGAATGTGCCCATGTGCTTGCGGTAGTCATGAAGGTTACCGACTGGATTCTCCAGGGACTGATTGATGTACCAAATCAACCAGCCTGCACATCTGTCCCCCAGCAGTGGGACAAACCTCGGGGTGGAAAGATTATTCCAGAACCGGTTTCAACAATGGTCATTGGAAGGCCAGGAAACCCTAGCAGAAAAAAGAGGCCACTCATTGCAGAGTTTACAGACAATAGGTATTTTATTAGGAAATTAAAAGACAGAACATTTAATTATAATTGAGTACTTCCAACTTTGTTTCTACATGTGTCATGTGACAGATACAGTGCTAAGTCACTGTGGTATCACACCACAGACACAGACAAGTAATATGACACCACACCTTATCACATTTTCCTGATACCAGGTTAACCAGTTCTGGTACTATCCTTCTATGTTTACTGTAATGTAAGCGAGATAAACCAATGCCATTGTTATTGACTTAAAATATGTCCTGGCCAGGGATCGAACCCACAAGTTGCTGGTCAGAAATGATTTTTCTTTAAAATGTAAACTATAAACGAAATAAGAATCTTAGTTCATGATAAGGAAAATAGAGTAAAACAAAATATACAAATTTTCAAGTTTTTTTTATGTTTAAACATCTCTCATTTTTGTCTAATCTCATATACATAAATTTAAATTAACACAGATCAGCTGAAATGAATATATTTATAAATAGAAATGAATAAATACATCAAATGAAATGAATACATACATTCACATCAACCTACATGACAGCATCCAGTTATTTCTTTAACAGTCCTGAGAAAAAAAAACATATTAATTATTTGAATATTCCACTTGGCTTGACAAAAAGGAGTGTTTTTTGTTGTTTTTTTCCCAGGAAAATCCATTTATTAGACACTGACATCAGCCATTTGCAGTCTCTACACGGAAATGGACTGCCATATCTGGCCTGTACACCATTCCAGACGGTTATTACAGACCATGGTGTTCAGAATGTCATTAGTGGACTATCATACCAGGTTAGTCTTGTATCAGTAATGGCCTGTACACCATTCCAGACAGTTATTACAGACCATGGTGCTCAGAATGTCAGTAGTGGACTATCATATCTGGCCTGTACACCATTCCAGACAGTTATTACAGAACATGGTGTTCAGAATGTAAGTAGTGGACTATCATACCAAGTTAGTCTTGTATCAGTAATGGCCTGTACACCATTCCAGACAGTTATTACAGACCATGGTGCTCAGAATGTCAGTAGTGGACCATCATAGCAGGTTAGTCTTGTATCAGTAATGGCACGAACCCTGTCAAGCAACAAAACCAAATCTGATTTATGCAATGGATCAGAATACTATACGATTGTCAACAATTTTGAACTTTTACACCCTGGAAATAGCTCTCTCCACATGAACCCTGTGTCTGGCAATCTTCCTTGTACATGTAAGTGCCACATCACTAGCTGACATTTGTCCAGAACTTGGGGCGGAAGGTGGTATATGTAATTTCAGTTCCAGGCTTTCAATTTCCTCGCGGATCAAAAATCCTTTATCAACCATAATCCCATCGCCTCTCTTCAGTCTACCACAGTCTAGTAGCTGCTGAAGCATCTGTAGTAGACCACTTTTCGATGTGAGTTCCTTGTCAGATATACTTCCTGAAAACAGCAGTGACACAAACGTGAAAGAGCCTCTAGGGTCTGTCCCGATAAAACTTTTGAGTGTAGTGGCTGATTTATAGTCCGATTAACACTGACTCTGTGATCGCAGCGAACTTGGTCGTTCTAGTTTAAGTTCGATTCCATCCAAAATTAGCATATTATCCGGAAAGTCTGCTTTGTACTTTGATGGAATATTTGCTATGAGTGTATCTTTCTCTGGCCATAATAGCAATGACCCAAATCTAAAAAACATGTAGTTGATCCAATTCTTGAAAACTGCTCCAGCATCTTGTGGTGATATTTCAAACAGATTTGCCAAGTGTTTAAATTCAAAGTTCAGTCTCAGTTTAACAAGTGTGATAAGAAGCTGATCTTCAAGTCTCATATCCTTAACACTAGATACTGTCCGATTGAAGGATAGTGGGCAGTCATTCCTTGATGGCACTAGAAACGTGAATATGTTCATGAATTGCAGAAATGCAAATCCCGTATAATACTTAAAATTACCTCTAACAGGGCTGTCTCTGACTATTTCCACATTTAGGTGTTCGCTTTTCCTTCACATTGATCTTCTTCTTCGCATCGGCATTAGTCCTCTTCAAGTTTTCATTCTCGAGTAACTGTTGTGTCAGTGTCTAAGGCTAGTAGATCAAGTGAGGACACCTCTGAAAATATATCAACAAAATTAAGTGTCAAACGAAAAGTAATGAGTTTACATCTGTTTAATTTTTATCAACTTTGAAATGTCTCAGCTCAGCCATCACAAATGGTCAGATTAGTATTTGTTAATTTTCTAGATGCCACCTAATAGAACCGACTGCAGGCCCATTCGATGCCAGCTTTCCTTGTGGAGATTTGACTTTTCCACAACAGCCAGACATGGACATGACGGCAGTCTCGCTCATCGACAAGGACACTCTACAGAATGTGTCACTCACACACACAGAAACCATTCTCCTGGTGCAGAACACCAGAGACCAAGTATACTGTGAGTTGTGGCACATGGAGAGGAACATCGGATAACTGCCAGTAACGTTGGACGTTTCATGACCAGGAAGACAGCAGTGACTCAAACATTTGTGGATAGTGTGAATAAATTAAAACCATTCACATCCCCTGCATCAAAATGTCATGTTCATGTCTGTGGTTAAGTGGTAAATGAAAGTTTTCCCGTCATTGGATGATGGGAAAGTATGTGACACTGGTAGTGTGTGTATTCTGGAAATGAAATGTCCCTTTTCCATCAGAGACTTAACTATTTCTAGTGCCCTGGAAACTACTGGAGTAAAAGAAAAAAATGTTTTTTATGAAAGAGGGGGAAAATATTACTTTGAAAAGGACCATCCTTACTGGTTTCAGGTCCAGGGACAGTTAATGGTAACTGGTGCTGTATTTTGTGACATACACAAGGCAGGAGCTCATTGCGATAAGGATAAAGCCAGACAAGTTGGTAATGGAGGATATTCTGATGAAAATGGCAACTGTGCATAGGGATTTTATTGTTAACCGTAATTTACCTGGTGCATGAGATTGTGCAGTAGTTTCCGGAGTCTTTGCATCCGGGGTTGGTGGTGTGCCAGTTGACAACGAATCAATCTGCGGGAAGTTCTCCTTGTTACGGAAATACACACACAGAAAAAAATTTTGAGAACATAAAATTTATCATTTTGAAAGGTTATAAAGATATTCATCAGTTGTAGTTTTGTGAAAAGAAATTTAATTATAAGAGAACTGTCAATTCTGTGAAAATTGAGTACAGTTATATGGTAATTCTGTGCATTATGTTTATTGTTAAACTTTAAATCAAATTAATTTCATATTAATTTGGTAAATATAAAAAAAATGATGAAAGTTTAAACTGTGGCTTTATGTCTTTGCAAGTGAGCATTCCATATAAACAAAAAAATGTCTACAGTACCATTATTTCGAGTTGGAAATAAATAAGGATATCAGAGATCCATAGTTAAATACTGTGGATGCAAAGGCAGCTGGTTTCAAATCAAAGGGGCTAGTTCTTTTGCAACTTTCTGTTGATAGTTGAGAGGAGTCGTATAGATCATGACAGGAGGAAACATTGACCCAATGTGATTTTATTAATGAATATGAATTTTACCTCACGGGTACACTGTCAAAAATTTTCCATCTTTTTTTGACAGGCTCAGAAACTGAACGTCTCTTGGGTGGGGGTCTCACAGGTGTAGACCGAGTTGTCGGGTCAGCAGGTAGAGGATCTGGATGTTTGACTGTTGGACGTCCTTCTTGGAAATGCTTAAAATGACCAAAAAAAAAAGTTGAAACATAGATCTCACACACAGACGCACATAAAATACTGATAAAACACATTTCAATGCTTATATATATTTTTCGCATGTCCTTCCTGGCCTGACATAAAAGGTTACTTAAGTAAATTTACAGAGAATAAGATTTTGACTGTAATAGCTTTCTTAACAAATAGAAACTTCTGCATGAAAGGTGTGTGTGTGTGTGGGGGGGTAACTTTTAATTTAGAACGTATCAACAAATTAAATATAAACAAGAGTGTTCAGCAAAAATGCTGATATCGCAGAACTCTTAGAAGAAAACAACACGTAGTAGAACTAACTGCCATCGCATTCGTGAGGCTCAGATAAAAAGATCAGTGTCACAGAGAAGGCCATGTTTACACGCTTCCAAATATGGTTATGTTTACAACTTTGCACGTGAATCCATTACAAAAACACGTCAGAACTAAAACAGTGCGCCTTACAGATGCTGATCAGGGGCGTGTTTGCACATTAACGATACATAAAATCTGGGGGATTTCGAGAATGGGATTAATATATTTGACTATTTGTTTTTAAACTTTTCATTTGTTTTACCCACCTTTGTGCAAACAAAGATGTGATAGTTTCCATCTATAACCTCTGTATTCAGCTGGTGATGTGGACGTCCACAAGCTCTGTATTCAGCTGGTGATGTGGACGTCTACAAGCTCTGTATTCAGCTGGTGATGTGGACGTCACAAGCTCTGTATTCAGCTGGTGATGTGGACGTCCACAAGCTCTGTATTCAGCTGGTGATGTGGACGTCCACAAGCTCTGTATTCAGCTGGTGATGTGGACGTCTACAAGCTCTGTATTCAGCTGGTGATGTGGACGTCCACAAGCTCTGTATTCAGCTGGTGATGTGGACGTCTACAAGCTCTGTATTCAGCTGGTGATGTGGACGTCTACAAGCTCTGTATTCAGCTGGTGATGTGGACGTCTACAAGCTCTGTATTCAGCTGGTGATGTGGACGTTCACAAGCTCTGTATTCAGCTGGTGATGTGGACGTCCACAAGCTCTGTATTCAGCTGGTGATGTGGACGTCTACAAGCTCTGTATTCAGCTGGTGATGTGGACGTCTACAAGCTCTGTATTCAGCTGGTGATGTGGACGTCCACAAGCTCTGTATTCAGCTGGTGATGTGGACGTCTACAAGCTCTGTATTCAGCTGGTGATGTGGACGTCCACAAGCTCTGTATTCAGCTGGTGATGTGGACGTCCACAAGCTCTGTATTCAGCTGGTGATGTGGACGTCTACAAGCTCTGTATTCAGCTGGTGATGTGGACGTCTACAAGCTCTGTATTCAGCTGGTGATGTGGACGTCCACAAGCTCTGTATTCAGCTGGTGATGTGGACGTCTACAAGCTCTGTATTCAGCTGGTGATGTGGACGTCCACAAGCTCTGTATTCAGCTGGTGATGTGGACGTCTACAAGCTCTGTATTCAGCTGGTGATGTGGACGTCTACAAGCTCTGTATTCAGCTGGTGATGTGGACGTCCACAAGCTCTGTATTCAGCTGGTGATGTGGACGTCCACAAGCTCTGTATTCAGCTGGTGATGTGGACGTCTACAAGCTCTGTATTCAGCTGGTGATGTGGACGTCTACAAGCTCTGTATTCAGCTGGTGATGTGGACGCACAAGCTCTGTATTCAGCTGGTGATGTGGACGTCACAAGCTCTGTATTCAGCTGGTGATGTGGACGTCACAAGCTCTGTATTCAGCTGGTGATGTGGACGTCACAAGCTCTGTATTCAGCTGGTGATGTGGACGTCTACAAGCTCTGTATTCAGCTGGTGATGTGGACGTCTACAAGCTCTGTATTCAGCTGGTGATGTGGACGTCTACAAGCTCTGTATTCAGTGGTACAAGCTCTGTATTCAGCTGGTGATGTGGACGTCTACAAGCTCTGTATTCAGCTGGTGATGTGGACGTCTACAAGCTCTGTATTCAGCTGGTGATGTGGACGTCAACAAGCTCTGTATTCAGCTGGTGATGTGGACGTCTACAAGCTCTGTATTCAGCTGGTGATGTGGACGTCAACAAGCTCTGTATTCAGCTGGAGATGTGGACGTCTACAAGCTCTGTATTCAGCTGGTGATGTGGACGTCTACAAGCTCTGTATTCAGCTGGTGATGTGGACGTCTACAAGCTCTGTATTCAGCTGGTGATGTGGACGTCTACAAGCTCTGTATTCAGCTGGTGATGTGGACGTCTACAAGCTCTGTATTCAGCTGGTGATGTGGACGTCTACAAGCTCTGTATTCAGCTGGTGATGTGGACGTCTACAAGCTCTGTATTCAGCTGGTGATGTGGACGTCCACAAGCTCTGTATTCAGCTGGTGATGTGGACGTCTACAAGCTCTGTATTCAGCTGGTGATGTGGACGTCTACAAGCTCTGTATTCAGCTGGTGATGTGGACGTCCACAAGCTCTGTATTCAGCTGGTGATGTGGACGTCTACAAGCTCTGTATTCAGCTGGTGATGTGGACGTCTACGAGCTCTGTAGTCAGCTGGTGATGTGGACGTCCACAAGCTCTGTATTCAGCTGGTGATGTGGACGTCTACAAGCTCTGTATTCAGCTGGTGATGTGGACGTCCACAAGCTCTGTATTCAGCTGGTGATGTGGACGTCTACAAGCTCTGTATTCAGCTGGTGATGTGGACGTCTACAAGCTCTGTATTCAGCTGGTGATGTGGACGTCCACAAGCTCTGTATTCAGCTGGTGATGTGGACGTCCACAAGCTCTGTATTCAGCTGGTGATGTGTACGTCTACAAGCTCTGTATTCAGCTGGTGATGTGGACGTCCACAAGCTCTGTATTCAGCTGGTGATGTGGACGTCCACAAGCTCTGATCCAGCGTTTGCACTTCTCTAGACTCCTCGTAGGTTTTGGAAACGGAATAAATGTCACTCCTCCCCCTAACCGATCCGGATATCTACTATCAGAATTACACAAGCCCCACTGGCAATGTTTCACCATATTTACCGTTTAAGTACACTCTAATTATTTTTTTATCTTCAAATTAACATTTTTCTTTCTACTAATCTCGACACACTTCGCTGCAGCTTGTCGGAGGAAAATGGCGGGTAAAAACAATGGGAGGTGTCGTCACGGACGACACGTTTTGATTGGTCAATGGCCAATTATGATTGACATGTTAATTGAATGATCATTGGAATAAGATTATTTCTTTTCTATGTCATGTAGTAATGATGTCTTCAACAAGTATGTTCAAGTTTCATCTCTTAACAAACCTGTAGCAAACATTAAGCCTTAAAAAATACACTGTTTTGGGAAGAATAATGGGCCTTTAAATTCATTGTGTAAAAAGGAGGTAATTAAATCATTAATACCTGATCATATTAGATTATAAACAAGTTACCGTTTGATTGATTATGACACAGGACATTTAAAGTTAAAGGAATAAATGAGACTAGAATCGCAATCGCGATATCATCGGTTTTCGCAAAAGCAATTCCATTCAGTTCACGAGTCGCATGATTCGAAAAACATTTCTTCGTTCAATTGCTTGTTGATACTGTTAACAGCCATCTTTCAAACATTTCTGTCGCAATGTTTAAGCAGACCTTTTACCCATAAGAATATTGTTGAGTATTACCTGTCAGTTATGTAGTCGCGATATCATCAGTTTTCACGAAAGCAATTCCATTCAAATCACCAGTCGCATGTTTCGAAAAACATATTTCTTCGTTCAATGGCTTTTTGAATACTGTTGAATACAGTGATCTTTCAAACATTTTTGTCGCAATGTTTAAGCAAACTTTTTACCAAGAAGAATACTTTTAAGTATTACCTGTCTGTAATGTAGTCGCAAACTTGAAAACATTTTTTACAGACTTCGGGTACTGCAACATTATATGTGTGTGTTGCTTTATGATGGTGACATACGACAATTGTACTCGATAAACAACAATTGCAAACGACACACAACAGTATAAAATGACACGCGACAATGCGATATGCCACTTAACATTATAACGAACTAATGTTGCATTGAATAACTATCATTTTCATGAAATATCGCATAAATTTTTTAGTGTTGTTTCAAATTGATGTCACCAAGGAACAGAATGCAAAAAATTGCATAAAAATCAGACTTTAATTATTTTAGTAATAAAGGGTGATTTCAAGCCAAGCCCCCCAAAAAAACAAAATTGAGTAAAATTTTACTATTAGGTACCTAGAAATGCAGCAA
The DNA here is from genome assembly GCA_021229015.1 of Solen grandis. NCBI lineage: Eukaryota > Metazoa > Mollusca > Bivalvia > Adapedonta > Solenidae > Solen > Solen grandis. The sequence continues at coordinate 25,548,950 of CM037784.1, forward strand.
ATGGTTCAATGAAGAAAGTCGCACTAGTCAAACATTCTATTCCTTATATATCACAATTTGAAGCATACAAACTGATTTACAATTGTTCTAAATAGGATCAAACTTTGGACTGCCATAATATGACCAAATCAAATCCGATCTTCAAAAACTAAACATCACTGGAAAGGGCTATTCAAGAACTAAAACTTTTGTTTATATACTTTAAATAAAATATTTTTAGTTTTGGAGCTATTTGGGGCCGAATAAAAACACAATAATCGTAATATGACCTTGACCTTTGAAATTTCATTTTAACTTTTTAATTGTGAGGCCCTTTCAAACATAACAATACATAACTTTTGAAAATATCATGAAGAATGAACTAAAAATAAAGTCAGGAGCGACAAAAAACATCTTTTCGAAATTTTAATTTTTCCTAAGATTTAGTGAAGTTTGACCGTTTCTAGAGGACAAACCATGCATTTATTAGATTCGCTACCCCATATATTTTGTGCGTATATGTCTTGCAAATCATTTGCAGCAAACAGAATTCTTCTATCTGATGTCTAACAAAAACGGATAGGTTTTTCGTACACATACCCTCATCTGCACAGTTTTTTGCGAGGTTCGAACTTTCAACCTTCCGTTGCTAGCTCAAAAAGTTTCAGCCACTCATACCTAAAAACTTTCATATTTTATTAGGCTATCAACAAGAAACATAATGCAATAAACCGCATTTGGATCAGGCTTTAACTTTTTGAGTTATAAGTAGAAGAGTGCTTTCAAGCTAAGCGCCCCCTAGCGGCAAAATGAGAAACAAAATTGATTAAAATTTTACCATTAGGTACATAGCAATGCAGCAAATAGTTCAATCAAGTATACAAGTCGCACTAGTCGAACATTCTATTTCTTATATGTCACAATTTGAAGCATAAAAACTGATTTACAATTATTCCAAAAAAAGGATCAAACTTTGGACTGCCATAATATGACCAAATCAAGTCCGATCTTCAAAAACTAAACGTCACTGGAAAGGGCTATTCAAGAACTAAAACTTTTGTTCATATACTCTCAAAGAAATATTTTTAGTTTTGGAGCTATTTGGGGCCGAATAAAAACACAATAATCGTAATATGACCTTGACCTTTTCATTTATTTTTTAACTTTTTAATTGTGATCCCCTTTCAGACATAACAATACATAACTTGTGAAAATATCATGAAGAATTAACAAAAAATACAGTCAGAAGCGAAAAAAAACATGTTTTTGAAACTTTAACTTTTCCTAAAATTTAGTGAAGTTTGACCGTTTTCAGAGGACAAACCATACATTTCTTAAATTCGCCACCCCATATATTTTGTGCGTATATGTCTTGCAAATCATTTGCAGCAAACAGAATTCTTCTATCTGATCTCTAACAAAAATGGATAGGTTTTTCGTAGACCTACCCTCATTTGCACAGTTTTTTGAGAGGTTCGAACTTTCAACCTTCTGTAGGTCAAATACTTTCAGCGACACGTACCCTCGAAACCTATCATATTTTATTTGGCTATCAACAAGGAACAGAATGCAAAAAACCGCATTTGAATCGGACCTCAAATAAGTGAGTTAATAGCCATTAATAAATTTCATGCAAAACGCCCCCTGGCGGGAAAAGTAAGACATAAATGAAAATTTTCTCAACGTTAGGATCATTTTCAAATACGTGGTAATAACTGATTAAAATTTCATACATGTGACTTTTTTCTATCATGGTGATATGCCGTTCACAAAAAAAGGTTAGAAAAATAATAATAAAAAAAAAAATAAAACAGAAGAAGAACAATAGGTTTTCGCACTGCGAGGTGCGAAAACCTAAAAATTCATAACAGCGAGTAAATCTGCCGCCGCAATATCGTTTGAAAGGAAATAATAAGCCATGGTGTGACATGCAATTTTAGAGCGGATATGTACGCTCGGTATGTGTCTGCCGCATTGCACTATTAAAAATGTCCGTGTATCTCGTTCCGCACATGCGCTACATATGATCTCCCAATAAAATCAAACAATTTTAGAATTTGTTAAAAATAAACATGGCATGGAAGCATTGCCTTGCATATCGTAAATTACCAAAAGATATTCTTACAAAATATGTGTCTTTAAAATGGAGATTTCTATGTTTTAATTTTTAATAAATATGAAACCTGTATACTGTAAAATCATAATATTTCGTGGGGGATTAATTTTCGTTGATTTCGTGGACGCCGCTATCCACGAATTTATGTCCCCACGAAAAGTTTTCATTTATCATGTCAAACAGATAATGACGACCTCCTCCCGTACCCTAACAGACTCGAGTAAATTGAGTTCATTAATATATATAAAGTTTATGTTCTGGAATATAATGTATTAAAAAGCAAATAAACAAATCGCCAAAGAAAACTTCATAATGTTAGTTGTGTTACTTTTTGTGTTTAATGTACAAGTGCAACTAATTTTGAGTTGGTTTCCACCATAATTTACAATACTCCACCCACTTTTGTTTATACTGCGATCGCTGTACTAGTCGTGTTTTATGGTACATAGTTTTAAAATATACATGATATATGTACATGTATATATATTACTCGTTTTATCCTTTCATTTGTGAAGTTTTGCTTCATTACAAATTGTGTCATAATTTTTTTGAGTACGCGAGTGTCTTCAAGTTCCTGCGTAGATAAGCTGCATGGGTAGGAGAGATCCACCCTGTATTATGGCCAATATAGCACAGTGATTTGTCGTTGTCATCAAGACGACTGATTTGACACCTGCTGTGCCCCCATTGTCCACTTGCCCCCAGGCACTACAGGACACCCTGTCTAGCCCCAGTTGATGACGAGTGGGTCCGGGATATCATGCTGTGCCACAACTGTGGTGACCTCGGTTTTTATCCTAAGCAATACATGGCCGAAATATTACGAAAATTATATGGCCACAAGCTTAGATTTATTTACACTTACTTGGTCTGATTAACGCTCCCTAAAAGTAAGTTCTGAAAATAGATCTTAACATATACTAAATGTCATGTCATTAACATATTATGATCAATATTAGGCTGCATTCTTTTCAACTTAAATTTTGTAAAGGTCTCCAAATCAACGTCCAGATAACGTTGAAATAAATAAATAAAAAAAAATTTCTAACGCACGAATCCACGAATTCTTGTCGCCACGAACATGTTTTTTTCCAAACCCAAACCCCAAAAAAATTTCATAGTATAAGTATTAAAGTTAAGGTAAAAAAACTATTGATGAGCAGCTTCTTTACTTAATGTGCAAAATCCACATAGAAAAAGTGGATACTATCGATTTATTTTGGTCGAAACTGATTCGTTAAAAATGAAGACGCAAAGCGTGCACACGGTGCTCGAAGCTCGCATAACAGGCATTGGATACCGACATGATATATAATAATTGTCGACACACAATAATATTTTATTTAAAGCAGACCAACTTTGTCGCGTGTGAAAACATTTTAACTTCATTTACGTCAATTGGGAAACACATTTCGCAACGTATCTCTAACTCCCCTAGACAGATCCTGCGTTAATTCAGTATGTTGCTTCTAGGAATGTCTCGATAGACGACTGCCGCAAAGGGACCGTCTACAAACACCAAATTACGAACGATGCAAGTTCGACAAGCGGTACTGAAAGAGGGGTACGGTACTGGCACAGGTCTGGAACGATGTATGTATCTCGACTTTGGTTCCCGATTTGATGAGGAAAGTAATCAGGATTACATACCAACTCACGTCACTGTTTTCACTGAAGTTGATGTTATTTCACTAACATGCCAGTTAATGCCAGACCATATGCCTTTATAATCATGTTGTCATTTGATTATGTTGTCATTGTTTTTTTCCCCCAGAAACAGATGACCACTTGAGCCTAAAACACTGTTGATGTCATCTCGATGCATCGGACATATCATATACTTTATATTTATCTAATAAAATAATCATTCTATGACATTTTGTCATAGATGTTTGGTGACTTGTATGCCCACAGGGCCGGGTGCTAATTTTTCAGTGATATTTAATGCATGTATAAATTCATGCGCGGATCCAGCCATTTACCTCATAGGGGGGACAATAGAGATTTATTGGACAATCATGAAATAAACATTCTTAGCTAACTATTAAATTCACCATTCACCGTACGTGTATGTGTAGGTGGATGTGTGTGTGTGTGATGGGGAAGGGGGGGGGGGGTGGGGGGCTCATGCCACTTCTTAGGCCAATATGGAAATTGGCGAACTACGCGGCGGGATGTCCGTGGGGATGTCCGTGTCTTCTTCGATAATCTCCTTTAAAGATTTAAGGGTGTGGTCCAACGCTTTTTTCCGGAAGGGGGGGGCACTCTTTACTCTTAGTAATATAGACATATCCCAATGGGGTGGAGGTCATGACCCGCTGACCACCCCTCGGGATCTGCATGACATTGAATTTTCATGTACGAGTATCAGCACATGTCACGTAAATAATTGAATTATTTCCTTACTTAAAATCATGCCTCCACTTGAGGTCATCGTATGCACAAGGATGAGGCTCAGTATCTATAATAAAGTAGGCCAAAGGTCAAGGTCATCTGAATAATTAAAAGGTCAACCCTCTTAAGCAACTGTCCAAATATTAAAGCAAACCAAAAGGGACATAGACGTTATAGCAGATTTAAAAAAAGGCCAACCTGAGCGGACGCCCAGCCGCCCGACACCTGCCAGAACATCATCAATTTAAAGGACGGAATTTTTCGCTGAAAAAGCTGCATATGAAGAACACTTATATCTTCACTCATTTGTCATTTAAATAATAGGAGTAAGGGCAAATCCCCTCCGTTTTGATTTTACGACTATTCCTACACAAAAGTACGTCTATACACGTCAAGCTTATTTATCAATTACTTAAAACTATTTGTTTTAAAAATGTGCATGATGTGACATTTACCATTACACAGTTTTGCTGCAAATGCAACTTGAACTATTTTTTCAGGGTAAGGATAACAATTATAACTGCGATAAGAAACATCGCTCTGCCGTCAATTCATATTCACTTAAATTCGTGTTCTCAATACCAAGCTGTTCGAACAAAAGACAGCATGACTTCTATTTATCTTGCCAAGATGCTAAAGAAAACACTGTCTAACTTAATAGTATTTGGTTCATATAATAATTACTGTAACATATAAATGATTACGACAGCTAGACGTGTATATTGACTGGTATACTATACTTACACACTTTAAAAACACGCGTTTTGGATAAGTGTGTTTTTACAACGATAGCATTATCTACATGTCTATGACTAAATTCATACACATTGCAACAATTTTTAATATTTTCAGATGTTATTTTAATATTTGATAAAGTAAATAAATGACATACATTTCAAAGTGCCAACCCTAATAGCCATATTCCATATCTTGCCACTGGATGGTAATAAAAGAACTTCTGTCAATTGTCTTAACATGTCAGTTTGCCCCTAATATTACCGTTGTTTGACATTTTAAAAACATATACATATGTTATATGCATGGCTTTGATGGAATTAATCGATTTTAGGGTTTAAAGACCTTAAAACAATCATTGGTTGTTATACTGTTGTTGTTTTTTGTTGTTGTTTTTTTGTTGTTGTTTTTTTTGTTCTTTTGTTTTGTTTTTTGTTTTTTTTTTTAAGATGAAAAGTGATCCGTGTTCTATCTACAATGAATATGAAAATTATTGTGTAAAAAAAATCGATTTTATTCATTCGCATTGTTTCTGGAAATGTTAAAGCAAAAGATCTATGCTTGTTGTATGAAACAAAAATGGTTGTAAGCAGAGTATTGCAATTGAAAAGCATAATCGAATGGGGTTTTTTTTATAATCTTTATGGAAAAAAAAAGCTCACTCAGTTTTGGAAAATAATAACGACAATGCTCTCTAGTTTGTTTTCAAAATAATTCTACAACTATAATACAAGTTCATAGATAAAATGAATTAAGGTAAATTGAGCTATCATAAAGGCAGAGTCGTTTCATTATCAATAAAATTAAACAAATTTGAGTATATGCATGCAAGTTGTAAATCTAAGAAAGAATAAAACATATAAAACCAAATATCTCTTACACTGAATCCCAACAAGTCCATAGATTCAGCAAATCGACAAGCCAGTAAGTTGAAAATTAGTTTCTGTAGGTTTACATATCACATTCGGGAGCTAGAGGTCGTGGGTTCGATCCAATGTCGTAAAAAATGGTACTGTTGTAGCCCCCTTGCTTGGCGCTCAGCATATAAAGGTAGTTGCAGGACTGGTTAGCCCGATATCAGGATAATGAGACTGGGTGTGGTATCATGCCACATGTCTACGGCGTGATACTGCAGTGTGGCAGCACTATATCTGTCTCAAGTAGACATCGTCTCCAAATGACTGAAATACTGTCGGTGAAACGTCAAAACAAACAAACAAACATAATACATTTTTTCTTTCAAAGGGACACTGACAAGTGAAAGATGCACGTGACATATCTGGAGCGATTAGATTATTTTTTATCCATAACACGTCTCCAGCAGGCATGATACACGTGACATATCTGGAGCGATTAAATTATTTTTATCCATAACACGTCTCCAGCATGATACAACCATTGAAAGACCTAACGGACAAGAAAATCAACTTAGAGAGTCACTTAAAGACAGGCAGCTCAATCACAGATAGTCATTTAGAAGTTGAGTTTGAACTATTTGTGTGCATTACATCTATCAATACCAATCCAAAGACGCATTTTCGACCAGTGAAACATTCCGTAAGTGTAAAAAATAGATGGTTTCTCCATCACAGGCAAAACAGTTACGAACGGTACTGAACCTACTGAATCAGGTACTGGATTTATGAATTAGCTACCCAGTACTGTTAAATACACCATGTTACGAAACGTGTCACGTGGTAAAGCAAGCACTTGTTTCGGGGATAACGTTTTCTATATTTAACTACTTTCCCCGAAGTGGGTGCTTAAACAAAGACTTCACCAACATTAACGAGAAAGAATAGAACCAAAATATATATATATATATATATATATATATATATATATATATATATATATATATTATTTTACCGGTCATCTTTGAACAAGCTGCTTTTGTAGTTTAAACGTTTAGTTTTGTAGTTTTGTAATTAATGATAAAAACACTTAACTTTTTGTTATCCATTATCTTATTGCAACATTTTTTATTCAGTTTCATTTGAAAGAATTTCCATCTACATCATTTCAAGAACAAGTCTCTCACATGACCAAATCATTTCGACTGCATTGGAATAGAACTATCTACGGTCAACTGTCAATTTTGTGACAGCGACTTTCTGTTATAAGCAGTTAATCGCTTATCAATTGCAAGCATCTTGATTTCATAAATTACTCATAATTATATTATTACTGGAACTCTCCCAACCCCATCCCCGTCCAGCGGCGACCCCGGCTTAATAACCACTAGCTTATATTCTCAGAATTGGTCCTTTCACACAACTGGGGATCATTACTTTTAGAACAAAATTTGCATAATCACTGCACATGAGTATGTGGTCATTCAAAGCCTATTTATTGCCATATTAACTTTGGTCACATATATGCAACATACTGTTGATTGTAGCAGAAAAATCGGCGAAGATTGGCCGAACGGCTGTCTACATTCACATAGATTGATAGCCATTATTCTTAGACATCACAGATCTGATATTTTTTCCTCAAACATTCGACAATTTGCCATACAATCAATGGATATCTAATAGTTTATTATACGTATCATTGTTATTAAACCTTCCGATTTGGCGATTGTTAAACGGAAGAGGTGATTGTTTTTTTTTCTGTTTAGGTGTCTATAGCTCGTGCCTCTGTCACAGTAAATAACCCGTTCATATTTGATATTTTTGTATGAAGTTTTGATTAAACCGACAGAGAGCTACATGTAGCTACTATATATATTTTTTAAGATCTAGTTACGAAATGTTTGGAATATGCTGCTTGAACTTAAATACGGTTTTCATAGATAAAACGGCTGGTTGTCAATAAAGAATGTATTTAAAATCATGATTAACAGTGTATTTATAGTCAAAGTAATCATGAAAGCAAATGGAATAAATCATGGAGATATGTATAGATTATTGATGACCAAAAACACTTTCAGTGCCATGTATGTTAATGATCATCTCCTTATTGATGTGTATGCGCTACAGTACAGTGTGTTTGAAAAACGAAATTTAATATCAACGAAAATTAATGATTTACAGTATAGATTTTATTGTCAACGATTGGTTATATATTCTTATTTGTATTTTAAGTATGTTTAAGTTATTGTTGTTGTTAACTTAATAGCGGGCGAAGCTCGCCCTACGGTATCGCGTAGACTTCTATTTGGATCAACATTTCAGAGCACTATGGATTTTATTTTTTCTCAAAGCCGTTTATCGTTATCGTAAGGACAGCGCCATTTTGTTCTCAAACTTAAAACTCGTTCTTCAAAGTCGGTAAAAAGCGTCTAATTGTACTGGACCCAGTCGATTTTCAAGCGTTCGTCTGATCCAAATTTTGTTGTCAAGCTTTGCTTTTACATTTGAACATTACAAATGTGCTTCGTTTTAAGATTAAATGGTTAGCAAATATAATTCAACTTTCAGCTTGTACATTAGATTCCGAGATCCGTTAAAAAATCTAAAATCTATCTTGGTGGGTGGGGGGCGCCATGACACCAACTAAATTAATCGTTTGGTTACGATTGAAACACTATTTTCCAATCGCTCGTTTCGGACTTAACTGATTTAACAGACGATTCTGCTTTACAAATCACTTAACACGATGCTTTTGTTCATAAAGTATATCTCAGAAAAATATAACTACATGTGAAAAAAAACAAAACATTTTTTTAAATAATTATCTTGACCTTTCCATCAATTCTGTATGAAATTAAACGCAAAAATATCCGATCTTTTGCTTTTGAATACACATCAAGAAATGATTTTTTTTTTAAATAAAGAATAAAACTAAACATCAGCTTAGTTTGTACATTCTTTGTAATATCTCTCTCTCTCTCTCTCTGAAAAAAAATCGTTCTTCTTCTACTCTTCTCTAGTAAATAATTGTAAATCACTGGTAATGTACGTTTACTATAACCAAAATAAAAAGAGAGTGTATTTTTAGTTGAAAGGTCAAGATTTATTTCATGTACAGTAGGCCTAGATCTACACATATCTTTCATTTATTTATTTTCTTTCTTTCTTTTTTTATTTAAGATCGGATCAACCTCATTTTATTAACTGCTATGTATAGGATATAATATATTAAGACAGGCCGATTTGAAACTGCACAATTGTGCATCTTTATTGAATCAATATGCTTAGTTAAATGTTGATCAAAAGTTACATATAACAAGTTTGTTATTTTATCTTTCCTTTTCTTCTCCTGTCAAAATAAAATGTAAACTATAGTGTACCATTTTAAACAAAATATATACAAATTTCGAAATGACCGGCCAAGGTGGCCGAGTGGTAAGAGCATCTGCCCCGGAATGTCTGATCCCTGGCTGCGACATACTAGGTCTTATGCTTGGCGCTCAGAATATATAAGGGTATTTCCAGTGCTGATTAGCCCGTTGTCAGGATAATGTGCCTGGGTGTGGCATTATGCCACATGTCTATGGCGTGATACAGCTCTATATCTCTCAAATAAACATAGTCTCCAAATGACTGAATACTGTCGACAGGACGTTAAACCCAGTAAATAAAGAAACAAAATTAAATACATATTGTTCACCGGGTAGGAAATCAACCCCATCCCAACTATTAAATCAGCCCCCCAGTCTTGTCTTCGATGATAGTTCGGGTGCACGCAGTTTCGTATAATGTTTCTATTGTTTTGCAATACACACTTGTGTAACTGACCACATCATGTTAATGCTACTTAAAATAACACCTTTAAGTTGTCTTAATGTACTGCGTATTCATTTTCCTTTTAAACCGTATTTTTAAAACGAGATAAGAGTTTGATATGAATATAAAACTTAAATTTGAAGTAAACCTAATCAAGGCATATGTTACAAAAGGGGAAGCTTTGGTGGGTCAAATATATGACTGTTGGGCGGCTAGCCAAGCGAACAAAAACGACAAAATAATTAGTATGTATCATGGCACCATAAGGAGTAATTATATCAGGTTTGCAACGTTGCATGTGGCATAATACAACAATTCATGGAAGATTTAGAAACTTTTAATGAAATGAAATAAGCTCAAATTATAGGTAGTCACCTGGATTTTAACAACTTGGATAAACTTAAAAAAACGAAATCTAAATACATGTATTAGCTATTGAAAATAGATTTAACCCGGTTTCTATTTTTATTCACCAGAGCACACTTTTCTCAGGGTGAGCTATTGGGATCATTTTCATGACTTTTTGCTATGTACTGGCCCAACCCAGGAACCTTCGAGTGGGATTACTGTATGAAGAACTTTTTCCCTATCGTCGTAAAATAATTAAGTTACCTAAACTAACAGCAGCACCCCAGTTTTATTATCTGCAGTATTAATATTCACCAAATCAATTCCAAGATTCATAATTTTACGTACAATCGTACTACAAATTATATTACAGTTGACTACATGGAACCGACTCTTATAAGTTTGGCATTGTTATATTTAATAAAACATTTATAAGTGATAATTTTTGTGTCAAACGTGTAATTAGGCCTGAAAAAATAGCTTGTTTCCGCTACCCCGACCGACCCTATTTTTTGCCGCCGACCCTAATCTTTTTTTTTGCCAAAATTTTGATAAAAGATTAAAATCTCTTCGACAGTCGCCATTTCATTTCGGGTATTTTCGGTCCTTTCCGTGTCTTAGCTATAATTGTTCGACACGTACGCATTCCCGATCCAGATAACACCAAAACTTGGCGAGGGATTCCTTCCGTTGAGACTCTTGATTTTTCAAGAGAAAACATAATTATTAAAGGAAATCAATCGTTGTGTGACGTATAATTTGTCAATACACATCGCAATCTTTCAAAAATGGAAACCGGAAAAAAAATCTTTTTTTTTTTTTTTTTTTTTTTTTTGCCACCACCCGTATTTTTTTCTTCAACATGAATTCCACCTGGATCAATAACATTACTCTAACAAATCATTGGGGAAAGATTTTTTTTTTTTTTTTTTTTTTTTTTTTTGCCACCACCCGTATTTTTTTCTTCAACATGAATTCCACCTGGATCAATAACATTACTCTAACAAATCATTGGGGAAAAAAAATTAAAAAAACAGCACCATAGTCATTGCTGATGACTGAAGGGGAAATGTGTGAATACAAACCTACAAATAATGTTCACGGCTCAAGGTAATATCAAAGTGAAAGTAAAATTTGATTTTGCGGGTCTTTTTATGAATATAAAATGAATAGCCTATCGGCACAAACATTTGTAGTACTTTAAATCTGGCATTCAACCTTGACACAATATCATTCTTTCATAATATTTATAATTAAAATTCAATTTAAATGCCTTTGGTGGTTTCAATAGCACGTGAAAAGCTATTTAAATATAACTTTGTTTACTTCCGGTATGATCGTAGAAAAAAAGCATCAACTGATAAATATTGTTTACAGCAATAATACGGTCTAAAAGCTTTAAAACATGAATGTTTAAAAAAATACTGATTTTACAACATTATTTGAAATTAAGACTGACGTTGTACTTACAATAATATGATCGTAGTAAAGTGGGTGGGGTAATGCATTGAGACAAACTTGCATTACGGTAACCATACTATAGAAATATGATAAGATTAAATAACATATAATATTTTATTTTGACATTTGTATATCATAAAAGATAATGACGGTCTCAAAGTATTTCAAACTTCCATTTAATCTAATATAAACATAATAAAGTTAATTAGAAGTGCACTTTAATATTGTTTTAAATATCCCAAAAATCTTTTACTGAATTTAACTTAAATTACAAACAATTTAAGGGACTTCTTATTTAAGCAGAGACTTCTGATTTGAAAAGCATGATGTCCCGGCAGGATTGCTGGCTGAAAAGTGCTGAACCCTGAAAAGTTTTATTTCAAAAACAATCTGACCTCACAAAAATATATAATTTTATACAAAGCAATTTAATTTCAGTTTTATTTTCTAGCTTCACATAATGTCTATAGTTGAAATTGTTAACAACTAGAAGTTTCAACAATACATTAATCTGACAACAGAATATGGGGAAAAAGAAATGTATAAATTCTGAAATAAATTGTATTGGATGTCACCCTTTTTAATTTCAGATACCTATAATTTAAAAAACTATTTCACATCAAAAATACTTGTCCAGCAAGCCAGACCTTAAAGTGCTCTGACATTGCTGTCTTTCGTGACAGCCTATTGTCCAGTGTCTATTTAGCCGTCTACTCAATGTAGGATATCTACTGAAATAAAGTCATTTAAATTAATTTCAAGATTTCATAGCATCTTATGAACATATTATCATACAATCTTGTGTGAAATTACATTAAATGTCACTTATTGCATTCATGCACATGGAAAGCTTTAAAAAATGACTGAAAATCATGTTAACATTCTTAGAAAAAAAAAAAGAAGAAAAAAAAAAAAAAAGAAATCTCTAACTACCGACCCTATTTTTTTCAGAGCCGGTTGCGGAAACAAGTCATTTTTTTTTTTGGCCCTATCACATTATTTGACTTCTTCATTTGAACATATGATACTACAGAGATGGTCCCACTTCTTTAACATCTGTCATGTATTATCCACGAATTTTTCATGGTACATGTAATTTTACTCGTTTAGTAAATTAAAGTAGAAAATATGGAAACACCTTTCTTAATATATATATCCCGGAACTTACACACCTAAATGCATACAGTTTCCACTCTATACATGTATATACTTTTAATCATTTTAATTGTTCAAAACTCATATATCAGTTAGATGATTTGTCACTGACCTATTCTAGGCATGTATTTACACGTTTCACCTGTGTGAAGGCAGCACGTGCAGATCTCTCTAATTGTGCAGAAATGTGTCAATGTTCAATCGCCAGAACAAAATGAGATGAGTAAACATAAGGGGAAATGTGATAAACTATCACGATCAGCACGTGCAGCCCTGGCTTTCATTCCATTTGTCATCACTTATTGTTTGTTTGTTGGGTTTAACGTCCCGCCGACAGTATTTTAGTCATTTGGAGACGATGTCTACTTGAGACAGATATAGTTCTGCCACACTGTAGTATCACACCGTAGACATGTGGCATGATACCACACCAAGTCATATTATCCTGACACCGAGCAAACCAGTCCTGCAACTACCCTTATATAATGAGCGCCAAGAAAGGGAGCTATAACAATACCATTTTTTATGACTTAGGTATCTCGCGGCCTGGGATCGAACCCACGACCTCCCGCTCCCGAGGCGGACGCTCTAACCACTCGGCCACCGGGGACGGTTTACTTATTGTTACTAAGTGGGCATTAAACTTGTGCAGGACGCGTCAGCGATCACTTGCATCTACATGTAAAATATGGTGGATGTAGTTGGCTTGAGAAAGCTGTTCTTGTTTGTGTGTCCGGATCGGCTTGTCACTGTAGAGAGGTACTTCCGTGCTGGAATATCGACTAGGTCATTAAAGGCATCGTATGTTGGCCTTAGTTCTTCTGGACTCCAGTGTTGATTCAGCACAGAGGTGACGCTACTTGTATTGTGGTAAATGTTAGTGATATACCATTCCGCCCTCCTCTGTACCATCCCTTCCTCTCTGGTCTTCAGTATGTGGATTTCAAATAACTGAACAGTACTCCAGGGTTGGAAGTACGAGAGTCATGTAGGATTTGGTCTTTGAGTCTTCGATACTGACTCTTAAATTTCTACGAAGAAATCTATGAGTACTGTTCCCCTTTTATGGTAACCTTGTCAATGTAGGTATTCCACGTCAGGTTCTGCGTTATGTACACTCCTGGGTACTTGATGCACTCCTCGGGATCCAAGATGTGGCCTTTGAGGGTGTAGGTGAAAACCATAGGATACCTCTTTCGATGGACACGTAGTTACTGATAAAAGGCCTGATCAGTCTGCAAGCTATAGTTTGTTTTGAAAGTATAATGGTGGTTAAAGTCCTTTCTCTGATTACTTTAATATATTGATGATTAGCAGGATAATATTGAGTGTTGAAATTATGAATATTGTTATCTGATTATTATTGTTTTGTTGTTGTGTTTTTATTTCAAGGATTGGCAAAATCACTTGGTGCCATAGATCTCCTGCAGCATTCATTCTGTAATCAGAAAGCAGTGTCTACAAAGTCAGAAACCAGCCTCCAACCTTGAGCCTCAGAGAGACACTGGAGAAGTCACCAGGTAAGCTCTTATTACTACAGCTGCCGTTTCATACCATCATCTTATTCTACTTCCAACGACTACTACTGCTACAACTATTCATGATCATCATCTTCCTTGACTTTTACTACTACTAACACTTAGATATTATTATTTATACATCTGATTTTTGAGAAAAAAAAGAGCTTAAATTGTCATCAATCTTGCGTCTCGGGGTTGGCGTCGGTTTCACCCTGGTTAAATTTTATGTTTAGGTCAAAATTTTCACACGAAGTATGAAAATTATTGCTTTGATACTTGGAACAATTATTCACCACCATCAGTTGACTCTTGGCTGCAAGAACTATGATTCTATTTTGCTTTTTTTTTTGTGCAAAAATTGTGTCCTTTTTCACACTTTGTAAATGAGCTGCTTTTAAGATCATCACAGCTTTAAAATTTTACATCTCTTTTCACAGTTGGTCGAGGATCATGCGAGATCGTTCAACTACCCAAATGACTTTGATACCGTTCAGATCAGCTTGATTGGCCTTTAGTTGATACCAGGCACTACTACCAGAATGGTACAGATGAAACTCTGGAGTGTTCCTTTATGCCCCATTTAAGTTTGTTAGAATTATTAGTATGGTTGGTAAACCCATAGAATAGAATCATTTCAAATTATTTATGAGTAGAGGAAGTAAATGTAAAAACGAAATAAAAATACTAACGCAAACTTATTTTTATGGTTCACAAAATAAACAGAACTTATGATTTTATTGTATTGTTGTTCTCGTAATGAAGTATGCAATTATTTAAGTCAAATGAAGTCATGTTTATTTAGATGCATTAAAACAAGTGAAGAGCAATTTCAGCTTTAGATTATCCCTATAAAAATCCTTAATGATTCATATTTTCTTGAATGTTTCACTCCTTTTTAACATTCATCTATCATTTCATTTTGTTTTATATGTTTACAAATGTTGTTACAGAAAATAACATTTCTATTCTACAATGCTAATGGGTGACTTCAACTGTGGTGTGGTTAATACCAACCAATTCCTCCAGTCAGATGAAGTATTAAAGTAATGACCAACAGTGCCTTGTGTTCCTGCCAAAGGCATGTTTTTCCACTGGAAAGACTGCACTAGCTCAGGAATTATACCAACTACAACTGCAATATTTCAAAACGTGGGGACATCAGACAATCCTCCCCTTCATACACAGAATCTAAAATATATCGAGTTTGATCTCCTGATTTTATATTATGAAAGATTAACCCGATTTGGGGTTTTTTTTTTCTTAGGTTTATGTCTTCATACATTGTAAAAACATTTCTTAATACTGATGAAGTGGCGCAAAATCTGCTAAAGAGAAGTTATATTTTCAAAGGTTTAAGGTCTTTATACGTAGTTACTGCACGCATGGTAGCTCAATCCCTATTTCTGACTCCCTATGAAGTGGGGCAAAATCAGCTCAAGTGAAGTTATATTCTCAAAAATTTTGGGTCTTCATACGTAGGTACTGAAATACTTCCGCTCACCCCCTATTTCTGACTTCTTATGAAGTGGGACAAAATTTGTTCTGGTGAAGTTATATTTTCAAAGGTTTAAGGTCTTCATACGTAGTTACTGAAATAGTCTAGCTCACCCCCTATTTCTTACTACTTATGAAGTGGGACAAAATTTGTTCAGGTGAAGTTATATCTGATAGGTTTGAGGTCTTCATACGTAGTTACTGAATAGTCTAGCTCACCCAATATTTTTTACTGCTTATGTAGAGGGGCAAAATCTACTCCAATAAGTCATATTCTTAAAGACTTTGGTCTTTATACGTAGCTCACCCAATATTTTTTACTGCTTATGTAGAGGGGCAAATTCTACTCCAATTAAGTCATATTCTTAAAGACTTTGGGTCTTATACGTAGTACTGAAATAGTCCAGCTCATCCCCTATTTTTTACTACTTATAAGTGGGACACATTTGTTCCAGTGAAGTTATATTCTGATAGGATTAGGTTCATCATACATAGTTAATGAAATAGTCCAGGTAGGGCAAAATCTGCTCAAGTGAAGTCATATTATACTAAGTTTAGTGTCTTCATACATAGTAACTGAAATAGTCCAGCTCACCCAATATTTCAATCACTTATGAAGTGGGACAAAATCTGCCCAAGTGAAGTTGTATTCTCATAGGTGTAGGGTCTTCATACGTAGTTACTGAAATAGTTCAGCTCATCCCCTATTTCTTACTACTGATGAAGCTGGGCAAAAATTACTAAAAGTGAGGTTATGGGGTCTTCATACGTAGTTACTGAAAAAGTCTAGCTCACCCTTTAGTTCTTACTACTTATAAAGTAAGGCAAAATTTGTTCGAGTGAAGTTAGTCTAGCTCAACCCCTATTCCTTACTACTTATGAAGTGTGGCAAACAAATTTCTTAGTGAAGTAATATTTAAAAATATTGTTACTGACACTTTGGAATGTCTGGGTTAGATCAGTTTGTCTTTGTGGGGAAAACAGTTTATTGAAAACAAAATACCTACACAGGCGCATATTTGGTGGCAGAGAACATGGTCCTTCACACTGGTGCCACGATTATATACTACTCAAAGTTTGCTAAGCACCATCCGCTATTTTCCCGTAGCGTTTCATGCTTAGACAAGCGACTTTAAAAGCATGCTACATTAAATATTACATTAAAACAAATCTTGCTTTTATGCAGAAGTATTGTTTATGTACCAAACTTACTACCAGTTACAAAAAATAAGCCTTTCGGATCCTCAATACTGGGAATAAATCATAATTAGAAAGTGCGAAATTTTGAGAAAACACCTTAAAATTCAGCTAAATTCAGAACTTTGATCTTCAAATATTCCTGTTTTCTAAATGGAATACTTTTAAGGATATTTTTAACGATGTTGAACTGTTCATGGTCATTTTTTTCTGTATTGATCACAAGATTTAACTTTCATTTATAAAATGCCATTTCTTGCAAAAAACACACCAAATAATGACAGGAATTGGCTAAATCGTTGTAACTCATTTTTGAGTCTCTTTTCTATCATTTTGACAAAAACTATGCGTAAAAATGATGGTCAGCTAACGACTTCCTTTCAGGTACATAGCATTACATTAAGCATGTGTTTTCATGTGACTCTATGGGAAAATAGCCGGTGGTGCTTAGCAAACTTTGAGTAGTACATTTGTCACAAGAATCTCAGTCATTTCACACACACACACACACACACATATTCTAACACAGGAAATGTTTAATATGTTATGGCCCTTAAATAATAACAGAATGCCAGACTTCACTTTGTACATACTCTAAACTTATTTATTTTACGTCTACTGGGAAAAAAGTTCTTACAACTTATACTAATCCCTCTGGACGGTTCCTGGGTTGGACCAGTACTTTGCGCCCGGGAAGGTCATGAAGAGTTCTTTCCTCCAACGGGGTTCGAACCCACAACCTTCGGATCCGTAATCGGATAGGTTACCATTGGACCACGGCGCCCTCAAACATACATACTCTAGCATCTGCATTCCTTAGTAATCTTTTCCAAATGACCGTAATCTCTCGGCTGACTTGTTTTATGGCTGATATCGGGCAATTTAGTCAGGAGTTATGGCCAATATGGACAATACACAGGAAAACATTAGAACAATTTTCTCGTCAGAAACAACAAATGCTGGAGTTATGATATTTGGAGTGTAACATGGCCTAGTGGGCCTCTTCCAAACTAATGGCCCTGGCATCATAATTGTCTTGGCCCAAGAGAGCAAATTTGAATTTCTTAGTTTGAAGTTTACCTTTCTTATTATGATTTAAGGAATCTTACAATGGTGTTTGGATTATTTGCATGTTTCAGGTTGTCTGATGTGTTGTTTGTTGGACGGTACCCTGCATGGTACAGACGTAAGGCGTTGGCGTGTGCCGTGTAAGATTTTTTTTTATTATATATTTTTTTTTATTGTTTTTTTCATTATGTTATATGTTAAAAGTTTTCTCTTTAGCTATTTCATTATAGACCTGTCAATGTCTGAAAAAGTGGCACACAATGTTCAGAAATAAAAGTTTAAAAGTTCTCTGTGTTTGGGGTTCACAGATATCAATTTCGATTGATAACATCCCCCAGTTTCCGAGCTGTTGTGTGTGAGTCGATATGGGCATGTGACGCGTCTGGTGTGTGTGCTTCAGCCTCCACTGCTGGCTAGCCCGTTTCTCATGAAAAGGGAGCATTAGTCTCCCCCGCCAGTATATAGCCTCTCAATGGTCAAGCCCTACACAGGTCCTCCTCGTGGGGACACATGTCTACCAAGGACTTTTGTGTCCTCAGGGTGATCTGTAAGGGACGATCAATAAGAACTATATTATAAACATTTAAGTCTATAATTTTTGGATAAGGTATCAACTTTGAAAGGTGTTGGGCAAGACTGTCTTTCAATTCTGACATTATTTACATGTTTACAGACTCTTTCAAGCTACATTGTAAAGAATTTCCAAATTAACAGAATTCAAGTAATGATAAAATAAACATTCTTTACAGATACTCCACTTTTCTCAAAAATGGTAAAAACTATTTCTCTGAAACCCTGAAACCCTAGTGAAAACCCTATTAAATATTAATCTAAACTTGGATTTTTTTGGAGTACAGAATAATATCAAAATCGTGTTTCTATGTAACAATTTATATAGACATACCAAAAAGCATCTACTTTAAGAAAGACGTTTATCACTAATAATGCATTAATGTGCATGATATCATAGAAAGTAAAGACTTTATAAACATCCTACAGAAAATAAATAATTAGAAGAAAACATAAAATGTTTTGCACTACTTTATGTGATATACATTTATCTTATTTCAGTATTGGGCAATTTAAGTTTGACAATAACAGATGATATAAAATATTTTTTCATGAACTTCAATTTTCAAAAAGTAGATCTATTGTCATGACCCTCTTATCAACGTCAGCGTTGGTTAAGGTTTTCCTTTAGGTTCATTTCTCCATAACCATCAAACATATTCACTTCAAACATGGTGTACAAAGTCTTGTTCTCTGTCAAAAAAGGAACACATTTCATAAGGCAGGTAACTATGAATATTTTTATTTGTCACATTTTGTACAAACATGGTTGTCTTAAGCTAAAAGACATGCATTCATTAAAGCATTTAAGGCCATGATGGCTGTGGAGACTTGAAAATATCACTTTTTGTAGAAAATTGAACAGATATCACCTGAATGTATCCAAAGTGTTAAAATGTTAGTATAGTACTTTTTCCAAATTAATACATCAAGCTTTGATTTATGCTAATATTGATCAGATACGTTTTTCCCCATTGACATTTTAAAACGATGCTACATGGAACTGTTTGATGTTCTACCAAGAGGACTGGGTTCAACTCCCAGGGAACCATTTCCTATACTATGCTCCTAATAAATCATCATTTATTATTTCTCATTCATTTTTATTTGATCTTTTAGCTCACAAATGCACAACATGTTCAAGGTGAATTTAATTTCGTTGGCACATACATTCATCTCATGGCTGTCAGGCTGTCTTCCATAAATGCTTAATCAAAGATTATCCCTTGAAAAATGAGACTCCAAATGGATTGGGTAGTTTCCTAATATTCTTTATATGAAAATTTTTAAACTATTATTAGGCACAAATTATACAACAATTTTAGAGAAAGCGGTTTGGCTTATGAAAATCTCCTCGTTTACACTAATTGTGATGTTGACACATACAACTGCTTCGTGTCATATTTAAATTTTAAATACACCCACGGCTATTTTATTAAGTTGCTGAAGAAAACAAAAACACTGAGATAACCCGATGACTCTATCTACACTGCTGGAATAATTCACATGTTCAGATGTCACAGATATGAAGAAATGCACAGCATTCATTAATTCATTAATGTGAATGCTATATTCATATAAGTTATATTTTTAGCTCGAATTTTCGAAGAATATGAGAGCTATTGCAATCACCCTTGCGTTGGCGTTGACGTTGCAGCTTTTGGTTAAAATTTGCATGCAAGATCCTATCAAGCTTATATCTCAATAACCATTCATCGAATTGACTTCAAATTTTATGTATATTTTTAGGGGTTTCAGACAACCAAGGTACAAATACCTTATAAAACTACAAGATACAAATTACGACCCCTTTTAAACTTAAACATTTTGGTTAAAGTTTTGCATGCAAGGTACTTTCATGCTTATATCTCAGTATCCAGGCATGGGATTGGTTCGAAACATCTGTAGGGGTAACATACTATCATGCTAGATAATCTTGATGGAATAAATTAAAAATCATGTCCCCTTTTAAACTGAGAAATTTTATTAAAGTTTTACATGCAAGGAATTTAATATCTCTTATATCTTTAGATTTGAAACATTTTAACATGTTCAGGTGTATCATACTATCAAGGTAGATAATTCATGATGTTATGGCCCTTTTTTAACATAACTTTTGGTTAAAGTTTTGCATGCAAGACATTTCATGCTTATATACACTGTATCAGTAACCAGGCATATGATTGATCTGAAACTTCTTTAATATGTTCATTGGTCTAATGTTATTAAGACAGATAGTTTTTGCCTGAATATTAATTAATATAATATAAAATAATGTATAAATTTGCATGCAATTGAAAATTTGGTTTAAGTTTTGCATGAAAGCTACTATCCAGCTTAAATCTCGGATATCGTTTATGGTTTATGAGTTTGTTCAGGGACATCAGAAAACCAAGGATGATAACTCTTTGACTGAATTTAATACACATTATGGCCATTTCTAACTGGGATATTTTGAATGCACAGTATTATTATGCTTATGTCTCAATTAATAGGCATGGGATTGATTTTAGACTTCATAAACATATTTAGGAGTATCAGGCTATCAAGGTATACCATTTTTGACTACTATTGTTTTTAGGGTACTAGTATGTTAAGGGCAAGAATTTAAATAGATTTCATTTGATTTACCAACAAGTATTTCCAATAGTTGAGCATGCATGCCACTTGTTTACGGCTTGATACTGCAGTGTGGCAGCACAGTATCTGTCTCAGGTAAACATACTGGTAGTCTCCCAATGACTGAAATACTGTTGGCAGGACGTTAAATCCAGTAAATAAAATAACAAAATTTAATACACATTTTTCATCGGGTAGTGACACCGTCCCCTTGCAGCCAGCTCCCCAGAAATGTGTTTTGTTTGTGTCTAGCCATGATATCATACAGATTACTAATGGCCTAATTTTCCTCGAAATTCAAAAGGATCCTGAAACACGACCACGGAAATAAGAGTTTACTTAGACTTTTGTAGAAATGCTGCCACTGGCGTAGGATATGGGATTTTTTTGTTTCCTAAGAAGGCCTTAGGTGATGAAGTTTTAATAACAATGTTAACTAATTGAGTTACCTTCTTTAAAAAAAAAAGATTGTATCACATTTATTATTTCAAGTTTTGGTGGCAATATTATAATGTACTCTTTCAATGCATTTTAGTGTTATGATGTATTTATATACAAAAAGGTTCTTTTTTTTTTTCACATTTTAATGCCAAATTTTACACCCTACACTGGGCCTTCAAAGCAAGTTGCTTTTTTTCTATGGTTATCCTTAGAATTAATGAGTATATTCTTTTCTACTTAGAATGAACATGTACGGACTGAATATATCTAGTTCTTTTGAATAAGTTGATCATGCTTCGTCCGCTCTGAGGCTGTGCGTTAATTCATATTATCTCACCTATCGGACAGAGTTATCCCACATTTTTAATTATGGTTTATTTTGTTTTGCATAGAGTTTTAATGGATTCACAAATATTGCGAATTTATATTTCAGTCGTATACATTTTTCTAGTAAGTTTATTATTTAGATGTTAAATGAAATTTGGCATCTTGTGGAATTTTAATTATGGTTTATTTTGTTTTGCATAGAGTCTATAAATAGAAACACCTTTACGAAGACAGCTGAAAATGATCGTTGGCAAGCCTCGGTTTTTTAGACATATCTCAACCCGATGGTGGGATTTCCTTATCCACAACTCATGAGCGTGGTAGATTCACTTTATCTATTGTTAAACCTTTTCAAAGCAGCCTAGCAAATCTCAGTAAGGAAAACAAATAATGCCTATACATTACTGTCTTTGATCGTTTGAAATTTAATCTTTTATAAATATGAAAAGAACACAACTG
>CM037784.1:25571605-25614484 GCA_021229015.1 Solen grandis
TCTAAATTTCTTTTTAGGCTTAGGTTCATAGAAAGTTTTTAAAGCTTTTTAATAACCCTCTATGTAAAACAAGGGGACCCTATTGCGGGGGCATTTATCACCATTTGGCTATGATTTGAACAATCTTGGTAATGAACCATTAGATGATGCTACTATGAAATATCTAAGCTTTTGGCCTTATGGATTCATAAAAGAAGATTTTAAAGTTTTTCCTATTAAATCTATGTTAAACAAGTGACCCTGGTGCGGGGGCATTTATACCATGGGGGCTATGATTTGAACAATCTTGGAATGAACCCATAAGATGTGCTACATACCAAATATCTAAGTCTAGGCCTAATGGTTCATAGAGAAGATTTTTAAAGTTTTTCCTATATAACTCTATTTTTAAAAAGTGACCCTGGTGGGGGGTCTTTTAAATCCCCAATAGGGCTATGATTTGTACAATTTGGTAATGAACCAAAAAGTGATGCTTCATACCAAATATTAATCTTAGGCCTTATGGATTATAAAAGAAGATTTTTTATAACATTTTCTATATAACTCTATGAAAAAACAAGTGACCCCTGGTGCGGGGTCATTTATCACCGTAGGGCTATGATTTGAAAATCTTGGTAATAAAACCATTAGATGATGCTACATACCAAATATCTTAGCTCTAGGCCTAATGGATTCATAGAAGAAGATTTTTAAAGATTTTCCTATATAACTCTATGTAAAACAAGGGGACCCTGGGCGGGGTCATTTATCACCGTAGGCTATGATTTGTCAATCTTGGTAATGGCCCAAAAGATGATGCTACATACAAATATCTAAGCTCTAGGCCTGCAGTTTTGCAGAAGAAGATTTTCAAAGTTTGCAATTTTAAAATCTTTTTAGCCCCTGTGACCTAATTTTTAATCAATCTGAATAATTTGTACAAACTTTGATAGAGGGCATCATAAGATTCCTGTGAAGTTTGGTCAAATCCCTTCAGCAGTTCAGGAGATGTTGTTTAAAGAAATTGCTGACGAAGGATGCACGCATGCAGACAATGGCCGACGGACAAAAGGCGATCACAAAAGCTCACCATGAGCACAACGTGCTCAGGTGAGCTCAAAACTGGCAACCGATGTTTCTATTGTTTTTCTGACTCTTCCACACTTAGATTTTTGACATTTTGTTGCAGAGTTTTCAACCATAATGCTATTTTCAGAGAACTTGGATTTTTTCATTCATGGATGCGGTTATGAAAAAGCATTGCAGAATGCGAGTAAACAGTAACCTCCTTTTGCTACCAATGCACTAGTAAACAAGAAAAACAAACCGATACAAAACGACATCTTCGAGCACAATTTGTTTTCCATTTTTATTTTCGTTTTTGAACGATGAGAATTTGAAATCAATTCTTTTTTTTTCCCTGAAAAACAATTAGTTAAAACAATAAAACGAAGCTTTTCTGCTGCTCTGCTACAATAGCTCTCATATTCTTCGAATAGTCGAGCTAAAAAGAAGAAAGATATATACTTGACAAACTTCTCCATTATTCCCTTTAATTAGACAAAAGTTTATTTGGAGGTAACTAACCTGTTTCACAAGACACATAACAAACCTGAGAGACGACTGTCATGAGATACGGTTACACACCTTGTGTTCTTGTCTGTCACCCTGGCCTTATACAACCACTGATAAGACTAGAGGACAGAGAGTACAGTCATCATACAGAACACAGCCTTATCCAGGCGCAATACCATGAGGCAGGTGGTCTGGTTTTTGCTTAAAATATCATTGACATATGCTTAAATGAAACAGGATCTCTCTCTCTCTCTCTCTCTCTCTCTCGACAATGACAAGCTCTCACCTATTTTGACCAAATTTAGAATTTCTTACGGCTTCTATAGACTGGATTTTACGCCCTGAAATCATTTGTAATATAGGAAGGTGGAATTTGGAGGAACAGTATAAAGCTGTCTGGTAGCTCATTAGTGTATTTGGAGTCCAGGTCAGGCTGCGTATATCATGGACCAAAGTCCACCAATTATACGTCGTGCTAGATAATATTTCTTATATCTTATACGGCAAGCTCTGTCTTACTGCTCTTAGCAGGACCCCGCCCCCAACTAACCTTATGAAATCACTGTATTCTAGATAACACTGGTGGTCAAGAAATGCCATCTACACTTTAAGCCGTCAGTGTGACCAGTTATGGTTGATAGATGACCAGCCCAGCATTCAATTACCTTTAAAGTCCCCAACATCAGTTTTATTGTTGTGTACAAAGTGTAAGCAGGGAAAGAAATACACAACAGATGCGAACATTATGATTAACTGAACACAGGTCTGGTGCCAAACAACTCATAAAGTCATACAACAGATGCGAACATTATGATTAACTGAACACAGGGCTGGTGCCAAACAACTCATAAAGTCAAACATACCGTGTATCATACAAACGGTGTAATAAAAATTTTTATCCATTAGGGACCAGTCCAAGGTTACAGGTAAGGTGCATATTTGTGTAATTACGCAAATAAAATAGATAAAAACCCAATTCTTTAAAATTCTAGCGTACAAAAAAGCAATTAAAAATTAGGTTACTCAAATATTCAAAACATTAATGTGTACTGGTATTTGTACACAACAACATGAAACTGAGTGATGTTTACAAATACTCGTATATGTTTGACTGGTTACTTGCGAATCTGCAAAATAGACTGCAAATGATATCCGGTAATTTCCTACTTTGGGGTTCCATTCAAATAAAACATTAATCCTTATTCATTCATCTGACGTTTTTCTATTCGTTTGCTTCAAAGATGGTTACACAAGGTAGGAAAAAACGGGTAAATGTTTAAAAAAACACTTTGAGCAGATACTTTACACTACATGCGAATCAAACGTCAGGCATTTGTCGCGCAATAATTGACGATCTTGAAGTTGAGATCCTCTGTAGCGACACCGAGGTTGCCAGAGGTATTTTAGACAAAGTTTAGCAAAAAAGCATGACAGCGGTAAAGTCGATAGCATCCAATTCCATTTTAACCGAACATGTTAACCAGTAAATAGTTTGTGTTTGAATTTAATAATCAAAAGTGCTAAATGATCAATATTCAAATGATTGAATGTTTTTAATTTTAATTGTTGAGGAGCTAATAATAAATCCTGCATATGATAATTGTTAAATGGACATTATTGCATACAAGAACAGCAGGCGCATATACCAGTATGTACATCTACTGTTATTTCAATTCCAAAATTAAGGTGCGAAAAAAAAAACTGACTTAATTTTGATGGAGTAACCATATTTTCATTACTCAAATTAAAATTGTGAAAACCCAATTCCTTGAAAAGTTGATGCGTAAATACACAATTGACCTAAAACCTTATCTGTAGCCCTGCCAGTCACATTAACCATCATCATATTAATCTGCAAACTCTCAATTATGACAGCAAGCGTTACTTGTTTATATTTGGAACCTTATATATATCTGGTCAATCCACATCACAATAAAAACCATTGTAGAGACTGGGGGAAAAAACACTTACAACCATTTTCAAGTGTACATATGTTTGATGTCCTATTAAAGACATATCTTTGTGTAATTGTAACAGGTGGTGAAAAATCATGGCTCGACCGGGACTCGAACCCAGGGCCTCAGGACTACCGTTCCTGCGCTCTACCACTGAGCTATCGAGACACTCATGTCTTATTGCCTATTGATTTATCACTAAATACCTGTACCCGGCTACATATTCCCCTCCAAATTTAGAATTCGTCCCGAATTCTTTGAGACAAAGAACATTTTGAAAAGTTCTTGAGGTGCCAAAGCAGTAGCCATATCAAACAGTAAGTTATTTACGTTGGGCGCCAAATGTAACAGGTGGTGAAAAATCATGGCTTGACCGGGACTCGAACCCAGGGCCTCAGGACTACCGTTCCTGCGCTCTACCACTGAGCTATCGAGACACTCATGTCTTATTGCCTATTGATTTATCACTAAATACCTGTACCGGCTACATAATGATAAGCAAATTTTGTAAAGTTTAATGAAAATCCTATATGGAAGTTATAGAGCGGACTACGAGTTTTCCAAATGGGAGAGGATCATTCATACATAATTAATCACAAAATACACCATTAGTAATGCATGAGTAATTGGGTGCGACTTTTCATTTACTACACATAATCAATTCGACAAAACGGTTGGTTGACGAAACGACCATCACCCACCTGGAACATACAATCTATAAAACCACAGGAACCTGATATTCAGACAAAAAAAAAAAAAAAACTTTTAAAAAAATCGACCCCTCTATATATAAATAAACAGGGGTAGATTTTTTTTTATGTAAAGTTTTTGTTTTTTTTAATATCAGGTTCCTGTGATAAAACCCACACACATACAAAACCCACATACAGACTAACAAACGTATAATTGATTCTAACCAAAATGATAAAATCAATTCAGGGGGAACACATTTTTCAGGGCGAAAGGGCCCACTTAAAGGGTCAATGTACCAGTCCTTACTGGAATTTGGACAAATATTCAAGGCCTTGAAATGATAAGTCCTTCATATAGCCAGAAATTAAAAAGAAAATCATGAAAAAACTTGCAAGTAACCAGAGTGGGTGCCTGACGATGTGAACCACGGACGATGTGAACCGGGACGATGTGAACCTGAAAACAGGACGATGTGAACCATTTTGAGGAGACGATGTGAACCCTGATATTCATTAATATTATATTGAAAAATATACTTTTTTAATGTTAAATTAACTATCTGAGTTTTGATTTACCCCAATCCCATATATTACGAGATCGATTTTTAGGACTTAAGCAATCCAATTATTTTATTTTCAAACAAATTACGTTGATATCAAAACCTCGGGCGTATAATGCGGTAAGATGAAATGAGGTATTTGAACCAGAAATAAAATAAGGGTATTTAACAAACTAATTAAATCACCTGATTGATGTCAATACGTATCCAATTTCGTCATTTGTACAGCCAAACGTACGTCGTATGTAATGTTATATACAAGCAAAACAAGCGGCACCTTTTTAAATACTTGATTATATTTATTTTAATTGATTGGTTACGTGTGTATGATAATGCTGTTAAGTGTTGTTTTTGGCACCTATTACTTTATACCATCGGCTTATTTTGAACGCATGTATAATGAGATTCCCTAAAAAAAGAGTTAAATGAAGCGTTAAATGAATATTTTTTAGTCTTAACACCAATTGCGTAAAATTCGTATTAGTTTGATATAATTAAATCAAATAAAATTTTGTCCAAAATAACAAATAAATCATACTTAACTAATAACTATTCATGCCAAACATCATCTAATAAACCATATATACAAAAGATAATTTAACATGCACCAAAGTCGTTTTAGAAATTGGTTCACATTGTCTTACGCGATGGTTCACATCGTCCTCATAAGCGGTACACATCGTCCTTGGTACGAACCAAAGGCGGTTCACATCGGAGGTGGTTCACATCGTTCGTAATTCAACCAGAGTATGAGTATAGGGCGAAAGGGAATTAGGACGAACAGACGCACAGTCCTAAAAGGTCAATGTACTTTGTCAAAGCTGCCGACCGATCGTGGTAACCCTTAATTCAATCCTCACCTAAAACTTTATTCAATCCTCAAGGTTGAGCCGGTGTAGAGGTAGGGTTACGTCCCTTTATTCGCCATGAGTACGATGTGTCTTACATATATATGGCGCAAATGTCTGCACCAACAATGATGAGTTATGAAAACATTCCAGGATTTTGAGTGCTTCTCACTGGCAATATTTTGTTTTTTGTTGTTTTGTTTTAGATAAGGTATGTAGTATTTTTAATTGCTGTAACTTGTAACTGTAATATTTCTTCCTTTTAATTTTACACAGAGAAACATTTGCACAAAAAGGCAAACAATGTGTTATTTCTTTCTTCCGTTACTGTCTTCTATCAATTTCTGATAATTACGACAGGGTGGAGGCATATATGCAGTTAGAAACTGTATAAATAATTAAAAATAAAAGTTGAGTACAGTTCACAAATAAAAATAAAGGGTTACATCTGACCTCAACATTAAAAACATACTAGCGTAATGAACTAG
This sequence comes from Solen grandis, assembly GCA_021229015.1. NCBI lineage: Eukaryota > Metazoa > Mollusca > Bivalvia > Adapedonta > Solenidae > Solen > Solen grandis. Next base: position 25,577,703 of record CM037784.1, read on the forward strand.
TCGAGTTGTGTCTTGAAGGAATCTACAGTGGTCAATGAAACAGTAGATTCTGGCAAGGAATTCCATATCGGTATAATTCTTGGAAAGAAGGAAAATTTCAGAAGATCAGTGGATGCAGTCAGTCGGTTGTATTGTTGAGAATTCGATAGTCTTCCAGAACGTCTAGTTGTCATGTTTGTTGATAAATAACGGTCCCTGTCAATGTCCACTAGTCTATTATGTATTTTGTAAAATAATGTCAAGCTGGTATTTATACGTCTATTTTCTAAAGTTGACCATTGTAGCTCGTCGAGCATTTCCCTACATGACTGGTATTATGCCATCTCCTACATGTCCATCTAGCTGCGGTTCTTTGAACCATTTCAATTTTCCGAATGTTAACCTTGGAGTGGGGATTCCAAATGGGAGAGGCATATTCTAGTTGGGGTCTAACTAGTGTCTGGTAAGCATTAACCTTAGTTTCCCTGGGGGCAAGTGACAAATTTCGGCGCAAAAGACCAAGAGTTTTAGTTGCCTTGCTGGTTATATTATGAATATGCGGCGTCCAGTCCAATGTATTGGTGATAGTAACCCCCAGGTACTTTGTTTCATTTACTTTGTCAAGCGTCTGTCCATGTAAGGTGTAGCTGTGTTGTATCTGTTTGTCAGGTCGATGTCTGGATATTCTCATTGAGTGGCATTTGGACACATTGAACTTCATGAGCCACTTTTGCTCCCATACACCAAGTTTTGATAGGTCTTCCTGTAGTTCAATGCAGTCCTGGGGAGAGAATATGTTTTTATAAAGGACACAGTCGTCTGCAAAAAGCCTAACATTTGATAATATACCATCAGGAAGATCATTTATGAAAAGTAGAAAAAGGATGGGGCCTAGGCAGGAGCCTTGAGGGACACCGGATATAACTGGGGCTGAGTCTGAGTGTGTTCCGTCGAGTACTACGTCTTGTGTCCTGTCAGTTAACCATGAGGCAATCCAACGGTTGGTTGTCCCTCTAACACCATAGTGTTCAAGTTTGTACAGTAGTCGTTTGTGAGGTACTTTGTCAAATGCTTTGGCGAAGTCCATCACAATAACGTCAGTCTGTTTGTGTCCCTTACCTCTGTCAAGATTATATGCAATGTCATGAATGAATTGGACGAGCTGTGTATCACATGAACGTCTGCTTCGGAAACCATGTTGTGAGTCAACTAATATGTCATTTTTCTGTAGATGCTTCATGATATTACTGACAACAGTGATTTTTTTTGGATTTTTTCCCACTACCCATGCCCTGTAAAAGGGGAAAATAAACGTGACAACCTTTAAAAAGGGGAAATTTATAAATAGTAATGATTATGATATTCTATGTAATTTTTTTTTTTAAAAATAAAAAAAAAAAAAACAGCCAATTTAATTTAAACATCTTTTTTTTTTTTTTCAAAAAAACTCATGATACAATTATGATAGTACATGTTATAATATTTGTACATTATAATTGCTATTAGTCAGCCATCAAATCCCAGAAAAAAATGCCCTCACACTGACTATGAACATGATCATCAGACAGTCAAGTGACTGTTTATTTAGTTACAGGGCAAGTTTTCTATGTTTCTGGCCCTTAAACCTGTCCACTAGCTGGTCAAGATGATTTAAGTTTTCTACTTGGATGTACAGCAAATTCAACTGCCCGTTTGCAAAATGCTTTGTTTGAATCAGTTGTATGACCAAAAAGTTCACAATGTTTACACATGTAGCCTTTCTTTGCATGTGAATAATATAACCATGAGTACTTTTTTTCATACTTTGCACCGTCAAATTTTCTTTCATCAGAACTTGTCAGAGAATCAGATGTATTTTTTTTTTTTTTTTGGCAAACTATCAATTTCCTCTGCCTCAGTAGAACAAGGGTGCTCATCATGGACTTGTACATTAAGGGAAGGAGATTGTAATAATTCAACCCCAGCAGACGAACTTTCACATGTTTCAGTGTTCGAAGTAGAATTTGAAGTAGTTGAAGGATTTTGACAATCCGGTGTTGAATCCGACGGTGGTTTAACTTTTGGCCTTAAAAATGAAGAAATTTTAGGGAGGGATGGTAAACTTTTTTTAGTCATGCGTTTTGTGTCAAAATTTGAGTTGTGCGACATCGTACATTACATCATTAATCATCTGGGCGGTTGACTGTAATAAAATACACGTACCGACAAGCGTCTACGATCGGGAAAAAAAACGCGTTTAAATCCCAGATACATACCATAATACCATACATACGTATTTCACAGGAGTTTGAAATTCTCCAATAAATTTTAAAAAATCGAGTCTGTGATATTTTGCCCCTATACTTAGAATAGGGGCGAAAAATCACAGACTCGATTTTTTTAGTCACTGTGTCGGGCTCGGAATTTTTAAATTTACCGCATTTCTGGCGCGTGCCATTTTCATAAAACAGGCAGTCTGGTTATCTGTTTATCGGTGTTTATTCGCCTGCTGCTACACTGCGTTGATAGAAAAAATCGATAACCAGTCTGTGTAACCTTCACCTTGTCAGCTTGTGTAACGGGTTTACACAGTTAGGTGTGTTCGGCATATTCGACAGATTATCGGCTAATTACAGTTAATATACAGAGGATAAATTCACACCGGTCATCTTTTTTTTCTTTTCTTTTGAATAGCAATGGCCGATAGCATGTAAATTCTGTGATTGAAAAATCGTTTTATAGGGGAAAATTTAGTGCAAATTAGGGGAAAAATGGACACTTTTCGCCGAGGGGAAACTGCCGTTATTCGGCAGTAGAATCAGCCAAAAAAAATCACTGGACAAGGATATGTTCAAGGACCTTACAGCTAATACATGTGAGTGAGACTGGCCTATAGTTTGAGGGGTCATACTTTTCCCCTTTCTTAAAGATAGGAACCACATTGGCTTTACGCCAGTCATCGGGGACTTGTCCAGTTTTTAATGACCTATTAAATATAGCTGTAAGGATGTCGCCCAGTTCATTGCAGCATTCTTTGAGGATGCGTGCATTGATGGTGTCAGGTCCTGAAGCCTTATTGGGATTAAGTTTACTCAGGTAAGACTTGACACCACTGGGGTTTACGTAGATGTCGTTCATTTTGGGGAATTGACCTTTACTGAAGTTTGGGAGGGTTGATGAACCCTCCTCAGTGAAAACTGAATGAAACTGATTGTTCAGTATATTAGCTTTGTCCTTACTATCAGTCTTAAGGACACCGTTTTCCCTTAATGACGAAATGTTGTTTTGACCATTCCTAAGGCTATTTATATATGACCAAAATTTTTTAGGGGTAGCCTTAAGGTTTTCGTCTTCATTCGGGGTGAAAATATCATTCACATATTTCCAGTGGGCATCTCTTATTTTCTTTTGGACATGAGACCTGAATTCTTTAAACTTTTCTATGTCATTAGGGGAGTTTGACTTTCGAGAACGCCTGAAAAGCTTTTCCCTTTTTTTCAGGAGTCTCTTTATGTCAGTGTTGATCCAAGGGTGACCAACACGTGACTTAGACATTTTTGATGGAACAAATTTATCCATCGCCTTAACTATCTCTGTCTTAAAGTCAGTCCACAAGTCATTTGGTGAGATATTGTCCAGATCCTGGGCTAGGATATTGTCTCTGTATTGTCCCAGGTGAGACTTCAGTCCGTTATAGGGGTATAATAGTCAACCTTTAGTGATAGTACCGTTTCGCTTATGCTTAAAGGCCCTGTAACGTAGTTACATCAATGTACTGCTCAGCGCGACATGTTATTTTGGTACTGGTTGTCACACTATCCGAAAGAAGAACGATATCACAAATTACGAGTACACATATGTGGACTAGCACCGCGTCTTCTACGATACCGATGCAATCCGAATATTCGCTATTTTGCATACTAAGCGCCACCTACCTCCTGTTTACATTGTTAAAAGTGAAAGCGGAAGTCTGTGCCTTACGTAAATTATAAGAAATGTCTTCATTTCTGGTAAGTTGTTTTAAATATCCTTAAAACAAAACGAAACTCTACATATTTTCACCATTTTTTTGAAAATATTTCTATTGATTATCCTTTATTTACCAATAAAACGGTGATTATAAGTTTTGACAGTTTTGACAAGTGAAGGTCGTCTGCTTATGTCGTCAGAGGATGTCCAAAAACAAAAAAAAATCTACGGAAGTTCAGAACGGTCATAATTTTAGATTTATAAACATTGCTATTTTTGCGGAAAATTTTTTTTTGGCAATTTTTAAAAAAAAAATTAATATTTTTTACCTTTTACTTTTTATCTTTATAATGCCAAAGCAGTCCAAGATGAGATATGACAGGTCAAATCTTTTGATGGCTTTTGAAGCTACCCAGAAAGGCATGTCTGTTTACAGGGCTGCTAGGGAATACAGTATTCCTGAATCTACTCTTCGTGATAGGACAAGAGGTCTGGTTCCCGTTGATGTCTCTGTTGGTTTCAAGCCAATATTTTCTCAAGTAGAAGAAGAGAAACTTGTGGAGCACATTTCATACATGGCTCGCATTGGATATGGGTATAATGTCTCCCAGATTAAGTATATGGCTAGGGACTATGCCATTCACCTTGGTAAACCAGTAAAGTCCGCGTGAAAAATTAAGTGACTGTTGGTTTTACGATTTCATAAAGAGGTGGCCTAACTTGAAAATAGCCAAGCCTCAAAAGCTTTCAATTTCAAGGGCAAAGTCAACATCTAGAGAGGTTGTTGATAATTACTACTCTGAACTTGGTTCCATCTTAAATGAAAATAATTTGCTTGACAAACCAGAGCGAATCTTCAATATAGATGAGACAGGAATTTCCACTGAACATCAACCTCCAAAACTTGTATGTAATATAGATACCAATCCTCAGGCTGTAACATCCCCAAGGTCACCATTAGTTACCATAATTGCTGGCGGAAATGCTATTGGAAATTATATCCCACCATACTATGTATTTCCTGGCAAGCGTTGGAACCCAGATTTTCTCCATAATGCTTGTGTTGGGTCATCAGGAGAAATGACCAAGAATGGATGGTCTAACACTGAAGTGTTTCAGAACTATGTGACCAAACATTTTGCTAAGTATGCCAATTTGTCATATGATACGCCAACACTGCTCCTTTATGATGGGCATAAATCCCATATTAATCTCACTCTTACTCAGTGGGCTAAGAGTAACAATGTCATACTGTTTGTGCTGCCACCCCATACAAGCCACCTGACACAACCATTAGATGTTGCAGTATTTGGGCCATTCAAGAGGATGTACAGTATGTCGTGTCACTCCTATATGCAACGAAACCCAGGACTTAACATTTCTAAATATGCTGTTGCAGAGCTAACCTCTAAACCATACACCAAAGCTTTGTCTGCTGAAAACCTTCAGGCTGCTTTCAGAAAAACTGGTGTCTTTCCTTTTGACAAAACAGTAATCACTGAGACTGATGTTGCTCCAGCTGTGATTTATAATACATGTACCAAGGACCAAGTTTCTGAATCAGCTCAGCACTCTCCAACAGAACAAGTTGAACAAGTACCTGTAAATGAAAGTAACAATACATGTTACAGTAATTCCCAAAGTTTCTTTTCTAAAAGAACTGTAACACATGCTATAGAGAAAAAAACAAGAAAAAAGTTTGTCCCACCATTTCTAAGTGGAAATTTGTTAAGTGGCAAAAATATTGAAATTATGGAACAATCAAAATCAAAGTTTAAAGATCCAATAGCAATTACACCTGTAAAAGATCAATTGCCTAGCACATCTGGGTTACAGAAGTCTGGGGGGCCATTACCTTTGTCAGAGGATTGTGATGACAGCATACAGTCTGATGATGACAGTGAAGATTTGTGCTGTGTTTGTAATGGGTGGCAACCCGAAGAAATAAGAGGTTGCAACACAATAGTTTTTGTTACCTGGGGGAAGTGTGACTTTTGTTCCCATTGGACGCATTTGAAGTATTGTTCAAATGTCAGTGTTGAGGAGGGACAGTATATTTAGATGCCCTCACTGTTTAGAAACTGAGTGAAAAAGACTAAGACAGTTATTTTTTTATATAAAATTGCTAAAATAGACCAAAAAAAATATTGTGTTGTCCAATTTAAGACAATTTATGGTTAAACACTTTATTTTGAATTACCAGTTAAAATTTTGAAAATTATGTGCCTACATGGACACCATACTTTTAATTGAAGATTTACCGCGGTACCATAGTGGTCTCCCTTGGAGCACCTGATTCAAATATGGCTGACTGACCTAGTTTGTTTCTGAAGGAAAACATGGACTTATTCGTTGAGTGACATGCGTGTTTAAAAGTCAAGATGCAATAGTTATTCATAGTTTAATAAGATACTAAAGGTAAGTTCTTTTTATATTTATAATTTAATCGAAACATTAAGAACCGCGGTACCATAGGCGTATCGGGTTCATTCGCCCCAAGTACATATTCGCCCGAGTCAGTTCGCCCGAGTCAGTTCGCCTTACAATGTGGGTTCATTCGCCCTACATAGTGGGTTCATTCGCCCTAGTAAAATTATAAATTAGGGTATATAAGATGTAAAAAAAAATTAAAATGTCGTTCCGAGAAGGATGTTTCATTATGTATCGCTTGTGCAACACAATATGATAAATGCTATATGAATATATACCCATTCAAACATACATGCATAAAATATTACAACCGAATACACAAACATTTATATATTATTTCATTCAAATCCGCCAAAATTACAATTAGGGCGAACAGACTCACAGTTTACCTAGGGCGAAAGGGTATAGGGCGACAGGGAATTAGGGCGAAAAGGTATAGGGCGAAAGAGAATTGGGGCGAAACGACCCATAATCTACCATAGGGGACCATCCTATCATGATAAAGTAACATGGCTCACTGACAGTAAAAGGGCAACAAGACACTGTTCCCTTTTGTTTTTTTAATTAGAGTTTAACATGTTGCCAACAGTATTTCAGTAATTTTGAGAGTGTTTTTGCTGCCATACTGCAGTATCGTGTCTTTAACATGTGGCATGATACCACATTGTCACATTTATCTGATACAGGGCCAACCAGACCTGAAACTACTATAATTATATTTTCATTTAAAGTCGGCAAGGCACAAACATCAACATACATAAACTCATGCAAGCTTTTGAACCATCTGCAAAGTTGTTTGCGTATGGCGGTCTTAGTGTGTAAAGCCGGGAAAACCCCACCAGTGACAAAAACCCAATGGTGACTACCTACCACCTCACATACTTCCCTAGAAGGGAATCAAACTGGGATAAGAAGCAGGAAAGCTGTACTACACTTAAATTCTGAGCGCCAAGCAGGGGAGCTATATACCAGTACCATTTCTTAAGAATTGTGAATATGTGTTGTAAGTGTAGATCTCTATAAAAGAAATATTATTTGACCTATCATGTCGTAAAAAAAATCATTTTACATTTTTTCTGATTGGGAAAGTTTGCCAGGTGATTCTATCTATCTATATATACTGCACAAACTCCCCTTTCGGGTATTACTGGCAGGTGATTCATTGTCTCTTTTGGTGACTTTTGCTATTGGTTTTACCAAAATGACTGAGTTTGACTCCCAGTTGACCATTAATGTCATATGGGTGTTCTTGCCTGATCTATCTCTTTTTTTTTTTAATGCTAGAGTATGCAGCTACAGCCTGGGACACTCTCTCTCTCAGACCTGCAACAACCAGATAGAAGCAGTCGAACGATGAGCAGCATGGTTTGCCAGGGGATCAAACAACAAGTAGCTTTGTAGATGATAACTGACTGTGGATGGCAGCCCCAACAACACAGGTGACACTTGGCCAAACAAGTGCCAGACAAGTGTCCACAGCACACACTCTTGAAACATGGGATGGTTGCAGGTATAAGAAATGTACCCAAGCTGTACAGTATATAGTAGTTTTAATAGTTTTAATTTCAGGTGTTCGCACCACACCATGGATTTTACCAATTTTTTGTCCGATAAATCTGGCCAAATATAAGAAGAAGAAAGAAATAGAGATATTTCTTTAATTACGTGTGGAAAGGGTCCTGACTCATAAGGTTCATATTCCTTTTTGAGAAGCTATTGATATTTGGATCTGATTGGTGTACCATATGTTCCTTATGTAAACAGTAATATTTGGTGATAATTTGAAAGAGATTATTTTCTTCAGATTTTCATGGTCATGTTTCATCTTATTTTACTAAAAAATATGTGATGTGTCTAGCACACCATGGACTGTGTGCAGATGTATTTAAACTTTATTCATTTTACATTGATTATAAAACAAGTTCTTACAATGTATATTAATCACTCTTGATGGCTCTGGTGGCTGTATACGTGGTCATTATTGTAGGAGGAAACTTGAGAACACCCATGTGTCAGGATGGGCGACCACTGTACCCTCTCAAGTACATGACCAGGAATCGAACCTGGGAGACATTGGTGAGAAGCGAAGTGCGTTACCACTATGCTATCCAGGCACCCTTGCAGATGTATTGCACTGTAGATACAGTGGTCAAACCCATTAGTTCTCTGACAATTTAGGTTTACATGTACTAAGACATTATTTCTAAGTACTTGTACACTTCAAAATGTCAAGAATAGATAGTATACTATATATTAAAATCTTGTTTTTAATTCAAATAGGAAAAGAAAAGTGAAATGTGTTGTTTTTCAATGCACCAGATCTTTTTAATCACAATAAAGCAGGTACTGTTTGAGGACAAGATCTCAATATGAAATTTTTCTGGCCAAAAGAAACTGCCAGTTCGGTAAGGACAGGAATCTAAACTCAATTTCAAAGATAAGAAGAAAATTTACCCAAGTAAGTATCTCTCAACCTCTAGCCCACAGAAAGGCAAGTGCATTATAGGAATGGTCTCCGTCTGTCTGTAACAAAATTGTGTCTGTCCATATCTCTTAAATACCTTGAAGGATATTTTTGATATTTGGGTCATAGTTCACTTCATAAAGATAATGTGCAAAACTCACATTCTTAGTGCTCTAATTCAATGTTAAGGTTTAAAGTTAAATGTCAAATGTGTGTGTCAGATATTTCATGGCCACTCCATGTCTCCTAAACCCCTTGAAGGTTATGAAATATGGGTCATATTTTCACCTCATTAAGACAATTTGCAGGACCCACACTTCAACGTCACAGTTCAAAGGTTTGAGTCATATATTTCCACCATCACTGGTGGCCAAGTCGTTAGATCGTCCTTCTAGGGAGTGGAAGGTCATAGGTTTGGTCCCCATGCGTGACATACCAAAGTCGTAAAAGATGGTATTGCTTGGCACTCAGCATATAAGGGTAGTTCCAGGACTGGTTGGCCCGGTGTCAGAATATTGTGACTGGGTGTGGTATCATGTCACATGTCTATGGCATGATACTGCAGTGTGGCAGCACTATATCTGTCTCAGTGACTTGGAAAGAATTTTTTTCAATGGGACTATGGCCCATCATTTGCTAAAATATATGGGACATTTTCAAATCTAATGGGACATTTTTTACTATTGATGTGAAAAGTTTTAGTGGGTTAAAAAGGAAAACTGCTTAACATCAAGTTTTATTTGGTATTAGAACACATATACTTGTGGTAAGTAAATAAGAACTTTTCACATAGTCTTGTTAATAAAGAACAGTATCTTCAACAACCTGAAGCAACTATAAAAACGCTGTTAAAATAAGACATAGGCTAAATACGATCTAGAAAGATCCCAGCTCATTATTTGGAAGAAGTCCTGATTAAAAGTTCTAAGCTAAAAATTCACCTCCTAAATCTTAGTTCCACTTTACTGGATTTTTCTAGGTTTATATTTGGTGTTACTGGGAGGTATCGAGACATCTTGAGGGTTAGGGGATGGTTGTGTCAATGAATCGGACGAAACTTCCCAAGGGGGAGATGAAGCAGAGTTCGTAACTTTCTGAGAGGGAGACTGCGATAAATCAGCACTTGACGCTGTTTCATTATTATCATTTACAGTTTTCATATAATATCTGGATTGTGGGCCTAAAAACGATAAGATGGATGTCTAACTTTTGTTGGTCAGATCTTTCAATTTTTTTTTATTATTTTTTTTTTTTGAGGCATTCTTGTTCTTTTCAGACGATATTCAAAGTGTCTACCATACGAAATTGAATGTAACATCTCGGACACGCTTTTTTGTTATATTAACCGAGTGTCCCGACTGCGTAATTCTATATGGTTTAATAAGCGTCCAGCTCAGTTGCCTGTATGATATCTTAATAAGCGTCTGAGAATATGCGGCAAAATGAAAATGCGATTCATACTTAATGTATTTCGATAAGAAAAAACAACAATAAAGATTATGATTCAATGCATATTGTACTTAATGTGGTTCAAAGTGAAAGAGACAAATGGCGCACAGGAATGTGAGAACAATGGGACATTTTCAATTTTAATGGGACTATGGCGCATGGCGCACGGGTTTCCAAGTCACTGCTGTCTCCAAATGACTGAAATACTGTTGTGATATGTTAAACCCAACAAAGAAACATATACTGGTATTTCCTGTGTGCTCTATATCTCCTAAACCCCTTGCAACTTTGTTCAGATGTTCATCTCATCAAGACAAGATACAGAATCATCATTATTGACATGCAAAATGATGAGAATCCTTTTATCATGTATCATTTTATTTTCTTTATTTCTTTTTTTTTTGTTTAGAATTTTACCTTTAGAATGATAAATGATTCCTTTTCCATTTATCTAACACAACAGGGGATTCAGCTGTTGTTCCCCTTGCCCTTGTTTAATATGTGACAAGTTGATAATAAACCAATTCAAATATCAGTACCACTAGGCCTCTTTCATCCAAATTGGGGCCTCCGTGGTCGAGAGGGTAAAGTCGCTGACTATAACACTTACTCAGCCCCTCACCGCGTGGGTTCGAAACCCGGCAGGGTAATTCGGATTTTCATGTGAGGAAGCCTTCCAGCTGGCTTGTGGTAGGTCGGTGGTTCTACCCGGTTGCCTCCGTGCATTCCGGGTCTTCCTCCACCTGTAATTAGCTGGAGGTCGCTATATGACTGAAATACTGTCAAAGCCATGGTAAACTCAAGTAGTCAAGTCATCCAAATTGTTCTCAATGTATTATGTTTAAATGAATTTTACTTTTTTACTTTTCAACTAATATCTTCTGCTGTTTTTAAATATATTTGAGTCCTTTTAATAAAAGTATAAAAGCTTTATATGTTGGGATTAATAAAAAATTATTCAGCAACATGCATAGCATTTTGAAAGGTTGCAATAAAGTCTCAAAATTTCAGCTCAGTCAAGAAAGGAAATGGGTTGTTTGGCCATAATTGGCAGAAAATGTTGGTTTCCATCTTATAAGGTATGTATAAGGTAAGTACAGTTTGTTTACAAAGATAACAAGGCTGTCACCTGATTCCTATATTTCTATATATTCATATGTTTATGAACAAAATCCTATATTTTTGAAAACCTCCTATATTTCATATTATGATTCTCTTTCCTATTTTTTTTTTTGCAAAAAATAATGTAGCAAATCATAATAAAAAAATAATGTATTTGATACTACAAGTTTGCAGATGAAAGTTGTCCTTTAGCAGAACACCTCAATCTTTGAAAGGTGCAGCTATGCACATGTGGCTCATTCATTTGGACACTTTAACGAGGGTCTGCCAAATTACAAATCTTCAAACAATGTCTCAGCTAGGATTTCCTCTGCTGGGGAAAATTAATTTGATTATTTATATAAATCTAATGCATTCTGCCATCTTTTACTACCAAAGTGATGAAGTGGAAACCAGTCATCAGATAAATGACATGCATTTAAGGCATATTCTTACCAAAGCCTCATCTCATCTGAGGCCTACACAGTGTCAATTCAAAGGTCAGTCATTTGCAGACAGACAAAGATGTATAATGTTGTTCACTTCTGTGTTCCAAGAAAATCATGTTAAAATCTTACATTTGATAAATTTTGTTTACAACTATTAAAAGGAATTCTGAAAATGTAATGCTTGAAATACAAAACTATAAATGCAGATTTTATCATTATTCAAAATTAAGGCATACTTTGTAGATTTGTACAATATTCATGATTACAGGGATTAATGTGGTGGGTTGACTAATGCACTAAGATAAAGTTATATAATTTTTCAATAAAAAAATTATTAGATACATGTTATATATATATATATATATATATATATATATGGAAGAAAAATGTCAGATTTATATTAACATTTTTACAATATCATGAAAGTTCAGATAAATGTTTAATAAAATATTTATTAAATGTCAATTGGAAAACAAGTTCTTACAACTTATACTAATCCCTCACAACTGTTCCTTGATTGGACCAGTACCTGGCGCATGGAAATGCCATGAAAAATCCTTGCCCTGAATGGGGTTTGAACCCATAACCTTTGGATCAGCAGTCGGGTATGTTACCACTGGACCATGGCGCCCCTTCTATTTATTGCTGATCTTTACCAAATCACACACAACTGCTGCCCTTTTTAGGGAAATTTCCATGCTCTTTTCATAAACTTGAGAGAAACACTATAAAGTTATTAATGTGGGGAACTCTTTATGGTATTCATAAAGAGAAGAAAAACTGGAATTCATCATCAATCAATCTGAGGCTGAAGTCTTAGATGCCTGTTTTATAGTTATTTGAGCTACATGAAACCGAAATGCCAGCTTCATCAACCATAAATTTTCAATTTCATTCAATGGTTGTTGTAACAAATTCAAAATAGTTCAGAAAAAACCAGTAATATTTCCAAACTACTGCTAAAATCTTTGCATAAATAAGGCAAGAACAAAAATTGTAAACTAGAAATCACCCAGAGGTCTTATTATGGGTCTAATTTTGAAATTTTCTAGTGGGAGGTCCCCCAAATCTCCCTTCCAGTCAGTGAAACTTGCAAATTCTGACCGAAAAACTGTGAAAGGTGTCCACTTTGATGTGTAGCTGCTGTTTAGCCTGTAAGATTTTTAAGAAACATTCAAGTTTAATAATTATAACCAGTCAACAAGTAAGTAGATTTTCAATGAACATGTCACAGAGGGAAGACTTTGTACTGGAAAATTCCTATATTTTTTCCAAAAATTGGTGAACTGAATGCTCAGCTGACTTGGCTCCACCCGACTTGTATATTTCAGGATGAGATCAAATATGCAATCCAGACTTTCACAAGAACACTAAATAGACAGTGGTATAGTGACATGTTTGCAAAATGGGTCCATCGCCACCAGTGATGCATTTAGGATGACGAAGAATACTTTGAAAAGATTTGATCTCTAGATGACGTCACATAACGGGTACAAAAAGAATTTAAGAAATGGTTATAAATTTTCAAAAAATTTATAATATTGTGAGATTAAAAATGAAATGGGTTAGCTAGGTTTTGCACAGGAGAAAAACTCTATGATTTACTGAGACAACCCTTGTATGTGTTCTTGAACCCGCTTGAATTTATTTAAAGTGTCTCCAAGTTTTTGAATTTGGCGCATCCCCCATGTCGCATGATTTTTATTTTTGTGAATTACCTTAGCAGTCAGTCTGGTTATCAATTATGCATATATAAGCTGGACTTAGAAAAATTGATAAGCAGTCTACGATACGACCTTCACCTGTGTATTAAACAGTTACGGCAGTTGTGACCACTGGACCACAGCGCCCTTTAATTAAGGTTAATGAAGAATACTGCCAGATATGATAATTGTTTAATTGTCTGTAGAATCAAAAGACAGTCATGAGTTAAGTTGTGATGGCTTTGATTTATGATAGTCAGACTTGTGGTGATGTTATCACTTTATGTGCGCTGGATGACGTAGAGTGTCTTCTGGGAGATCGAAACAGCCTGCCATATTTGCCAGCTACAAGATCTTACCTATAAGGTATAACCCTCAAAACATCAACGTTGATAACCTCCATTCCCAAGGTAATAACTCAGTTTCTGGCTTAACAATTAATTTTAATCAATTTCAAACATATGTTAACCGTTGTTTGCTTGCTACCTCTGACACGAAATTGGGGAATTTTGCTCAGTCAATTTTCGTTTTGAGTATGTTTCATACTCAATTTTTGGGATAAAAATCTTAACTTTCGTTCTTAGCGGATCTCTCTGTGAGGAATGTTGATAAGTATTTTTCCCCTTTTGTGAGTTTTACGTTGAAATCCCTTGAATTCTGTAGACTCTTGTTACGCAAGCAAGCAGGGCTCACCTCTGGTGCAAGGTTTGTATCACACTCAAACTTTATTTATTGTTATCCAACTTTATTTTAGTTAGTTTGTGGGATGGGGGAGGGGGAGAATGGCATATTTGGGCCATTCTCCAAACAGCTTAGATGAATTGCTGCTCTCAGTTCCTGCTCCGGACAAAGTCACAGTAAACTTTCAGTGCAATGGGTACAGTCTACGGAAGTGCAAGGGGGTCCGCCAATATCTCATGGTATTGGTAGTGCTATACCGGAGCATCTTCAACAGGTGTACCGAGACTTGTGCACTAACCTTTGTGAAGGCGAACAGGTGCAATTAGCTCAACTGCTAATTGAGTATCAGGATGTCTTTGCCAGAGACGAGTTAGATCTTGGTGAATTCACGGGGATCAAACACACAAAAGGCACTGGTAATGCCAAGCCAGTCAAGCAGAGAATTCTTTGCTTGCGAGGAAGAAGAGCATTTGAAAGAGATACTGAAAGGGTTAAACCTTCCCTTTTGGAAGGAATTCCGTTGTATTTAATCCCCCGTTATGATTGGTAAGAGAGATGGAACACACTTCCATCTACTATAAAAATGAGTAGCATACATTTATGCCTTTCTTGAAAAAGTTTTGTAATTAATCCCCCGCCGCGAAGCGGGAGGGGGGTTATAGGAATGGCCTTCGTCTGTCCGGCCGTCCGTCTGTCTGTCCGTCCGTAACGTTTTCGTGTCCGCTCCATATCTCCTATACCACTTGAAGGATTTTCATGAAACTTGCCTCAAATGTAAACCTAGTTGAGATGATGTGCAGAACACAGGTGGCAGCCATGTAGGCTCAAGGTCAAGGTCACACTAGAAGGTTATGTGTTTGAACCTTCAGTTTCCATTTCAATTTCGTGTAGGCTCCATATCTCCAATACCCCTTTTAGTTTTTTCATGAATCTTGCCGCAAATATATATCTAATTGAGACGATGTTCAGAACATAGGTTGCAGTCATGTCGGCTCAAGGTCAAGGTCACACTTGAGGGTCATGTGTTTGAACCATCTATTTCTTTATAATTTCATGTCCGCTCCATATCTCCTATACCCCTTGAAGGATATTAATGAAACTTGCCTCAAATATAAATGTAATTGAGATGATTTGCAGAACACAGGTTGCAGCCATGTCGGCTCAAGGTCAAGGTCACACTTGAAGGTCAAGTGTTTGAACCTTCACTTTCAATTTACAATTTTGTGTCCGCTCCATAACTCCTATACTCCTTGAAGGATTTTAATGAAACTTGCCTCAATTATAAACCAAATTGAGGCGATGTGCAGAACACAGGTGACAGTCATGTTGGCGCAAGTTCAAGGTCACATTTGATGGTTCAGTGTTCATTCCTGGATATTTTTGTTTCCATGCTATATTTTCTGAACAACAGAAAGTTTTTCATAAGTCAGCTACATCAAAATGTTGTCTTTATTACATAAAATGCAGTTTTAAACCCCACTACAACAGTAGTGCTAAAAAAGGTTTTTATTAAGGCAGCGGCGGGGGATATAGCTGTCCTTTGGACTGCCTTGTAATGTTTAGTATTAAGAGAACTATATTTTGTGTTGCCTGAAACAAACAACTAAAAGGGTTTTGTAATGGCAATATTGGCAGCTACACCTCAAGGCTTTGACTTTAGTAAAGGTTCTTCAATCACCATACACCATTCCCTATGGCTGAGTGGTAAGAGCATCCACCCCAGAATCTGGAGGTTGTGGGTTTGATCCTCGGCCTTGGCATTCCAAAGTTGTAAAAAATGGTACTGTGGTACTGATATAGCTGCCTTGCTTCGCGCTCAGCATATTTGGGTAGTTCCAGGACTGGTGTCAGGATAATGTAACTGGGTGTGGTATCATGCCACATGTTTATGGCATGATACTACAATGTCTGTCTTATTAAGATGGAGTGTCCGAGAATTAAATTGCAAGCATAATGGTCAAAGCCATACATTGTGATGAAAGGTAAAAAAAACAAAGCCAGTTTGCTTGACCCAAGTTTTAACTTGATAAAGGATCAGTTGATTTTCAAATTTGGCACAAATGTTTGCCTCACAAGTCTGTGTGATCACACGCAAGAACAAGATTTCTAGCTCAGAGGTCAAGGTCATACTTGTAGGTATAAATAAATAATAAATAAATGCCTATAGGCCTGTCTGGGCTTTTACTTTTCTTTTGACTGCCTGATTTTTAAATTACTCCACTAAAATGTATTTTCTGCATACCGGGACCATACCATTACCATGGATGGGTGGTATGTCAGCTGGTAAATAACATCCAAATGTAAGTCACTGACAAATAGCAGAGTAGTAGGTGTATTAATCACTTTCATTGATAGCTCTAGTTTGTATGACCTTGAGTGTGGTGTCATACTTTTATTGACTTTGCTTGTTTTAATTTTTAGATTTAATGCATGGAATTCACACAAAACCTGGCTATTGTATATCTAATTACACTGTACATATAAACATATTTAGAACACTTTTACATATATCAGTTGTCTGTTAGCATTGGCCTTGACACACACACTCTTTATCAAGTGAATACAAATAGAGGCAATTATTCCAGTTGTTATGAACCTATGAATATTATATCTTCATGTAAGTACGTAATTAACCCAACGTAGATCAGAAGCGTTTCGCACGATAATAATATATTTCGCTGCATTTCTGTTACATTACGTTGCATTTCTGTCTTCACATAAACTCAATAGCCACGCAAAAGCTAGAAAAGTAAAAAAAGCGGTCATAATTTAGTGGAATGGCTGATAACGTGACCCAATGTTTTGAAGCGGTAGGCCTAAAACACACAATGAAAATTTTATGAAGCAATATACGCAAAGGAAATATTACCGAGCAATGGACATTTTATTTTCAGAATAACATAAAACTACTTTTAAACCTTCTATAACTTTTAAATTTTTTATAAACATTAACTTTAAGACAATGACAAGCGAATAAAGTTATAGTTAAAATTCAAAAAGTATTATTAAATGCCATAAATCTATTTTAAACCACCTATTACTGATTTATTATAAATAAACATTAATTTAAGACAATAGCATACGAATTAACTTTGTGGGGTTATTAAATTTGAGATTATATGTGTATATACTCATATAGGCTTCGGCGCAATGGAAAGTCCATTGTGCCTCGATGAAACACGCAATGGAAGTTTGATAGACTCAATGAGTAGAAATTTGTTATATTATTCTTGCATGGGTTAAAATAAAAATACAATACTAATGCTCTGGTATACGCTTTTTAATATGTTCTCTCTAAATAAAGCAGACACACGTACGATGTTTACACTGCTAGCTCCACTCCCCAGGCCAGGTATAAAACAATGGAAGTGTATCTAGATAATCAGGCATCATATCACAAATGATAATGATCAATATAATGTTTTAATTATATAATTTAATGAATATGTAATAAGTAGAAGTCCTTATTAATTTGAGCATCTATATCATCAAGATTTTTCATATACCGCGCAATGTAAATAACCGCGAAATGGAAATTCCATTGCACCTTAAAAATACCACGCAGATGAAAGTTATATGTTCATATGCACTCTTACCAACGACAAGTTATGAAGACATGTTATATATATATTAGATATTCCAAATTAAAACTACTCAATTCATTATATATTTGTCATGTACCATACTATACACAGTGGATATATTTTTAGGTGATACCGGTATTCCCATACCGCACTGACTGGTGCTGTATGCCACACTTTCAATAAATTAATCAAACACGCGCATGCTCACGCAATAGAAGTATGAAGAAGGAAATTAAAGATTAGATTTAGGCTTCTGTTCAAATTACCATCATCTTCATGTATTGATTTTATATTATTAAAAATAAAATGTTAATGATTGATATATTTATAATCAATACAATTTAGAACTGCTTACTGTGTGTGGTATTGACACGTGCCATTAAAGGCCTTCTTTACACCTTATCAGCTGGGAAGAGAGGTGGGACGTTAAACCCAACAAACAAACAAACAACTGGGAAGGTTGTGCTCCAGTCAATATTCTAGATTACGTTAGAGAGTCGTGCCTCTTTTCATCATCATCATCATCATCATCATCGGCATGGAACTGATTATAGACTTCATAAACAAAGGGTCAGAGTATCAAGGTTTATCATTTTTACTATTTTATATATAGGGCCTTTGAAATGAATTCCATAGTCGAGCGTTCTGTACTCTGACAGCTCTTGTTCAATATTTATTTTACATGTATGTATTTAATTTTGATTATCATGTTCTACCGTTTAATAAATAAAGAAAACTATCTTTTCTTGTTTCTTATTTGACAACTGGAAACTGATACTGGCCACTAAGTAAATATCATCACCGCAGTAAAAGGACTGAATGGAAGTACATTAAAAAGCGTAATAATGTATTTTCCCCTTATTGGTCAGCTGAAACTCAAGTAAATGCGGTGTTCTTCGAAAAAAATCATGACATGATGTAAAGCGCTTCTAATGTCAAAAGTAAACAGAAAATCGTTTTTGGCAAAGAGTGTCCGTGCAACAGATTGATCATCGAACTGACATTTGTATTTGGATATAATTTCATTTAAGTGTCTACAATCTAAGACCTATCTGAGCTTACCATTCAGTTTGAAGCTACAGTTAGAGGGTTTATTACGTGTGGTTTGTCCCACACCTCAGTAATACAGCCTTTAGCTTTCAGCTTCGATATCTCAGTAAACACAAAGTCTGCTTGTTTTAATGATGACTGATTGTTCTTCAATTCTACTGATGAGAGAATGTCTTTTAATGGTAAGATATAACCGTTTTTGAGGATATACAGTGGGTGCAGGAAAGTGATGCGGTGGAACTCCTACTGCATATGCGTACATCATATATCTATATATAATGTATTGTTTTTATAATGCATACACCTTAATAACTGCGATGAATATTACCGCTTTTGACAATTTCATTTCTGCTATTTTACATCGATTCAAAAATAAGGTTGAATTAAATGAGTTAGATATCTAGAAACAAACGTTTCACCAAGTGCTGTGTGTTTACAATTTGATTTCTAATTGACGCGAAAGTGAGTACGCAAAAATATTCAAAATAGATGAGAAAAAACAACAATCCACAATCATACTAGTGTATTAAATCGTCATAATGGTACCAGTCGCACTATAGCTCTGTATGATAAAGTACGTTGGATTTGACACGGTGACCATATGTTCTATTTCAAATCATTTGACCTTGGTGTTCACAGGGCGGATCCAGGATTTGGGTTAGTGGGGGCGTAAATCCAGCAACTACTTACATTGTACATGTTTTAATAATACAGTATTTGGCATGTTTAATACGAATAGTTACCGGAACAACGAAATTAATATCAATAGAAACACTATTAGGAAAGGTTGGTGGGGAAAGTTTGTCTGAAAGAATGCGAAAGCAAATTAGTCCTTTGATAAAAATGCACAAACATTTAGCCCCAACTTATTTGTCGTCCTTAATTAACATGACTACACATATAGAACGATATATGTTACGTTATAATTCTGATACTCAAGGCATATATGCTGGAATGACAACTTATTGAATTCTTTTCTTCCATCCTCAATACGGGAATGGAATGACCTTCCATTAGAAGTATGTAATTCAACATTCCCGAACATCTTTTAAATCATGTATAAATGGGGAAAAAACTTTATTAGCTCTGCTTTCGTTCTAATCCCTTTTTATTTATTTGTTTATTTTCATTTTCTATTTTTTTTTTGTTGAGTATCATGATTATATATTATACTGTTCAAAGACGAAATAAAATACGTTGGAACTAAACTAACTGGATGGACCCAGCTTTTTCCGTTTCTATTTTATTTATTTATAGTTTATTTATGTCTCATCTATGGGCCGGACATTTTCAATGTATCGACTGCTACTGCTTGTTTAAAAGCGGAAAGGTGCCAAACCATAGACAATGAAACTTATACGAGAAAACTGAAGTAATCAGCGAGAAAACTGAAGTAATCAACGAGAAAACTGAAGTAATCAGCGAGAAAACTGAAGTAATCAACGAGAAAACTGAAGTAATCAACGAACTGCGAAATGAAATGGTGTGGTGCAAATTTAGATCAAACCGACCGACTTAAATTGTCACATATAAACTTTAATGTTAATATGTGGAAAATCGCATAGAATAATCCAACTTGGTCGATTTCTTTTTTTTTTTTTTTTTTTTTTTGGGGGGGGGGTGCGTACGCCGCTTCCGCCCCCTCTAAATCTGCCCTTGCTTCATCACAATTGATATATTTTATTTTATTTATCATTTCAAGTAAGGAAAATGCAATTTCAAAGAGTACAGAAATGAAAGTTGTTGTAAAGATATTATGAAGAAAGCAATTCTAATTTCTAGAGGGGTCAATCTTGTTAAAGAGCATTATGTGGGCTGTGTATTATTTATCCTGTATACAACGCTTCTTCCGTTCACATTCAACATATTGAATATACTGGCAAAACTCACAAGGTTAATAAACAGGATTTATATAAAAAAAAAACAAAAAAAAACCAAGAGGGCCAAGATGGACCTGTGTCACTCACCTGAGTAAGATTGCTGTGTTAGGCATGATGACAAAAAATGTGGCATCTAAATTGTTCTCCTACTTTTTGACCCCATGTGACCCAGTTTTGAATTCATTCGACATTTGATGTAAACAAACGTTCTGACCAAGTTACATTAAGGTTAGGCTAAAACTGTGGCCTCTGAGAATGTTCACAAGGTTTTTCTAAGATTTGACCTGGTAAACCTGGCGACCTAGTTTTTGACCCCATGTGAGCCGATTTCAAACTCATCCAAGATATCATGTAGACAAACACACTGATCAAATTTCATGAAGATTGGGCCAAAACTGTTGCCTCTAGAGTGTTCACAAGGATTTTCTCAGATTAGACCTGGTGACCTAGTTTTTGATCCAATATGACCCAATTTTAAACTCATATGTCATAGCATACGTCATGTAGTTTTAGGTCCGAAAAATTACATTATGTATACAAAACCAGTTGGAGCCATCTGCAGAAAGTTCCAGGGATCCTAAAATTTTGGAATCTCAACCGGTCGACGGCAAAATCCCCCCCCCCCCTTTACAACAATTCCGTTCCGTACCCCCCCCCCCCCCCGAAAAAAAACATAACCGAAAAAAAAATAAAAAAAAATAACATTGATATTTTCAATCAACATACCCTGAATCATTTGCAGTGTGAAAATAGATCTTTTATTATATTTCAGCATCCTGTTGGCATAATAAGGTATTTTTCTGCAATATTTACCTCTACGAAATCGAAAGTTTGTTTACCGGAAGTGCATGTATATGACGGTCTGTATATGACTCTAACGAATCAATAAATTGTTGGAAGCAGTCGTTTTGGTGTTGTTTATTATGTGCCTTTGTGTTTATATATTTTTTTTGTCAATAACTTTTATTCATTTGTGATTATTTTTTTTATTTAAATGCGTTGTGCTGCAGCTAGCCACTACCATGTGTGTAAGTAAGTAAGTAGCGTTCGCCCCTGTGCCACGTCGAGGCCCAGCACATTTTTGTTCTTACAAATTACAAATTACTAAGGAGATCAAACATTTTGATTAGCCTTTGATATTGTCATTAATTACCGCATTTAAAAGTCGACCGGTTACAGTTTGCAAACAAGCAATGGTCCATTATTACGGCATAGATAATTACACGGCACCGTCCAAATAACCGCGAAGTACAAACCGTCAATCCATTCATCTTAACTGCCCAATAATGACCTAGACGGGTGTCCCTGCCTGACCCCCACTGACACCTGCCCCGAGGACACACCGGAAATACAAGGTCAATTGGTGTGTAAGAGGGACTATTATGAACCGTTTGGACCGATTTTGAAAGTTTTAGACGAGGATTATGGATTTTTTTTCGACCGATTTTTTTGGTACTTTTTGAAATCTGAACCGGTCGATTGAGATCAAAATCGGTCAAAACCGGTAAAAAATCGGTTTTTAGGATCCTTGGCAGAAACCATGGTCTTCTTCATCATTTTTACGCAGACGATTCTCAACTTTATATAGCTTTCAAACCAACTGACCAAGTTAATGTTGCAGAAGCTGTTCAGCGTGTCGAGGCCTGCCTGGCAGACATAGTTTCATGGATACATCAAAACATGCTTAAACTCAACACCAATAAGACTGAAGTAATTCTTTTCTCTTCTAAACACAATGAAAAGCTTGTTGGTGATATTTCAATAACCATTGGAGCATCTAAAATACAACCGGCTACTGTTGTTAGAAATCTGGGAGCTTTTTTAGACTCTAGATTAGAATTAGAAGATCACGTAAAGTCAGTGTGTCGATCTTGTTATGCTCAACTTCGCCGAATTAGCCACATCAGACAGTATCTTACCACTGACGCAACAAAATCGCTTGTTAACAGTCCTGTTACATCTCGATTGGACTACTGTAATTCTCTGTTATATGGATTACCAAAAAAACACTCTCCAAAAGCTACAGACTGGCTAGGATTATTACAAAAAAACCCACGTTTCAGTCATATAACCGCCATCCTTAAAGAACTGCATTGGTTGCCTGTAGAAGCCAGAATACAGTTTAAGATATTAACTCTTACGTTCAAGGCACTACATGGTCAATCACCGGTGTATATTCAATTAATGTTGAAATTTACAGACCCAGTCGTGTACTTAGATCCCTGGACGTTTCAGTGACACTAGTCCAACCTAGAACCTAAACAGCAAAATATGGGGACAGATGCTTTACTCTTAGTGCTCCAAAACTCTGGAACTCGTTGCCGGTATTAATACGCCAGTCCAGCAGTTTCGTCTCATTTAAGAAACTCTTAAAAACATACTTTGTTCGATACTATAGCGATCATTAAAATGGAAAATTACTCGATTTCTGTACTTTTAATAGCTGTGGATTTTAAACATTTTAATGTTGGTTTTCTACACGTTTATTTCGGTTACTCTTTTTACCGGAATCCCCCTATTTACCGGAATCTACCGGAATCCACTTAGATTTTACCGGAATCCACCTTATTTTCATGTCAAATAAAGCATATTTTGACTTACGTTATTGGAAGTACCTAAGAAAATGTGATCACATGAAAGCCAATTGCATTTAGCATTTTTGTTCTTTTCCTAACGGACATTTCATGTATTTGACTTACCGGTACCAACTAAGTGGATTCCGGCATGAAGTCATCCTCGTGGTTTTGAATGACTATTTCATCTGATCTTCGTAATAATACTAATAAAAATTGTCATATCCTTTTCATCTTTTAGTTTTCAGTGGTTGGTACGTAGAGCTTTATAAAAGTTAAGTAAACTGAACATGGCCGATTTATTAAGTGGAATATGCGGCATCAACATAGAATCACGTCTCACGAAATAGACAGCGTGAGTTTGAGTACGAGGCTCTATCGCTGACAATATTGGTCTGACTATTTCTTAAATTGCAATTAAATTTTAAACAAAATTATGAATTTGAAGAGTGCTTAACTATGACACTTATAAAGGTCATTTTATTCCTAACCAAAATATACTTTCAATGTATAAATAATGTACATCCCTAATCGTCTTTTCAGTCACCGCCACCTTTTTATTTTAAATCAGATTACACAATCAAAATTTACAGGTTGCAGAGCTAAAAGAATACCTAGCGACTATGCGGTCTTTGATTACCGCCAATTAACAACGAAGAATTTAACGCGAGTAATGAGTGTGTGATTTCTAAATTAAAGAATAAATTAAGAAAGATTAACACGTAATTAAGAGGCGTTTTAACAAGTTCTTGTTAAAACACACACACGCTTATTGAAAAAAAAAAGTTTGCACATAAGGTGTTATGCCGACTTATATTGTCTAACAGCATTGGGGTAAAGAAACGTAGTTATGCGGTTCTTTTTATGTTAAACCGATTTAATCAAACTGTTTCTTGACAGCTAACAAGTTAGCACCTGCTGTGACACACACACTTAGCAAGTTCTCCGCGGGGTGCAATTAAAATCCGCTACCAAATAATACCTTAACATGTATCTTGAAACATGTATATCGCAATATACTTTCTCTCTCTCTCTCTCTGTTTCTCTTCTCTCTCTATCTCTCTCTATTGGTGTATTCTACTTATTATTAAAATGAAGACCAACAAAAACGATTTAAGAAAATTCCTATGGTTATTTATTAATAGCTAAAATTTATTTTGATAACAAATTTTGCTGTGTGTTTACTCTCTCTCTCTCTCTCTCTCTCTCACGAAAACACTGGTTATTCTGATATATTCATTTACCTTGTAAATTGATACTATTTATTCGCCTATATAGCGAAATGCTCATTGACACTATTATTAAAGATATTATTATGATATAATAGATATATAAATATATATAAATATCTATATTTCATAAATGCAAAATTTGTCTTCTCCCATATTTTAGTAGGTCAGTCTCTCCTTTCTCTATTAAATATTTGGATATATACCCTTAATAATGCCATATTCTTTTTTCAAGTGTTAACGCGATGCACACGTTATCCCCAACCGGAAGAAATGTATATATTGTATTGTCTATGTATTTTCTTCTCCATATTGTACATGATTGTACTT
This sequence comes from Solen grandis, assembly GCA_021229015.1. Classification (NCBI taxonomy): domain Eukaryota; kingdom Metazoa; phylum Mollusca; class Bivalvia; order Adapedonta; family Solenidae; genus Solen; species Solen grandis. The sequence continues at coordinate 25,602,553 of CM037784.1, forward strand.
GGATGAAAATAAAGTTTTGTTCTGTTCTGTTCTGTTCCTTAACAATGACCGTAGGAGGTTAGTAGTTTATACAATTCATACGTATGCTGTGATAAAAATAGATACTTTCATTTTTTCGTCGTTTTTGAATTATAGACTTATAGTAAAAAAAAATATGTATGGACAGAAAGATAAATGTTAATGCATGGATATTATATATTCCTCAACAACATTAAGGAAATAATAAACTTCATCCTTTCCTCCATAAAATGTTGTGCAAGATGCACGTTACGGTTACATGTTATAAGCAACAAACGGTCACTCATCAACGAACAAGTCAACCTCCTATCTTCCTTGGCCCCATATTTATACAAATCATTATATATCCGCCCATTTTGTGTTTTGTTGTTATTCCATTTGGATTTGAAGTTTCCAATTACTCGTTTAATTGGTAAAACAAACATAAAATTGCTGCAGAGCCTCGTTTCTTAACTTACGATGTCGATTCCGGTCTACCTCGGTATAAATACAGACAAAAGCTATATCAAAAGTGTTTTATTAAATCTGCCATATTTAATAAACAGATTTGACGTAAAATGTATTGATGTTTTAGTGAATCAAAGTGAATTACATGTATCAGTATCTTCAATAATGCCGCGTGACGCCTCTATGGAGTTACTGATCATAAGTGTGCCGCGTGACAGTTGACGCGTGTACAGTATTTCACCTTGCGGCACGCTTTCGGTAATTGGATTATCACCTTTATCGAAGTTAACACGGCACATGCCACAGTGGTCATGCCAATCACCCCAGTTGTGCATGTATGTATAATATCAAATAGAAAATAATTTTGCGTTTGTAAGTTTATGGAACCGTACTAAATGTTTTATATTATATATGGGTATTATTAAATCGCACCAGTTATATCTACTAATGGAAACATCATTTCTCATAATCATATGAGAGAGAGAGAGAGAGAGAACGAGAGAGAGTAGAGAGAGAGAAATACATTGCAATTTCTAGTCAGACAACCACCAAGGAAAAAAAAACTATGTACCTGGCTTTTAGGTTGATACCGGATAATACACGGTAAAGTGATTCTGCCATTTCGTTCGGTAAACGAAACAAATTATAAATAAAAGCTATCGGTATCAACCATAGGCAATTATAAGACGAAAATGATATGACATGTAAGTTTAATAAGATAAAACAATAATATTAACCTTGAAAAGTTACCATGTCTGAATTGGAATCTCTTTAAATAGCTAAGTCGATTTCGTACAGTAAACGACAACGTAGGCCTACGTCAAAATTTTAAAGTCCATTAATTATAATAAAAACATATAAAATAACATAATACAAGATAAATAAGGGGGATTCCGGTAAAATCTAAGTGGATTCCGGTAGATTCCGGTAAATAGGGGGATTCCGGTAAAAAGAGTCACCCCGTTTATTTAATGATATTTTCCCAGTTTGCTTCTTAAATTTTATCAGGGAGCCTTTACTTTACTTTAATACTATTTGATATTATGACACTGTTGTTACTTATATTTTAAAATTTTACCTTTTGGTTTTTTGGATGGTATAATTGCATGTATTTAACATCTCCTATTTTCTTTTTTGTGTTTAAACAGATTGTAAAGCACTTTTGAACGTATAACATATATGAAAAAAGTGCTATATAAATGTGGTGTAATAATAATAATAATTATAACTAGACTTCTTTTGTTCTGGACAAAAGAAAGGGCTTTCTGCACTTCACACCATGTCAAACCTGATCATACTTATTTTATTTTCTGAAATACAACATCTTTAAAAATTGAAGGAAATCCTTCCCGAATTGACAGCTGTAGAGTGCAAACATAAATGAATAGCAGAGGAAATCTGTGATGTCATATAACATAATTTAAATTTTAAAGTCATTGCATTCAAAAGGGAATATGTGGCTTTGTTTTCAGTTATAATTTCATAATGCTAATTTTTCCAGAACCATCTTTAAAATAACTACAATAATATTCAATCTTCGTGTTCTGCAAGGGAATGAAGTGTCACTAGTCCTCTTAACATGCTAAAAAGGTATACAAGATTCCTTTTCTACGAAATATCAACTAGGATCAACTGCAGAAGCACAAGGATTTTTTTTTTCTCAGAAATTCTTACTTTCATGCAACTATGATGTCCGATTTTAAAAACCCAGGTATGGTTAGAAAGGTCTTCTGAATTCAAACATGTACTTACTTCAGGTTTAAACCTATCTGTTTTTGCGATATATAAAGTTATTCCTCCCCCCAAAAAGGCAAAAATCGGCGAAAAGATATCCATGTCAACTACTACCATTCGACAAATAACTTAATTATTAATGGACAAATTATTAAGATCTGCATAGCATTAGAACCGCACTGCATCATGATAAAAATATTGTTCTTTATGATATTTCAACAAGAGGGCCAAGGTGGCCCTAAAGACTCTCACCTGAGAAAAACTGTTATCATTGCCTGTAGAAGTTATTAAATTATAGCATAGTTGTACTGAAGACATAATCCATCAGATTATTTATAATTCCACGAAGTAAAGAGAGCCTGTTGTCGAAATTTGAAGTCAAACTTGACTCAAAAAGTATGGCTTAAAACACACAAATTTAAACATCAAAAGGGGCATAACTTGGACAAGATTTTATGGTAATAAACATTGTTGTAAAGTTTGTAGTTGATTACTTAAGAAATGAAGATGCTAGAGTGCAAACAAACTAATTGTGGACGACGGACGGACGGCGGATTGACGGACGGACGGACGGACGGACAATGGACATTCATCGATTCTTATAGCTCATCTTGAGCACATGTGCTCAGGTGAGCTTAGAATTAATTGTTTCTTAGAACAAGAGGCCCATGATGGCCCTAAATCGCTCACCTGAGATAAATAGGTTGACCCAAGGAACATCTGTACCAATTTATTTTAAAATCTCGCCAGTAATTTTGAAGGAGATGATTTTAAAAGTTTTCATTTTTTTGTTGCCATGGCAACCAGAGTTTTACATGGATCAAGTTTATTTTAGCAACTTTTGTGAAGGTTGACCCAAGGATCATCTCTGCCAAGTATAATCAAATTCTGTCTAGTGGTTTCAGAGGAGATGTTAAAAGGTTTCTCTATATACATATAAGGCAAATAAGCCCCGCACCTGGCGGCCATGTTTTTTTACGGATCGGAATAATTTTAGCAACTTTGGTAGAGGTTGACCCAAGGAACATCTGTACCAATTTATTTTAAAATCTGGTCAGTAGTTTTGAAGAAGATGATTTTTAAAGTTTTCATTTTTTTTTCTTTTTATTGCCATGGCAACCAGAGTTCTACATGGATCAAGTTTATTTTAGCAACTTTTGTGAAGGTTGACCCAAGGATCATCCCTGCCAAGTTTCATTAAATTCTGTCCAGCGGTTTCAGAGGAGATGTCGTTTAAAGCAAATTGTTGACGACGGACGACGCACGACGGACGACGCACGACGCACGACGACGGACGCAGGGCGATCACAAAAGCTCACCTTGAGCAATTTGTGCTCAGGTGAGCTCAAAAGCAATCAAGTGATTAGGACTAATTGCAGAAGTGCATGAAAGAACGGTATAAATTAATGTTTATTTCTCATCTAACTTCCTTATATGATGTCCAATTTTAAAAAAGAAAGGCCTTTTTATTTCCAACATTTCACTTGTTTCATGTTTCAACTTTTCTGTTACGTGTTCTGAGATATAGAAAGTTATTTTTCAAAGAAACGGCAAAAAATCGGCAAAACGATGTTCATGTCTATTATTGCCCTTCGACAAATAACTTTATAATTAATGGTCCGATCATTAAAATCTGCATACCATTAGAACCGCATTGCATCATGCAAAAAAAAATGTTCTTTATGTTATTTTCAAAAATTAATAGTTTCTTAGAAAAGAACAATTAAATGATAGGGACTAACTGCAAAAATGCATGAAAGAACGGTTTTAATGACTTCTTATTTCTTATCTAACTTCCTTATAGGATGTCCGATGTTCAATTTTAAAACGCTAGGTACTATTCGAAAGGCCTTTAAATTTCCAACATTTCACGTGTTTCATGTTTCAACTTTTCTATTACGGGTTTTGAGATATAGAAAGTTATTTATCAAGAACACGGCAAAAGTCGGCAAAAAGATGTTCATGTCTATTATTGCCTTTCGACAAATAACTTTATGATTTATGGTCCGATCATTAAAATCTGCATATCATTAGAACCGCATTACATCATGCAAAAGAAATTAAAAATGCTCTTTATGTTATTTTAAAAAAAATAATAGTTTCTTCGAAAAAAGGAATCAAGTTATCGGGACTTACTGCGGGAGTGCATGAAAGAACGGTTTTACTGAACTCTTATTTTTCATGTAACTTCCTTATATTACGTCCAATTTTAAAAAGCTAGGTATCGTTAGAAAGGTCTTTTGATTTCCCACAATTCACTCGCTTCATAATTGTATGTATCTTTAAACACTTTGTAGATACGGGCGGTTAAACCTTGAGCACACGGCAAAAATCGGGGATAAATATGTTCATATCGTTTTGTTTTTCCTTATAACTTAATGAATATTAGGTCAATCTTTAAAATTTAAACACCAAAAGAACGGCCGGGCATTAATCTACAAATTATATTCATACTCTTATTAACAAAAATCAATAATTATCGAGATATAAGTAGTTAAGTGCGCTAAGGGTTGCAGCATTTTGGTTTTTCTGCAATAACTCAACTGATTCAACCCCGATCTTCAAAAACTATATATCGTTTGAAAGGCATTTCAAAGCACTACAAATTATACGCATAGTGTCTCAAAAAAAATTTTTCGTTTTTGAGATATTTAAGGCCGAAGAAAAAACAGATAATTGACATGTGACCTTGACCTTAGCTTTTTTCCGGAAGCGGAAGTGACTGTTGACAATAAGAGGCTATGTTGCACCTTCAGTGAAAATTTTATGCAAATCGGTCAAAAACTTTGTCTTCCAGTGCTAAAAAACCGTATATTTTGGATAAAAAATTTGATAACGCGTCATGACGTCATTTTACGTCATACGACGTCAATCTTCTCAGAACTAAAAGAAATCAATAGGACACATATTCTGTCCAAATTTCATGTTTGTAGCTTATCTGAGAGCTTCGTAATGCTTAAATAAATTTTCAGGTCCAAAGTTCGAAACTTGGTTCTCCATAGATCCTTGGTCTTTTTGAATGTTGCAAAACGTATATAATCCTGCACAACAAGAACATAATATATACATTCTGTGAAAAAATCAAGTAAATCGGTCCAATCATGACGGCTGTAGAGCGCGAACAAACTTTTGTAGCTTTTTTCAGCCTGACGTCATGTGACGTCACATGAAGAAAAAAAATATGATGATCAAAAGCGCCAAAGTCACTGTGCATACTATTAAAATTTCAAGCTGCTAGCTCATCGGCAACCTGTTTTAATTTGAACCTCAAAAGGAAGAAAAAAGTAGAATAATAATAATAATAATAATAAGAAAAAACATAACAAACCCAATAGGTCTTTCTGCTTGAGGCAGAAAGCCCTAATAAAGACTAACATCCTAACCATATCTAATGAAGATTGGGTCAAAACTGTGGCCTATAGAGTGTTCACAAGGTTTTTCTAAGATTTGACATGGTGACCTAGTTTTTGATCCCACATGACCCAATTTCGAACTCATCCAAGATATCATGAAGAAAAACATCCTGGCCAAATTTTATGAAGATTGGGCTGAAACTGTGGCCTCTAGAGTGTTCACAAGGTTTTTCTAAGATTTGACATGGTGACCTAGTTTTTGACCCCACGTGACCCAATTTTGAACTCATCCAAGATACCATGTAGACAAACATCCTGACCAAATCTAATGACGATTGGGCTAAAACTGTGGCCTCTAGAGTGTTCACAAGTATTTTCTAAGATTTGACCTGGTGACCTAGTTTTTGACCCCACATGACCCAATTTCGAACTCATCCGAGATATTATATAAACAAACATCCTGACCAAGTTTCATGAAGATTGGGCCAAAACTGTGGCCTCTAGAGTGTTCACAAGCAATTTTTGACGACGGACGACGCACGCCACACGACGGACAAAAAGCAAAAAATTATAATTAAGAGTTTATTATGTGAGTGATATCATCCGAGTTTTGAATATCTCGAGTGACTCAGCTGATGCTATATCCGACAGCAGTTTTTCCCAGTCTCTATTGGTGTTAACGAAAAACAACCAATTTCTACATTCTTTGGTTGCAGTTTACTGAGCATAAGCATGTCTATTAGTACGTGTTGAAAGTCTAATTGGCTTTGAAGATATTTTTTTTTCATCGTAACCATGCTAATTATTTTATTATACATTATAAGTCTAGCAATTTTGTGCCTAGTTTGGGGACTTTTCCATCCGGATTCTTGTAGCATTTCGCTTACACTTGGACGGTTTCAATGACGACTGGTGACGAATCTCGCGGATCTCCTTTGTACTCTTCCATTCTTGGTTGTATGGATCCCAGACGGTTAATTCATATTCTAACTGGGGTCTGACTGTTTTGTATGCTTGTTCTTTGATAGTTTTAGAACTGATTCGTAAATTGCGATGCAGGATCCAAGGCTTCGACCGGCTTTATTGCTTGTTATGTTCTGGATATGTTCACTCCAGTCTGGGTTTTTAGAGATGATCTCACATCCAAGCTATTTTGTTGATGATTCATGTTTAAGTATAAGTCCGTGAATATTTTAATTCCATTTACTCGTGATTTTTTTCTTAGTGACTGTCATGACACTGCATTTCTCAGGGTGAAACTCCCAGTTTCCATTTTTCCCCCACATTGAAAGTTTGTCCAAGTCTGGTTGGAGTTTATGGCAATCATTATCTGACGCAATAGTAAGGTTAACTGCAGAATCATCTGCAAATAATCTAACAGCTGAGTGAAGTGTTTCTGGTAGGTCATTTGTGTAGAATAAAAATAAATTCGGCCATAATACAGATCCCTGGGGTACTCCAAATTCTACCTTGACTTTGAGGATTCTCCATCATCAACTACATGTAATACTACTTGTGTTCTATTTGATAAGAATACTTTGATACAGTTGTTTGTCTCTCCTCTGATACCATATTGATACAATTGTTTGTCTCTCCTCTGATACCATATTGATACAATTGTTTGTCTCTCCTCTGATACCATATTGATACAATTGTTTGTCTCTCTCTGATACCATATTGATCAATTGTTTGTCTCTCCTCTGATACCATATTGATACAATTGTTTGTCTCTCATCTGATACCATATTGATACAATTGTTTGTCTCTCCTCTGATACCATACTGATACAATTGTTTGTCTCTCATCTGATACCATATTGATACAATTGTTTGTCTCTCCTCTGATACCATACTGATACAATTGTTTGTCTCTCCTCTGATACCATATTGATACAATTGTTTGTCTCTCCTCTGATACCATATTGATACAATTGTTTGTCTCTCCTCTGATACCATATTGATACAATTGTTTGTCTCTCCTCTGATACCATACTGATACAATTGTTTGTCTCTCATCTGATACCATATTGATACAATTGTTTGTCTCTCCTCTGATACCATACTGATACAATTGTTTGTCTCTCATCTGATACCATATTGATACAATTGTTTGTCTCTCCTCTGATACCATATTGATACAATTGTTTGTCTCTCCTCTGATACCATATTGATACAATTGTTTGTCTCTCCTCTGATACCATATTGATACAATTGTTTGTCTCTCATCTGATACCATATTGATACAATTGTTTGTCTCTCCTCTGATACCATACTGATACAATTGTTTGTCTCTCCTCTGATACCATACTGATACAATTGTTTGTCTCTCCTCTGATACCATACTGATACAATTGTTTGTCTCTCATCTGATTTGATACAATTGTTTGTCTCTCCTCTGATACCATACTGATACAATTGTTTGTCTCTCCTCTGATACCATACTGATACAATTGTTTGTCTCTCATCTGATACCATACTGATACAATTGTTTGTCTCTCCTCTGATACCATACTGATACAATTGTTTGTCTCTCCTCTGATACCATACTGATACAATTGTTTGTCTCTCATCTGATACCATACTGATACAATTGTTTGTCTCTCCTCTGATACCATACTGATACAATTGTTTGTCTCTCATCTGATACCATATTGATACAATTTTTTTTGTCTCTCCTCTGATACCATATTGATACAATTGTTTGTCTCTCCTCTGATACCATACTGATACAATTGTTTGTCTCTCCTCTGATACCATATTGATACAATTGTTTGTCTCTCCTCTGATACCATATTGATACAATTGTTTGTCTCTCCTCTGATACCATACTGATACAATTGTTTGTCTCTCCTCTGATACCATACTGATACAATTGTTTGTCTCTCCTCTGATACCATATTGATACAATTGTTTGTCTCTCCTCTGATACCATACTGATACAATTGTTTGTCTCTCATCTGATACCATATTGATACAATTGTTTGTCTCTCCTCTGATACCATACTGATACCATACTGATACAATTTTTGTCTCTCATCTGATACCATATTGATACAATTGTTTGTCTCTCATCTGATACCATATTGATACAATTGTTTGTCTCTCCTCTGATACCATACTGATACAATTGTTTGTCTCTCATCTGATACCATATTGATACAATTGTTTGTCTCTCCTCTGATACCATATTGATACAATTGTTTGTCTCTCCTCTGATACCATACTGATACAATTGTTTGTCTCTCCTCTGATACCATATTGATACAATTGTTTGTCTCTCATCTGATACCATATTGATACAATTGTTTGTCTCTCCTCTGATACCATATTGATACAATTGTTTGTCTCCCTCTGATACCATATGATACAATTGTTTGTTACAATTGTTTGTCTCCATCTGATACCATATTGATACAATTGTTTGTCTCTCCTCTGATACCATATGATACAATTGTTTGTCTCTCCTCTGATACCATACTGATACAATTGTTTGTCTCTCCTCTGATACCATACTGATACAATTGTTTGTCTCTCCTCTGATACCATATTGATACAATTGTTTGTCTCTCCTCTGATACCATACTGATACAATTGTTTGTCTCTCCTCTGATACCATACTGATACAATTGTTTGTCTCTCATCTGATACCATATTGATACAATTGTTTGTCTCTCCTCTAATACCATATTGATACAATTGTTTGTCTCTCATCTGATACCATATTGATACAATTGTTTGTCTCTCCTCTGATACCATACTGATACCATACTGATACAATTGTTTGTCTCTCCTCTGAGTAGTAAGCTGCGGGACACTATCAAAAACTTTTCAAAAATCCAGTATGAGGTCTGTTTATTTTCCCATTTCTAGCTTTTTGTCAGGTCATCTATATATGCATTTAAGTAGTTGTGTTTCACATGAACGTTTATTCCTAAAGCCATGTTGAAGGGGGTATAGTATATTGATGGACAATGTTTTTATATTCTGGTGACTATATGTTCCATGATTTTACAGTTTATTTTTAAATCTGGTGTTACAGATGCAGTTTGCAAGTCAAATGATATTTTTCTTGTAGCCATTGAGACATTAAAAATGATTTTTAAGATGGGGGGCTATCTCACTAGCAAGTTCCTTAAGTACTATAGGCTTTATGTTGTCTGGCCCTGTATCTTTATGTGGCTTCAGATTTTTCAACTGCTACTAATTTGCAAACAGTGACTTGAAAAACGAATACATGCAAAAGAATCATTAGGATGACAAACAACAGGTAAGCCCTGTGTGACAAGGGTACAAAACATTTGCAGATGTTTGAAGTAATTTAATTCATGGCTGATTCAACTTCATGGCAAAAATCCATTTGTTTTAATTTGTTTAATATTCACTGATTCTTGAATTATGTCATCAGTATTAGTTAAACTGCTGACAATATTGATCAGGCTCCGCCCAGAGTTATGGACCTTGTGTGTGACACTTCCTCTCACTCCAACAAGAAACCGTTTGGAACAGATTATGCTCCCCAAACAACGCTTTCTCACAGAATTAAATTAAACAAAAGGCAAATATTCCAAAATATGATATGCTGAGTTAAAGTTCTTGTGCAATTCTCCTCCATGAGGTCTATCCACCTATGAAGTTTCAATGTTATATGTCTCATAGTGCATGGGTAATGTAATTTAACAATGGGCAATAACTCCAAAAAATTGATGTGCAGAGTTATGATTCTTGTGCACTGCACTTCTCTTCTAATAGATTTATCCACCTATAAAGTTTCAAGGTTATTGCCTTATAGTGCATGAGTTATGTTATGACAAAAATAAGTTTGAAATTTCACAAAGGGCAATAACTCCAAAAAAAATTGGTTCTTGTGCACTGCACTTCTCCACCATGAGATCTATCCATCTATGAAGTTTCAAGTGAATAGCTTTTATACTTTTTGAGTTATGCTCCGGACAAAAAGTATGTCAGAAGGACTGACAGACAACTCTGAAAAATCAATATGTCTCCCACATATAAATATTGGGGGGGGGGGGGACACATACTTATGGTAGACAGCCATGAGGTGACCATTTGCACAAAATGAAATTTAATTCTGATCACTGGTTTTCGAGAATATTTTTTTAAGTCTTAAAATTAAAATCCTGTTGGTTGCCATAGTAACCAGATTTCTGCATGGATCACATTTATTTTACCAATTTTTGTGAAGGGTCACCTAAACTCATCAATTTCAACCCAGCAGTTCAGAGAAGATGTCTTTTAACGCAAAATGTTGACTATTGATGACAACAGACAACAGGTGATCCCAATAGCTCACCTTGAGTACAATGTGCTCTTGTAATTAGACAGGGGAGGTGGTGTTTCAGTGACACTCCATGAAATATCATTTTTATCATTTAATCATTTAGATATTTACGAATATAGTTTTATTATTATCAATATTTTTTGACCCCACATGACCCAATTTCGAACTCATCTGAGATATCATGTAGACAAACATCCTGACCAAGTTTCATAAAGATTGGGCTAAAAACTGTGGCCTCTAGAGTGTTCACAAGGTTTTTCTAAGATTTTACCTGGTGACCTAGTTTTTGACCCCACATGACCATATTTCGAACTCAACCGAGATATCATGTAGACAAACATCCTGACCAAGTTTCATGAAGATTGGGCCAAAACTGTGGCCTCTAGAGTGTTCACAAGGTTTTTCTAAGATTTGACCTAGTTTTTGACCCCACATAACCCAATTTCAAACTCATCTGAGATATCATGTAGACAAACATCCTGACCAAGTTTCATGAAGATTGGGCCAAAACTGTGGCCTCCAGAGTGTTCACAAGCAATTGTTGACGATGGACGACGGACAAAAGGCGACCAAAAATGCCATTTTGTGCCCATCAGTCTAGCATAAGTACATCTTGGAAGTTAAGCATGTCATTAGATATTTTACTGCACTTGGAAAAAAATTCTGGATTCTGATTGGCTGACGCCTTGAAATTTAAGACCATTAAAAACTGTGTATGTTGTCTCAAAAAGTTATAATACGGTTATTCCTATATTGGACAGAGATAATAACAAAGGTAAATTCTACCCAACCTTCTAGAACTGGTATAAAAATCTGTTTCTTTTTTAGCACTCAATTAGACACAAATATTCTGAGTGTTTTTTATTTTTATTTTTAAAACAAAATATCTCCGTAAAGCATATATAAGAATATCATAAATCAAATTAAAAATACCATACATATGCAAAACCCTAATCCTTGTACATAGCTAATTTATATAAAGAAACAGATATTTAATTGATTATATAAAATAAAAAACTAGCAATTTGGTAAAATGTCAACATCTCTCAAATTAAAAAAAAAAAAATCGTAATAAATATAAA
>CM037784.1:25614584-25664584 GCA_021229015.1 Solen grandis
GACATTCATTAGAACAATGTGGCATAACTCCTGAGACCACGAGGTCATTTAGATAGGGTTGTAATGCAGTTACTCAGCTAAAGAAAATCCTCATCTCGTTATTTTCTAATCTTATTCAGATCCGTTCGATCAGGGTAAAGACTGGTTTGATAATGATCGAGTTCTCTTACTGACGGATAAATGGTGTTAAATTCATGAAAATAAATTGCAAGCAAAGTAAAGCAAGGCGGCTATACCAGTACCATTTTTACGGTCCCAGTATGTCGAGGCCGACGATCGTTGTTTACAATACTTTGGGGTTTATCTAGATAGTTCTTGATTAAAGACGTTGACACTCTGTCTTTTGCTTAGTTCATGTTGGTAGTATAGTATGTTAATTTTTCCTTTTGAAATGACATCTACACTTTTCCCACGTATTTTCCTTATTTATATATCTGCATATGTTGAGAATGAAAACGAAATAGTCAATGCCATCAGCAATGGCGGTTTACGTTAGCTGTTTATTAGATAAATATGGCAACCCTAATATTCTTGCTTTTGAACAGATAAAGATCTGTGGTGACCCAATCGTTCCAGAGACGGACGCTCCGGTGTACGGTCATTTTTTTTTTCTTTTGCCAAGTTGATAAGCTGCCAGATGTATTTATAAATTTCCAAGCAGTTTTTTAGAGCAGTTTAGTGATCGAACTGTGTGCTTGTAACACACAAATCAGGTGTATTCGAGTTATAACAATACGTATGTTTATCTGTAACATTGAAAATGATGAAAATTGGTCTTCCAGTCCAGTGAAATGGCAAAACCACCTGTCTATCAATATTGTCACAAATCTGTCAGATTTATTGCAGAAGTAATTCATACGAAAACAATATTCATACTTTCGTAAATTTTAACCAGTACTGTTTTAATCCATGATCCATCAATCATTAAATTGTGATAATGGTCCATAAAGTGATCATGGGAATTTCATAATAATTGCAAGCCTTTATGGACTTTGAGCAAAATAGCCTATCACGATGTATACATCTTCAATGAAGTCTTTTTAAGCATTTGAAGGCCATGATTATAATTTAATGATGGATGGATTACCTTAAAGATGCAGTGCTCCATTGATAACATACAGAACTTCTAATCCGATAGTTGCTGGTTAGTCTGGAGAGAAACGTTGAATACTTCATATTATACTTTATACTTCTTATTATGCTTAATATTATACAAAACAGCTTCATCATCACACGCCTTATTATTAATCGTTTTGTTTTACGGCATTTTGATTTCATGACGGTGGCAAGAACATTTGCATTTCTCCTGCATGTGAGTGCGAGAATGGTTTTGGGTAAATATTTTATTTACGGCTGAGAGAAAAGAATGAGGTAGTAAATAATTTAAGCTATCGTTTACTTTCAGACTTTAAACGTCATTAATATCTTGAAATGTGTAAATCGCTTCACAGGCTTAAATGTTACTAATTGCATATGCATTCATGTACGAAACCTTATGTTGTCCCATCGATATGGCGATGCTCAAGAGCGTAAATTGTTTTTATTTGCAAAATTTTATAATAAACCTTTATTCATTTTAGGGAATTCGTCAACAGGACGTCCATGGGGACTCGTGACATGGTTTGAATAATAAATATATGACTTTTAGACATTTTTGGTTAGAACAGTGAACGTACATTCGGCCTTGCAAATATCTAAAATACCGAAGGACCCCACAACCTAAGAAATCGTTTCTGTAATATTTGGGTAAGCCAACCGACTTCTAATGGACAGCCCCAATATAGTGCATATGTACCCGACGAGTCATCAAAATGTGCAATTAAATTTTTTACATCTCAGCTGCATTCTTTAATGTTACATTTTAGATTTTACATTATTTACGTGAACAGTGTTAAGCGCCAAGTAAATGAACGTAGTAGTAAGTAATACGGATATTCTTCATTACTGATTTTTAAGACTGAACTATTTTTCTACTTCAACATTGAATCAATATTTGAATAGACACTTTCGGAAAAAAATACAAACCACATATGACTCTGTGTCAATTCTGACCCTGTGACATGATATACATTTGTCACATTCTTTCTTGAAAATCTTTATTAAAATTTCATTCTAGATCAAAATAAAAATCACTTAACTATTTAGAGTCATTCTGAAAGATTTTGGCAAGATGCCAGATTATTTACTATGCTAAATTTGCTGTGTAATTGTTCATTGTTAAAGAATTCAGCTGTGTTGTATTCCAAGAACACGCGCTGATTATTTACAGGGAAGGGAAAATGATCGATTTTCAGTTTGTAAAACCATTTCGAATAGGAAATGGTATCGTTAGTGACGAATGAACTGAAGTTTTCTACGTAGCTGTCCACACTTGTGGCAGGTCTAGGTCGTACAATTTAAGATGCCCGTCACGTCAGAATCATGCAAACGCTTGTTCAGCAGTAAGAAGAGGATATTAAAGTCCTCAGTCAGTCATCACTGGGAATCGTTCTACATCGCTGGTAATGTTATTCTAGCAGTAACATATTACATTCGACACGTTTGCGACAAGAAAAAAAATGTCGAGCATGTAAATTTATATATAATGTTTCTTATTAAACGTGTGGTACTATTGAGTATTAAGCCAAGGTATACCGTAAAAAGCACATACGTGTTTCCTTGAAATAAATCTCTCTGAGTGAGTGGGGGGGGGGGACTCTTCTGTTTCTTAAATTTCATTTTATTTGTTATTTCAGTTTTGTCTACTCTAAATAAGTATTCTTAGCTAAAACAAAATACTAAAGGCTAATTGATTTCAGAATTGTTACTATAGTAACGTTGAAAACGTGCATAGTATCAAGGGAATTGCGATATTTTTCAACAAAAACATATCGATATTTAAATGCATTTAGTTCATTTTTCAGGAAGTCTATACACCTTGTTCTGAGTCAAAAACAAAATAAATTGATTTTGTAACTTAATAGTATGCCCTATTTTCAATGACAGGCAATAAATTGAAATTACCATTCCCTTATTCAGAGCATCACATAAATCGCAATCATATGACGTAGAGAAATAAACATATAGGTCATGTGATTCCCAAGGTGTATTCAATTGATAGTTGCAGTTAACTTTTACAAATGTTTGACCGCTTTTTATAGCCGAATAGTTGGGGCGTCCGCTCCATAATCGGGGGTCCTGGGTTTGATCACAGGCCATGAACTACCAAATGGCACTGGTTCATATTCCTCGTGCTTGGCGCTCAAATATTTGTGTCAGGACAATGAGATTGTGTGACTGAGTTGGAGGGATACTTGTCACTTACTCACAAAAATAAAACACTATATCTGTTTCAAGTGTGCAATGTTCGTATCACTGCTAATAAAATCACCCACACCCCCTCATTTTCTGACGTCTTACATTTAGAGACACCGATGTGGATATTAAGCACCGACTTTTATGTTGTGTTGTTGAGAATCTCAATACCGTATATCCAATCCAATATACGTGCACCTGTTTACTCGTTTGTTTGATTGTTGGATTTAACGTCCCACCGACAGTAATTCAGTCATTTAGAGACATTGTCTACTTGCAGTATCACGCCGTAGACATGTGGCATGATACCACACCCAGTCACATTATCCTGACATCGGGCCAACCAGTCCTGGAACTACCCTTATACGCTGAGCTCCAAGCAAGGGAGTTGTAACAGTACCATTTTTACGACTTTGGTATATCGCGGCCGGCGATCGAACCCACGACCTCCCGCTCCCGAGGCGGACGCTCTAAATATTCGGCCACCGGGGACGGTGTTTACTCGTACCATCGTACAATAGATAAACATGCTTGAATGAAGAGCTCCTGTTTAGACATATCTTACATTAATTAAATACACAACAGCCTTCTTTATAGGATTTATTTATCATTTTGCGATAGAAGTTCTCACGGTACACAATGAATTATAACTAAGTGGGGAAAATATCAATGAAGCAAAAAATATTGCAAAGAGCTTTAGAATTTTATATCATCTTTCGACTCTTTTTGGTATTGAAATTTTAGTTACTATTGTATATGATATCTGATTTAGTTTAGTTATTTAAGATTTTGTCTATTAGGGGATAAATATTAAAATTTTGTATTTTCTTAATATTATCTCCCTTTAATTTATACTTAACCACGTGACAAGAATAGATCTGTCAAATATATACTTTTTTTGAGTCTCAGATATTTTGGGGGAAGAAGGAGGAGGACTTCCCTTCATTCTTACGTTGGTTGCATTGCGCTGTCTGGTGAGTTTGTACTCTTAAAGTTGACGAATCTGTTGGCCGGGTGTAGAAGTTAATAAATACGATAAGTTTTGTATTTATGTTGGAGTTACTTCTGCACGCAGAAAGCATTTCCCTATCTGGTTCCTGTAACTTTCTAGGATTTAAGGCTTGGAGGATGTTTACATTTATTTACTATGAATTTGAAGTTAGGACTGACTTAACGATTTTTTAGGGCCTGGTATAATTTGTATAAGTTAGGGAGTTAAGTTTGTTTTTCTTTTTCTGATTCTTAAACTAACGTTATTAATTATTTGTGACAGTCATTTGTTGTTACAATCGTTTTTAAATCGGCTCTGTATATATTCCATAGCTTTAATGTATTTGTCTAATCAAACAGCTAGGAAAGTCAATTAGGAAAATTAGTTTCATGTATACTAATTAGTATTATCCAGAGGGGCCTCCGTGGCCGAGAGGGTAAAGTCGCTGACTTTAACACTCACTCAGCCCCTCACCGCGTGGGTTCGAATTCCCGGCGGGGTCATTCGGATTTTCATGTGAGGAAACCTTCCAACTGGCTTGCGGAAGGTCGGTGGTTCTTCCCGGATGCCTCCATGCATTCGGGTTCTTCCTCCACCTGTAATTAGCTGGACGTCACTATATGACTGAAATACTGTCGAAGCGACGGTAAACTCAAATAGTCAAGTCAAGTCAAGTATTATCCAGACTGCTCGGACACGTGACTTGGAATTTAATTGTGTGACGTAGGCCAGCGCGCGCTGTACATGAAGTCAAGCAGTTCCGGCAACCCTGGAATGTAGTATGTAAAAGGTTTATGGCAAATAAAATGTTGTTCAATGAAATATGTTTGGCCCTCACAGTAAACTGAAATATCAGCTACAAGATCCATTTGATGTGGAAAATTAATAAAACAGCCACTTGGATTCTCTTTTATGTTTAATGCTTAACGCAACAATATGAATTCGAAGATTTTGTAGGTCTGTCCAGACTTAAGAAAACAATTCTTTCAATTCGTTTTCTGTAAAGAAACTGAAAATAATATTGAAGAAATAAGGGATCAGCAATATCAATCATTTAAAATACGCATTTAGTGATAAAAATATTTTGTTTGATAGATATACTCCGTCTTTACTTTTACTACTATATATCAGCTAGATATTCATTCTATGAGAAAGTCTAAGTTAACACGTTTATGTTTAAATTTATAGGGGGAACTCGTACTTCTCGAAGGTACATGTATTATTTCTCTTGGACAAACAACGTAAATAAAAATATCTCATCAAAGGGATGAGTGTCTAATTAAAAGGAACAAACAAACAAAAAGTAAAAAAGAATCTGATTATCTTTACTATACAGTGTCAAATTTTGGTCATGGATACCACATTAGAGTTATCTCCCTTATATAGGAAACATTGACCGTCCCCAAAAAAGACTTTTAAGTCACCGTTTTCTTTTTGTCTCGACCACCTGCTATTAACGAAGTTTTAAAACGTTTACTATGTGTAATAAAAGTTATTCACAACCCGCCATATAGAGGCGTAAGATCTTATTTCCTTATCGAAGTTAACGAAAACATAAACTGAGACGGAAGTTCTTGAAACATTTCCTATCTATCTATCAACATATTAAGGAGACACATTCTTGAAACATTTCCTATCTATCTATCAACATATTAAGGAGACACATTCTTTAAACATTATCTTCAAACTTATCAAATTCAGTTACTATTTTTTTAATGCATTAACCGGCTTTAGGTACTGTTGATATTTGTTGTTGTTGTTGTTGTTGTTGTTTACTTTTTAGGACGGAGGGGGTCTCTTTTTTTATTTCACATTCAGAGCTCTAAGACTGCAAATAAAATAGTCATGATTCCGCAAATTGTATTTTATCTAAAAATGAAATGCTTAAGAAATGTATCTTTCTATGTTACGGTTAAAAAAGGGATGATTGCGCATTGCCATTTGCCCGAAAAACTCTTATCCCGGAACTGAGTTTTTATTAATTTTACTTGTAGTCTTACTATTTATTACTTGGTAATCATATTTAAAACTCCTAATCAATTCTGGCTACCAGTATAGTCTCTGATTTACAAGCTGGTCGACAGGCGAGTAAACATCGATCGCTGGAGTACTAGCGGAAAACAGCATCCTTAACATTATGTCTTATTTGGTTAATTCCTTTTTCAGTTCACCTACAGATTACGTAATATGTTTTCCAATCTGATTAATATCAGCTCCACAATGAAGCTTCGGTATGATACTTGAATTAAAATGAAGATATGAACTTTGTCAATTCGCATGCCTTAAAACTACATTACATCTTTGTTGATATCGATTAGGTTACTATTTAGGCATCTGATTATTGTATAAAATGGTGTAACAAATTGCAGTTAAAGCCACCTTATTTAGCAATAATTTCATAATAGATATTCCAGACATAAAACATACTGAAACTTAACGCGTAAATCATCCACACGGAAGTCATATATAATGTGAGTATTCTCTCAAATGCAATAACTTAAAATTATCTTTCCACCAACAGAGGTCTCTCATGTTTCTTATTTTCCTAAGTGCTAATGCATTTTTTCTCAGTAATTTTAGAAAATATTTTACATTCAGTTTGAAACTATGTAGGATGTTGATTGATAATCAAAAGGCTTTTATACCATTACTCGAGATGTTGTAAATTTCTTATTATGATATAAGGTATTCATGGCATTGTGCAATCTTGCGTAAATAATCACACAGGGATGATATTTGAAACGCAAAAGACTCTATATAAGAATTGAGACTTTTGCAGACAGAAATAACCATATTTCCTTGAATATTTTGGTTATCTATCACAATTGTTTTTTTTACAGCTACATACTAAGTATGTGACACTTTAATATGCTTTATATTACGATAAATATTGTATAAAATTGTTGTTTGATGGGTTTAACGTCCCATATGTATTAGGGTTGGGATATATATTGTATGTACCTATAAATTTAGTACAGTCTAAACTCATTGTTAACAAATCATTTAAATTAGGACGATAAACATCGCTTTCTTTAACAAATGTATCGTCAACTGTTAAAACGTTCTAATAACATTTCACATTTCTTATATGAAAAATAAATGTTTTATTGCTCTTTTTTTATAAGACTTTTCACATAATCACATACCAAAGTCAATATGTCAATATTATATTTTGAAATATAAACATTTTGTTATGATGAAGAGTTAATAAATTGTGCTGTTAGCCATGTTTGTTGTGATATTTTTGTATCTATGGTGTCCATTTTCTATCCAATTTAATGATATACAGAAATTGCACCTGCTAACTTTCTTCGAGACCCCGATACACTTATTAAAATGACGTTTATGGACACAATATGAGCTACAAAATTCAATATGTCTTGAGTTTATTCTCATAATGGTTTAAAGTGATAACATATGGCATTCTTGTGAAATTGTTAAGTAAAGATCAGGCACTATTGTTTACAGTCGGAGATAATTATTGTTTATGCATCTATATTGAGAGCATCCTGTAAAATCAATGTTTAAAAATGGATAAAATAAGGACAAAATCATTCATATTCTTCATATTAATATTGCATAACAATACAAGTGACATCCGTATCAGCTGTTTATTTACAGTGTTACGCAAACCAGGCATTGGAAAGTATGGTAAAGTGATAAACAGAAAGTAAAGCACGTGAGCGACATCATGATTCTTCCTTGTGTACGTACTTAATAGTCAGACGCCGGATGTCAGTTGGTTGTGTAATATCTGGTTTTGGTAAAAGTAAATCTTTAGAAAGAATACATCTAAAATTTTGTAAATGGTTATTAAGTGTTAAACAATCTATATATGCTATGTCGATATATGGTGAATTATGTAGATTTCCAATGTTTATAATAGAAATGTTAAGATAATAAAATATTGGCTTAATATTTTAAAAAGTGAAAATAAGTTGTAAAATAGCTTTTTGATTGATTGTAATAGAGGAAAATAAATGGGTTTTTCATGTAAAAGAATTATTAGATAGAAGTGGGTTTTCTCATGTTTGGCCAAATCCACATACTGTTGATTGTAAAACCTTTCATATTGTATTTAAGGAAAGATTAATCGATCAATTTAAACATAACTAATTTTTTTATATTAGCAGATAAAAATTTTATCTGGATATTTTACCAAGAATTTATAGAATCGCTCTGTCAAAATTTTCTTCACATCAACTTCAAATTGAATCTGGCAGATATTGTGCTAACAGAAAAGAATATAGTCAAAGATGTTGTACGATTTGTAGAACTGGTGATATTGAGGATGAGTTCCATTTTGTTTGTGTTTGTAAAGCGTAAAAAACTATAGTGATATCCGGAAATTATATTTGGAAAGACAATTCTATGTTAAGTCAAGTTTTTACAAATTTACTGAACTCATTAAATCAAGAGACAAGAAAACATTACTGAACTTAGGTAAACTTATACAACATGCATTCAATTTTCGAAACACCTTTATATCATGTAATTAATATAAAATATACTCGTCATCATGTATATTGTATATCATTATATGACTTACTGCTGTTATACTGTTCGTATTATCTATGCTATATTTAGTTTTCATTTTTGTTCTGTGATCAAACTTTTGTGAATGTATTGTGCTCTGTGCAGTGCACAGTTCATCCTAACATTGTTTTCTATTAATATACTCTGAATTTTTTTTGTTTGTTTAACTTCTCTCTCTCTCTCTCTCTCTCTCTCTCTCTTGTAAATAGCTATTGCAAATCATGTTATGTTTGTTTGGATCATGTAACAAGAAACATGTATTTGTTTACGTTACTGAATAAAATATATGAATCTTGAATCTTGTGATTTATATGGAGACTGTGACAGGGTCCTGATTGTACTTATATATCGAATCAAAGCTAAAAAAACAACAGATGTATAGTTACATAAAAATAGTAATATAAAGTTATATGATGCGGTGATTGCATTAAGTGGTCATTTGAGAATGTGAGAAAACCTTCAGTAACCAATATGCATGAAAAGCCAGACCGAAACCTTTCCTTCGCCATGTAAACTTCATAAAAATTAGAAAACGTAAATGTTGGATATGTTTATCTTTATTCAGCTAGAGAATTTGATAGCTTGTGTTTTTAACATTAGAGAAAGACAAATATTTTCGCATTAATAAAATGAATGACGAACTGCAGACAATCATTGTTTATGATATTCACCTGATATAAGGATGGGTGCTTTCGTATCCTGATATCTGATTATTTCATACGGCTATATTTCACATATGATACTAGTTATTTTAGTCTCGCATAACAAGTGATTTTTTTTTATAAACTTAAGGTTCGACAGGGGAACGGGTTTCAACATAATTACATATTAAATAATGCTACAAGAAAGAAAAAAAAACGGTTTATAATTGTCAGATAGTTGAAGAAGTAAAGCTACATGATGGCTATCTCAGTATACATTGTTGTTGTATTGGGGTTTACCGTCGCTGCGATAGTATTACAATCATATAGCGACGTCCAGCAAATAACAGGTGGAGGAAGACCCCGAGTACACAGAGGTACACGGGTAGAACAACCGACCTACCGCAAGCCAGCTGGAAGGCTTCCTCACATGAAAAATCCGTAGTCCCTACCGGGATTCGAACCCACATCGGTGAGGGACTGAGAGATTTGTTGTCCACGACTGGTAGGATAATAAGATCCGTGCACATGTCTCAAATTACATGCACCTTATTTCCAAAATTGGACAGAATCGCATTATACTATACTTTTTTAGTTTACGAAATATCCAAGTTTACATAATTTATTACCTTAGTACCTACCAATATTGGTTAAAAAATAAGGATGAAATGTTTTGGTATTTTCATAATATACACAAGAGTGGTGAAAATATTATTCAAATAATGAAAATCACATAAAACTAATCGAATATATGATTTGTTGTGGGCTGATGCAGATTCTTTTTGCTTTCAAATTGATTCTTTCAATCACTTCCCAAGTGCAAAGAAGTTGGCATAATAAATAAATGTAATGAAAAACAGTCATTATTCAAATGAAATCGTAGGGATAAAACGGTATTATGAGTGACAGAAAAAATAATTTTGAAATATCAGTTTCAAAACATTTTAAACATTCATGGTCCAAGCTTATATAATTGCACGGCGGATTACTGCCGGGCATTTTTTTGTATTTAGTTTCTGGATTGTCTATGGAGATGAAGCTGAAGGTTTGAATCCTTTCAATTGCAATTACGGCATATTTAATGTATTTAAACATGACATTTATGGTTTGAATTGAGAGATTTTTTATGGAATACACTACCATTTCAGAAATGCAATATTTGTTTATCAGTACAGAAATGTCGGGAATAAAAGACTAAATGTTGTGAATCTGCATTGATTGAAAAAGCTTCCATTCTTGCCTCATTCAAGGTAGAGATTATTAAAGGACATGAAGTTGTCATTCATTTTAAGTGAAACACATTTTTCCTCTTCTTTATCCTCTATATAGTTTGATTTTACATAAGGGTGAACGAGATCAGATATGTGTTTAACCCTTTCCCTCATATAGACTCATTTTAACCCTTTCCCTCATATAGACTCATTTTAACCCTTTCCCTCATATAGACTCATTTTTACCCTTTCCCTTATATAGACTCATTTTAACCCTTTCCATCATATAGACTCATTTTGACGCCCTCAATAGGTACCACATAAAGCCTTATCTGCAGAAAACCTTACCAAATTTAATTACAAAATCCACATTTCCAGACCACTGAGGAGCAGCGAACAGCATAAAACCTGATCAGCCTGCGAGTTACTCGCAGGCTGATCTGGTTTTATGCTGTTCGCATAGGTCTTTTCATGGTGTCCTCTATGATGAAAATACTTTGAGTCTGAAAATTGCAGTGAACATAAAAATCTCCATAAAAAACCCATAAGCTGAACTGTATCCTTTTGTTTGATACAGTAATCTCGATCCCAACCATTAAGTTACAATGGTTTTAGTTACAATGAAAAAGAATTTGGGTTTTGTCTTACATGTATACTTTCAAACCTTGTTTTATGAGAGATACTAAGACATGACGTCACGTTCGTAAAATCTGAAACATTTACAAAGATGTCAAATCAAGAGAGAGGGAGTTGGTCCCGCTATATGTTACTGGTCACTCGTTTGAACCACTAAAAGATTTAGCCATTTCATGAAACGGCTGATTTCACAGATTGGCTGTAACATATGTTATATACAGCAGAGAAAGAGGGAGGAGAGTAAGAACCAATTGTGTTCGTTGATCTACAAAGAAAAAATGTTTTTATTGAAATCAAATCGACCATATTTCAGATCTTTTATATAACCCCTGTATTCTATATATATGCAAAGTATGTTGAACTCGAACAGCTGGATTAAATGTGTTTCATACAACTTACCCAATCTAAAAGATGAATTATTCATATGATATTAAAATGTATGAGAAATATACGTTCAGTCGTTATTTTCAGTTATTATTTGAAACTATTTTCTTGGTGTTAGATTGCAAGTGGTAATTCGTTCACAGTCCGTTCATTCATTGTTGTTGTTGTTGTTGTTGTTGTTGTAATCGCGATTTACTGTCAGTATAGGTCATATGATAAAAAGAATCTGGCATGAATTGTCATTTCATATCAAACTTTACTAAACTCGTGCATGAAAATGTTATTAAGCTCGCAAGAAGCTCTCTTGATAACATTTTCATGTACTAAAAATGATATAAGATAACAGTACATGTACAGTACTATATATATCTGATACCAAAAATAAATTAATCATAATCACATTTTTATGTACGTAATTTCCTGTTTTCCAACGAATACATTTTTGTGGTTTATTGCCTGTATCCATAAGCTCAATTAAGAGTGCTTCAAATAAGAGTCAGTTCATATGTTCATATATATATATACATTGTATATATATCCGGAAGGATAGAATAAATGAAAAATAACCATAACTGTTATACTAACATCAAAGGAAAACGACAAGTCATTGTGATTAAATCAACATCAAATTATGAAATATTTATCCCATTAATTTGAAAACTTCTGAATATTAATGTATGCTATCTCTGAATTTAACTTTTCACTACACAGTCTATGATGTTTTTCAAAATTCGCCGATTAGAGTCAGATACAGATTAAGGTAACATTTAACATTAAACTAGACCAAAACAAATATGACGTATTTGATTAACCCTTTCCCTCATAGAGGATACCATGAAAAGACCTATGCGAACAGCATAAAACCAGATCAGCCTGCGAGTAACTCGCAGGCTGATCAGGTTTTATGCTGTTCGCTGCTCCTCAGTGGTCTGGAAATAAGGATTTTGTAATTAAATTTGGTAAGGTTTGAGTTTGGCTTTCTACAGATCAGACTTTATGTGGTACCTATTGAGTGCGTCAAAATGAGTCCATATAAGGGAAAGGGTTAAATGAGTCTATATAAGGGAAAGGGTTAAATGAGTCTATATGAGGGAAAGGGTTAAATGAGTCTATATGAGGGAAAGGGTTAAATGAGTCTATATGAGGGAAAGGGTTAAAATGAGTCTATATGAGGGAAAGGGTTAAATGAGTCTATATGAGGGAAAAGGGTAAATGAGTCTATTTAAAGGGATAAGGTTAAAACGAGTTATTATAAATTAGGGAAAAAGGGTTAATTGCTCTATCAGTGATGTCATAGGGTCAAACGACTCCAAAATCTATAAACTGCCCAGCAGCTTACAAAGTCGCCATTTAACATATTAAACGATTTGTGTTGCAAAAATAAATATGTTCGTGTATGATTTATCAGATTAAAATGGACAAAATAGGGATGGTTTTAGAAAAAGTAAAAACTTCATTGTGGTTCACCTTTTAATTAATTTGACCTAAAAAGTAAAATGTTACGAAGCAAATGTAACCCAATATGATATGATATAATTTAAAATATGATATGTCATAATATTCTATATTAATATATATCAATCTATCTTTCAAAGCATTGACATTTATAGTAGGTCTATAAAGAAACCAAAAGCCTATGCTTTATATCGCAAACTTAACATAACGAAATGCTTTAAATTGTTTTTTTGTTTGTAAGGTTATTTTTTGGTTTTTTTTGTTTTTTGTTTATGCTATAAAGGTTATCAAACTATTGATAATAACAACTGCTTAATTCTGAGCAAATAGACTAGAGATGGTTAACAATCAATTTAAAATCAAGCAGAAAACTTGAGAAAAAAAAGAATGCACTTCAACAGAAATAGGTTTCCTTAAATATTTTATATTAATACTCATATACTCTTAATCTGCAAGCTTGAATAACAGGGTATAAACCACAAAATTGTGTTCGTTGTATAATAGTAAAACGTTTGATAAAATTAAGGATAAATATTTGATGTTTGCCAATAATAATAGTCAATGGAAAACATTAGTTCTTAACCATAAGAGATCCTTCAATATATTTTGGTATGAAAACATGTATATAAACTGACAAGTCCATTATCACGGTTTCAACTCAGTTGCCTTAACTTAAGTAAGCTGGACTTAAGAATAGTCGTGCTTAACGGTATTTTACAAAACTATTTAAGAGGCGCCTCTTGATGTTACAAAGGGAATAAAAAATAGCAAGTGCTTTATTCTATGCAAATAGACTAGCTACGTAACAATAACTTAAAATCAAGCAGAAAGCTTGAAAAAAAAAGTTAAAACAGAAAATAGGTATTCCTTTAAATATATATAATTCCAGTCGATCCCAGGGACTTCCTGATCTATAGATCAAGCAGAAAGCTCGAATAATGAATAGGTCTGAAAATCAACACCTTTCAATGAACTCAAGAGAATTTATCAAGAGCGATATGAGTAAAAGTTGCAATGAATCAAGAAAAATAGAAAAATACTATTCTTACCGAGAGAATAATGGTAAATGTAATATGCAACCATCAGCATCTGTTTCTTAAATATCATCATTTCTGTAATATATCAATTAGTATGAATGTAGCCTTATTTAAGTTCAGGCAACAGAAATGGGTCGATATTGATGGTTAAGTCAGTTTACATGTAATATATCTAATGCCCACAAATATTTCATTGAATTTTCATAGTTTGAATTGACTCACTATATCAATAAGAAATGTCTTCATCAGTCATTTCATGTGTTTTTCATATATGTTATAGTGTATTATCATTTGTCAGGCTTTGGAATTGAATTCTTTCGCAATCGAAACATCTGAACAATTGTATCATCCTTGCAACCTGAAAATGCTTGTTTATTTGTTTCCTTACATAATTTCTATTTTTCCTTGCTCATGGCAGACAATGAAATGGAAATGTCAGAGTGTAGTCTTTAAGAGGTCTTCTAATTATTAGTCAATCGCCTCAATCTACTATCAAATGAGTATTTTATTGAAAGGGACATATAAATAGTAATAATCTGGTACAAATAATGATCGATCGTGGTAATTCATCTTTTATATTATTCAAAATGACCAAACCTAAACGTTCATATATTAATTATTGAAAGGATCTGTTTTATTTCGCGTTTTATTACAAATGTCATTAATTTTCTTTTATATCTCAGTCAGTTGATATCATTGTAAGAGAATAAACCAAAGGTATGTGACGTCATGAACCCCAACATGCAACTGTGTAATGCAAAATAAGTTTCCTTACCAATTTTTTTTTATAAAGAATTAATGGGCGAGGTGGTAAATCAACACCACTTCTTTTTCGACTGTCCTTATTTTCTAAAATAGGAGTTGATTATTTTAAATCATTTTGTCTACCTATCTCATTTTCCTACTAGAGACTACTAGAGACCTGATTCCCTGACTTTTATATCTTATATACTATTATAATTATCTTATATACTATTATAATTATCTTATATACTATTATAATTATCTTATATACTAGTACATATCCATCATTATATACAGTTTGTCCTATCTAATTGTCAAATAAAATGCATGTATTTCATGAAATGAACCATGAGGTATGGAGAAAAAATGACTATGTATAGTGTTTACGTGACTAAAGAGTATTTTGGGTGGAGTTTGTTGCGGCGACAACTGAATACGTCATGTGCCACTGACTTTGAACTGCATTAAAAAATTATGTGAAACTGTCGATAAAACGGGAGGCGGTTCCATAATGGGATTTCAAAGACTATAAAAATGTTATCGTTTATATTTTAAATATCATAAATTTATCGCAGTGGTCCGCTTCGCGTTACTTACGAAAAATTCCTTAAAATGTAAAATATAATCAATAGCTAATACATACAATTAATGAAGTAACCTGAATTAAGATGCATGCGGCTTTACTTTCAAATGATAATTGATAATTATGAAAAAATCTTCCAATTTTAGGAACATTAAAACTATAAAACAATATCTGCATAAAAGTACTTGTACTGCACGGCCGGTGACACCAGTATATTCTAGAAACGAAACCTTGTCACGGGAGTTTACGGAAATACGCCCACTATTAATTGGAAAGGCTCGCTGAAAATTAATTATGCATCGTCAATTAAATAATTTCATCTTAATGTATTAGCACCCTCATAGCAATATTCGATATCTTGCCACTGGATGGTAATATTTCTATGAAACTGTGTCGCTATAAAGGCATTCAAAAAATGCAAAAATGTCCCATTGATGTTTTCATAAGATTTGCGGGAGATAATTTTGTATTTAAGTTGGAACTGAAGCCTATGGAAAATATACAATTTCAGTTAATTTGATTTTCGAGAAAAAAACACAGTAGTAAAATGCATTATATGATTCTGTTTCAAATTTCATTTTAAAAAAAATCTAATCTTCACCGTTGGAAAATGGAGAAAGTCACTTTGTAAGTTTTCAAGGGAGATAACTCATGAAATATTATCAATGGGAGGTAATCATAAAATTATAACTTGATAGAGATTTTTAATTGTTTAACATCTTAAAAGCTTAAATTGTTAAACTTTGTTGAAATTGCTGGCTATTAGGGTACTAGTGCCTTAAAAAGGTGAATGTTTCTAATTCACTTATATAAATCCATCTTTCAAAATATGTGACTAGAAATTAATATATCGCATATGTTTCATATATGAAATATAGGTCGAGAAGCGATTGATTGTAGTCAGGTTTGTTATGTTGTTGTGTATATCACAAAGGGTATCCAACTGACAAATGTTAAATAACATAACATAACATAACATAAAGTTTATTAGCATAGACCATATACCTATACATCCATACCCATTTGAACATCAATAAGGAAATCACATACACAAAAAGTGAGACACAATCTATTTAGACTACAGCTATACCTAACTTTTTCTTAAGTATTTTCTTTCTTAATTTTCATGATTTAATGAGTCTTTCCGTCAATTCTGATGGACTTTCTGACGGATTTTTTATTCAACCAGAAAGCTCGAAATTTGATGTATTTTAAAAGAAAATGTGTCTAAAAACTTTATCACGATACCGGCATACAATTTGATATAAAACAGAAACACAAACTCATTTTATATGACAAATTGGCGAATGGTATTGTCAACCGTAATCCATAATATGAGCGTGTAAATATTACAGATGTCCTTTCGTCCAAGAAATCAAATTGAATGGTTAGTGAATTTGTTAGTCGCATAGAAAGTAGATGTTATATTATTAAAAAAAGTTGTGTTTGTTGTCTAAGATTGTTTATCGGTTAAGATAGGTTTTTTTCCTTTGTACACCCGGTAGTTATGCTTCGGATGGTTTGAATTGACATCGTGAAATTTGCAGTTAAATTAAAAGGTGTTGTTATCCTGTTATTAAGGATTCAGTTGTTGAAACTTGTCAGGATATATATATATGTGTGTATGTAGAATTAATTTAATTGTTCAAACGCAGAGAAATTGTTTGTGTTTTGTCCCTCCGCACCCCCTCGTTGAATAATATAAATAAAATAATAAAAATGTTGATATTTGTTTAAAAAAAAAATAAATAAAAAAACAATAATAATAAAAATATCATAATGATATTAGTTTAGCAGATATATAACTGATGTTCATATACATGTATATTTAAAATTATGAATACAACTAATTATCTTATTTTTCGACTTTTTTTCAGCTTGCAATAACTAGAAAATAGGAAAGGCTGCGGAAAACCTGGTTAATTGGACACTGACAATACAAAAGCGCTAAAGAAAGGCCAGGGGCAGCTACATCCAGTTTTCAAGCCAAAATTCAACATTATGTTCACATCAGCAGTAGTTAACATCTCAAATAACCAATAGACCATTTCATCAGGGGTTTGGCAATACATGTATGCGGTATAATTTGACAAAACTGACAAATCTGTGACTGGTAGAAACTCTGATGCATATGTTTACTACCCAACTGAACACTGTAGAATGTAATACCAACATGAAGATCGACTTGGTGTTCGGAGAGGACTTCTTGACTGTCATAGGTGAACGTCTCATTTCAGAGTGAAATAGTCTATATATAATATATGCCTTTCGGCCAGACATTCATTGACAATCCTGTTATACTCTATTTTCTCTTTTTCTTTTAGTTTTATTTTGGTGATTAGTTGTGGTTTTTATATAAAAAATGACCTTACTTGCATTTCACAACAAGGTCTAAAACTCACTTATTTTTTTTATTTACCTAGTGATTAAAAACATTCTCATGAATGTTCTCATAGCAAATGGTATTTAATCTCATGCTCTTAAATGTAAGAACAAACTCTGAAAAGAAAAAAAAATGTCAGTCATCCTTTCTAAAGTGTAAGTAAGCACATCAGTTTTCTTTCTTTCTTTCTTTTTTTTTTGTTTTTTTGCATGGACCAATACTGTTTCTCGTTTAAAAATCAAATAATTGAAATAACACTATCCTACATTCCTGTTTTGGAATATGGATCAGTAATTTAAAACGATGTGTCCTGAACATGACCCCTAGCTCTTAGTTCAATATAGCACATCAAGCTGAAGGTGAGTTATTCTGATCACCTTGTGTCCCATCTTCTGATGGCAACAATTTGCTTTAAAAGACATGTCTTCGGAAACTACTTGTAGGATGCCCGTTTGTTGTTTGCACTGGCAACCAACAAAATTTGATTATGAAAAAAAAAAATTTGCTGTTTCCTTAAACAAAGGGCCAGAATAATTCAATTTCATCTGTTACAAATTGCCACCTTATGGCTATCTACTGTCATTGCTAAAATTAAGTTATCCCTTAAATTTCTTCCCCTCTGAAACCAATGGCAAATTTTAATTCATAAATGGTTACCTCATAGCATTTTACCATAGTTGCTTACTTTAAGTTTATTCCTTATAAAATGGAGCACCAGATGGTTGGCTAGTTTTCTAATAATTATACTGTTTATATATTTATAAAAATCTTGAACTAATGGTCAATTTTAATTTCGTTTAGCACAAATGGTCACCTCATAGTTCTCTACCACATTGCTAAAATGAATTTGATTCTTTGAAAAATGATGCCTTAAGTGGGGGCAGCTAGTTTCTGTATGTACTCTTCATATATATACATGTAGTTCAATTCAAAATCTTTCTCCTGGAGCTAGTGTTTAAAAAATATTTTTCCTAATGATAATCTCATGGTTCTGTCCTGCAATTCTGTAAGTTATTCATCCCATGGAAAATGAGGCCTCCAGATGTTTGACTTATTTTCTATAATCTGTATAAATTTTTTTTAGCATTTATTGTACCCGATATTTGACATTGGTTTGTGAATGTAACCAGGTCAAATCAAGAGGTCTGAAATGTTATAATTAGGTGTATTGTACTCTGCCCTCTACTGCCCCTTTTTCGTACAGTTATTGTCCTTTATTAAAAAATTGTGGCCCCTTCCCGGAGCAATTCTCTTTATATTAAGATTTAGCTGATGATATTTGGTACATGTATCAATGACTTGGAGACGATGTGTTGCAAGCATTTTTTTTTAATTAGATCCTCTTTTCCTTTCAGATTTAGTGCCTTTAGAGCCTCTTTTCCTTTCAGAGTTATTGCATTTTTCTTAAGGTCTTCCCATCCAATTTTCTTTCCATGTCCCTCATAATTCACACATAAAATTGCATGCCTATGTTGGAGGTCAGACTGACATGAATTTTTAAAATAGTTATGCCCCCCATCCCCCCTTTTTTACATGGCAAGACTTGACTATTTGAATTTACCGTCGCTACGACAGTATTTCAGTCCAGCTAATTACAGGTGGATGAAGACCCCGAATGCACTTAGTCATCCAGGTAGAACCTACCGCAAGCCAGCTGGAAGGCTTCCTCAAATGAAAATCCGAATGACCCTGCCGGGATTCGAATCCACGCGGTGAGGGGCTGAGTAAGTGTTAAAGTCAGCAACTTTACCCTCTCGGCCACGGAGGCTCCCTTACATGGCAAGAGTACATAACTCTCTCTTGGCTTTTGACATAGTAATGACCTTTTTCTGACTTGATTAATATTTTTGTACTAACTCACTTTTTTCACTGAATTCTTGGAGATTTTGCTTTAAGACTTTGAGCACATGTTGATTGTTCTTGTGTATATTTTGATGATACAGAGATTCTTATTTTGCCTTTAACTGCAATATTTTTTTTATTGACAAGCATTCAAGTAGTCGAGCGTGTTGTCTTACGGATAGCTATTGTTGAAGGGTAGTAATCTGTTTTAGTTCACTAAAACAATATATTTTCTCATTATTTGAATTTGTG
This sequence comes from Solen grandis, assembly GCA_021229015.1. Taxonomy (NCBI): domain Eukaryota; kingdom Metazoa; phylum Mollusca; class Bivalvia; order Adapedonta; family Solenidae; genus Solen; species Solen grandis. The sequence continues at coordinate 25,634,574 of CM037784.1, forward strand.
ATATTTTAATTTCGAAAATTCATCACCATACTTAAAAAAGATGTATTTTCTAAATGTGATACAGTAAAACCTGTCTTTTCCGACACTCACTGGGACCAACAGACAATGTCGCATAAGACAGGTTGTCGGATAAGACAGGTCATTATAGACTGTACCTTTGATAGTCCATAAATTTGCAATATATGACATTAAATAATTCCGAAAATATTGTTGAAATACATGATTGTATACATGATTGTATTTACCATTAAGAATAGAGACAGGGAGGTATGTTGGAGAGGCGATCGAGCAAAGAGTCTGTAAAATGTGTGACAGTGATGTGATAGAAAATGAAATGCATTTTTTGTTAGAGTGTGAAGCTTACCAGGGTCATAGACAGTGTATGTTTAATTCATTAAACTTAGATGTATATAGTGAAGAACAAAAATTTACACATTTACTTGAAAAATATCCACGGAGAGTGTCAAAATTTTTAACAAAAGCATATTTACATCGAAAATCTATTTTGTTAACATAATTTATATTTATCATCTGTGCCGTTCATTACTATGTTATTTATTTTGTAAATATAAACCGGTGACATATAGGCCCATTGGGCCGGGTGTACGTAGTATATTATGTTGATCTATTCATATATCTTAATATATATGCATTGTTTGTACACATGTCACGATAATAAATAAACATTTACTTACTGTATAAACAAAAACACATGAGCAAAGTTTATCATCAAAGTTAATTCACAACAACATAATTGATTCGTCACTTTAATTGCTTGGATATCGAAAAGTAACGGTTTGCTGATGTGTCGGATAAAGCAGTGTAATTATAGTGCAATTATCACTAACGGACAGGTGTCGTTATGGTCAGGTTATTTAAACAGACTTTGAACAGGAAAAACGATGGGACCGACAAAAAGTGTCGGACAACACAGGATGTCGTTATGAACAGGTGTCGTTATTGACAGTTTGCACTGTATATATCTGAAGCATCTTGGAAACAAGTTTTCTATGCATTCCTAATTTTTTGCGTGTTGTATATTAAAATTACCTCTTGAAAGAATTACACAAAAATAAGATTTTCTTTTCTATGGGGTCCCAGGCTTAAGTCTTGGTCTGGTTGCACATTTTTCTCACTTGGTTATTTTGACCAAACAAGTGATCATTATAGTATCTCCAATGTATATACTGCCTTTTTGTTTATCAGGAACATTATCAATTTGATCACTGTAAATTCTGCAACAAATTCCAAATTTGCAGGGAATTTGTAACCGTTATCGGTGGGAGACTTTTGTAAGTGGTCTCGGGTTTCAGTCCTGGTCTGGCTGCACATTTTCTCACCTTCTTACATTGAAACTTTTTTGTGTCCTCTTAATATGTATATTAGGCCTTTGTTTTCATATTTAAATATATTGTGCGTCTTTTTTCATTTTCTGATTCACTTCAAGTCTTGGAATTAGTTTTCTATGTATGTAATTAAATATATATATACTTCTGTAAACAAGTTCACATTTCAATAAAAGTTATCTAAAAAAAAACATAATTTGTTTTCCTGTTAACCAACATGAATTTTATTATCAGGCAATTTTTCTTTCTCGCCGTGCCTATTTCAATGTACTACCTCAGACAGCACTTTTGTACTTGTTTGGTCTGAAATCCTGCCAAGGCGGACAAGGCATCATTCTGTCAACAATGAGCTATGGACTCTGCTAGAAAGAGACTGAATGGGTACCCAGCAAATAAGGTCATAGCTGGTAATGGCTTTTGTATAAAGCACCCTGATTTGCAGGACCCTTCACCTGCATATCATTTAGATGATGGTGTTCACTTGACTTTTATTTGCAACTGTATATTTTGTAACCAAGTAAAATCCTTCTGCCCCAAGGTGGCCTCGAAATCGGGACCCACGGTATGCAAATCGGACACTCTACCACGTCGCCACAAAAGCTAGCAGCCTTAATATTCGGTAAAAAAAAATGACTATTATCATGATAAACAATATGCTCGTATAATTATTATAATTTTAACTTATTATTTAGACTAACTAAGATAAATAAAAATGTAATTTTATTTGTCAATATATTTTTTTTCATGTTAAACTTGGATCTTGAAATTTATATGAATGTATTTTTGTTTATGCAAATTTCAGATCCGTGAGTGTCAATAAAATATAGATAATTACCCGGAGTTCAATTTACTAATCAGGTATCGTCTGCACTGCAAGCTTTCACGTCTGGTGCAGCTATTTGCTTTAGATAATTTTTTGGTAGGATGAGTTTGGTACCCGGGCCCATCCAACAATCCATGTTCGGAGTTCGGCTGTTCTGCCTGTTGGTGGCGGCGGCGACTTACTGACCTTAAATGAGTTTTGTGGACGGTGGTGTTGCCGTTTGGCATATAGCGAAATCCGAACAAACTTGTCAGAGTTACATGCAACATTTTGAATTAATTTGAATTTCAACCAAGCCAGGACTGAAATCCTGGTAGGAGCTTTGGGGTTTCGTCGTTGAAGACAGTGGCTTAATATTCTGTATTCCCAGGATGAACCATGGTTAGATGTGACGAAATGCCCGTTTTCCAGTGTTGTAACGTACATATTATTTGAATACAGATTGTTTATCTTTACTAAATTTAGCCTTATAACCTAGTTCAAAGTTATTTCAGTATTGATTTAACAGTTTGGGGATTATATTTACAATACTTAGTGCAGCCTTTTGGGGCATATTTTAAGCCGCCTTTTGTGGCATACATTTAAGGTCTTTTGTGGTGTGCATGTATAAATGAGTATTTAAGACTTTTGTGGCATACCTTAGCCTTTTGTGGCATATTTGAGCCTTCTGTGGCATATTTAAGCCGTTTGTGGCTTTAACGGATTGCTGTCAAAAGTCGCTCTTAAGCGACAATTTGTCTGATGCCCTGTTATTCAAGTGGTTTACATGATGGGCGCGGGAACCATGGAACCATACCCAAAGTTGTGCCAAACCTTGACGTAAGAAAAGGGGGGATTTGACATACTATATGATCTTTTATTGTACTTTTTTAATAAATTGTTTATTACTTAAATATACTATTGTCGTACGTAGGACGGTCGGATGTTGAGTAACATAAGTGCAGATTAAACTTTGTTATTTGTATAGAATTTTTTTTAAAACTTCTAGAATTAAAAAAATATTGAAATATCGACAATGGGTTGTCTCTTATCTCTAAATAATTAAATTAGCAGCACTGGCACGTAAAGCATTTTTTACAATCAAACAATACCAAAAAACCCCTGAAATATGGGGAATAGCTTACAGTGATAAAATAGAAAAGGTACACGTAGAAGTCTGCAAAAATTTTTTAGAAGTTGCTTGTGGAATGTGGTTTTCTTCTACTATGTAGTGTTTACAACTTAAAATGTATTAAAATTGGTTTCCACTATTGCAAATGCCAAATAATAGATATCCGTATAAATTCAAGAAAATGATAAAAATCTATCGATGAAACGGAAAGATGGACATGGACAACATGAGTTAAAGATTTTTTGTTTAGATTTTGTTTTGGTAAGTATAGATATCACAGGATATAGGCGATATAAATTTGTGTATACATGTACTTTTAAACAACGCTTAAGCTACTTTATGGCTCAAATATGGTACAACGATATAGCCGTCCTCGTGTTGTGATGCCTACAAACATTTTAAATTTTGCTAGAACCTAGAATTACCTAGAATTCGATAAACCTTCTAAGATAAGAAGACATAAGCACGCTTTAAATGTTCAAATCATAAGTTTAACATACGAATAGAGGTAGCATAGTTTTACCAAGGATAATATTGTGTGATTTAGAATGAATTTCATGCACTTTTCGAATGCTTTACATATGAGGAAATAAGAGCATGTTATCTCTTCAAATGGTACAATGGCCACACACACACACACACACCATATTTTATTTTATTATCTTTTTAAAGGTGCAATGATAATACAGTTAAAAAAATAAGGTATATAAGATTAATGGATGCCTTTGAAAATAGGCAAAAAGGTGACGCAACTGCTATTATCTGTTATTTTCGTTATTTATCAACGCTGATTCATCTCAGTTGCCTTCACTTAGATACACATCCATGCTAAAAGGTATGCATGTATTAAAAAAGAAACAACTGCTGGTGAATGCATATTATATTTGCCATTATTCAATCAAATTTGGTAAGATTGATATTTCTTAAATTGTCTTGATTCAATGTCACTTTTATTTCTCCCGATTAATGATATCAAACAATTTTACTTTCCATATATATCAGTTCTTCTCTTCTATTGCAAACAATTGATTCAATGAATACAAAAAGAATGAGATTCTGTTACGGTGGCAACAAGAGACCAGTGATTTATATACATTTTTGTACATCTAAACACCTATAGACCATTCCACACCGAAATAAGACGTAAATCTACGTAAAATGAAACGCTATGAATGCTGGTGGAATGTTCAGTGGGATGCTTACCCCTTAGATTTTGAACCAATCACTGACTGGTCAGTTTAAATGAGTATTCCCGAACTTCTGCTGAAGTCCATGTCAGAGCTTAAGCATGTCCGTGCGATAGGCTATTCTTTGGTACGCGGTTGTCACTGATTCAGTGTATAAATATCACGTGGCATCACAAAAGGCACCAAAACCAAGACAAAACTGTCAACTGGATCTGCTTGAAAATAGAAAATTGACTGACATACGTCCTATAGAAATCGATGAAGAAATGAAATACGGGTAATTTTCTATTTTCAAACGGAGCCAATGTTGACAGTTTTTGACTTAGGTTCGGATTCCTTTAGTGACGTCACGATCACGTGGTATTGCTACACTGTTATTATGAACATAATGACTGCCACATGCACAAACAAAAACTACCACGTGCATACACAATTGAAAAAAAAAAATAATAAGATGTCCTTTTTATGCCGCTGTGGGACTTATTCCCAATGAGAGACAATACATTGTAGTCACAGTTAGATTATGAATGTCCACGCGATACGTTGTGCGTTGACATGCATTTATCATAGCATCACACCGTTCAACCCGATATCGCGGATGCAGCTGATACCACGATTGCAGATGACTGTATACATGTTCAATATTTAACAGAAAGTAAGTATTGCTTTGGTTTATATTCATTTAGCAGGATCTGAACAAAACAAAGTATGTACATTTGTTCGCTATTGAAAGAGGAATAAAATTTCAAATCACGTGTTTTTCTTAAAAATCGCAGACATTTTCAGTGATTTCCCCCTGAAAAAAAAAACCTGTTTGACTCACAATTTCACAATCCCACTTATGCTTGGCGCTCACCATATAAGGGAAGTTGCAGGACTGGTTGGCCCGGTGTCAGGGTAATGTGACTGTCTAATGTAATGTCTATGGCGTGATACTGCAGTGTCGCAGCACTATATCTGTCTGAAGTAGACATCGTCTCCAAATGACTGAAATACTGTCGGTGGGGCGTTAAACCCAACAAACAAACAAACCATCCCACTCAATAATTACCGTGTGTGCACATGAAATAATTCCAACGTGCCTACACCATCTGACACCTCTGTGTTATTAACTTCACCACACAAATTATAATCAATGACGTTTTGCGCACAATTAAGGAAGGCGCGAACTGTTAGCCATGAGTTCTACTTTATGCCCTGATGTCTAATCAGATTTCGTAATTTGTGGAGATGTGCATGACTGCTGACCTGTGTGTAAACCATTAATATCTAACGCAGTTCTTATACAAGACCTGATGGGTATTATGGACGTTGTTTTTTTTTCCCGGACTTCTTTCATCAAAAGTATGTCAAAGGTCAAGGTCAACTGCATAATGAAGTGGTCCATCCACTTTAGCAACTATCCAAATTTTGGAACAATCCAATGAAGGATATTGAAGTTAAATCAAATTTAAAAAATGTCAACCTGACCGAACGCTCGGATATAATCTATTTAAAGGATGGAATAATCGTTAAAAAGCTTCCAAAAAAAGTAATGCAGTTAATATTTGTCCAACTGTTTTGGTGCTCTGTCGACACAAATGTCTTAACTTGATCGCCAGTAGCAAAACTTTTGCAACTCTGTCTTGATTTTCATAGTGTATATGCCACTTCTATAATGTTACACTACATTCATACTACGGTCATAGAGTTTGATCCTATAGATGTAGTTGATTTTTTATTTTTTTCATATTTTTGTTACATTTCTTTCATCTCATAAAATATCATTCTTAGAGTCTTGCTTGAAATCTACCGGGTCCCATCAAAACACTCCATTACAGAAGTTAATAATTCTAATAGTCCCTTCTTATAATTTTTCTTTTCTAGTTTCATAAAAAAAGATATACAATGGCGCAAAACTATGTTTTTTATGCATGTGTCACGAAAGATCTGATAAGGATCAGCCATTGTTTATTGTATTACAGAATTTAAAATATATTCCGCAATTATTCGATGGGGCGGGACAACTATATTTCCGTATAGCTCCCACCCAAAACTTTGTTTGGTTAAAGTATAACAAATAAAGACGACATAAAATTGAATTCGTCAAAACGAATCCATCAAATACATAAAACAATAGGATCCTTGCACAATTTTAAGTACAGTCGGAACTCCTCGGTGATAAATGATGAAGAATGACGGATTTACCCGAAAAGTTCCGATTGTCTTGACTAGTCAGATTATGATGCCACATAAAGTATAGCAGAGGGTGAGAGAGTGTAGGCTGATATTGAGACTTGGACAGACATGAATCATCTAGAACTCCATCCTATGTATAAAGTAGTTGAATTGATTCCAAAATACTCCAGGGGGAACAAAGCATCACTGAAAGGGACATTGTAACATTTATTAGCATTGGTCTAATATCATATTCTCTGGAACGAGTACGTGTTACGTTGTTAATTATATAAGTTCAGTTCAATCGAGTGGTTACATTTAATACACCATGTTAGAAAAAAAATAAGCATGGCTTAAAAAGTTCCATTCTAAATGTTTTTAACAGTATTGCGATATGATCTCGGAAACAAGGTTAAGCAGTGAACAACAAGTAAAGTAAGCCTGCGAGGGTCTAGAACAAAGGCAATCAATCAATCAATCAATCTTTGTTTCCCCCATTTTTAGAGATATGAAGTATATATACAATGTGAAATCAAAGAACATAAATACAAAATTTACTCAAATAAGTAGTTACAAGCACAAATACATGCGCAAATATCCAGACAAAAGCACCTTTGCATTGAAAAAGATTTATTCATGAGTATTTGAATAATGGCACTTGTACCTAACTTATATATCTTTTTCGCGAATTTCTTCGGTGAAAACTTAAGGTATAACTACAAATATACTATATTATAAGATTAAAATATTACCTTTTAGGAAATGGATTCCTATTGAAATAAATGTAATAAGCGAAAAATAAACCATCCGTTTTTGGTTTGTTTTGTTTTTTTTTGTTTTTTTCAAAACTCAAAGTTTAAACGATCGCCTTCTGATGTCTTATTACCCGACAATTTCCACAAAATTAGATATAATATAACTGTAGTCATTGTCTGTTTGGGTGCAAAAGCCAAAATTTACTATTACATTTAAATTGTTTAAAATACAAAACTGTCTGAATTAAGAAAATCGTCATAATTAGGTACCAGAAATTGAGAAAAAAAATCAAGATCGCTCAAATAAAACAATCATTAAATTGATGCTTATTTGAATAATTATTTGTTTCCCTTCATTTTGCGATGTTGGGTGATTTCAAATGAGACTTGAAATTATGTTATTTCCGATAACTTTGTTTGTTTTGTTTTTATATTATTAATATTGTAAACATGCCACGAACCGTACATCAAGGTATTATTAAGAGCGCATATCTTGATTAATATTCAATAACACCGGATTTTATTTACCATAACCGCCGCAATATATTCTACTGATACACATATTTTTCTTATTCTAAAACGCTTGGGATCTATTATGGGCAAATTAAAATATCACAAATGGCAGAAAAGAGCGTATGAGCACGATGGTATAAATGACACGTTACTTTTGGGCCTCGATTTAAAGAATAATATTTAAATAAAACTCTTGTTCAAATGCAGAAATGGAATTAAAACATTGCTAGGGGTTTCTCATCTCCTTATAATTATTATCAACCAGTTAATTGTCGCCGCTAAGAATACCATTTGGCAATATGCTGGTGCTTTCTTGATTTTTCATTCTGTTTCAAAAAATTATACATTCATGTCTATTGATTAGGGAATTGCGTTTAATAATGTTATCAGAGATGCAGTGAATGTGAAAGAAACTGATTTCGAAACCGACAGTGTCTCCAGCCAAACAAATCTTGTTACCAAAGTTGTTACTCAAGGGGGTAAAAGACAAAAGTCTGCAGTTCCCTTACATAAGAAGATGAACAGAGCATTGTTGATGGTTACGGTTGCGCCTCAATTTATACGACAGTGATATGGGCGTGTTGGGTGTAGAGCAATTGTAGGGTTGGACATTCTTTCGACGCACCATTGTCTTAGTGAAAGAGTGAGGTGAGATCGTGGGGCAACCCCAGGTACGTAGTTACGACGTAATGTAGCTGACACATAGTAACGGGTAAGCCTACCGTGTGCCACCGTGTGGTAAATATCGTGCGGACAGTGGAACACGGTGAGGGCATACGGCGGGGCGTTGAACCATCGGTGAACACGGTTGTGGCCCGTTAGTGGCCGGTGAGACAAGGCGAAAGTTTTGAACATGTCCAAAACTTTCGCCGTGTGGGTACAAGCAGTGGAACACGTAAGAACCCGGCATGAGTACGGAATAAGGACGGTGGGCCGGTACGAGGCCGTTATGGAACCGTTCATAGGGCGATGACGACGTATTAACCGTGTTCATACCGGCCTCATACCGGGCGCTCACCGTTTTTCCAACGTTGACTCACCATCTCATACCGACTACATACAGGCTACCTATTACCGTCCTTAACGTTTAACCGGTCTCTTAGCGACCTAATAACGTCCTGTTACCGTTCCACCGTCTTCATAACGTCTCCATACCGGTCTGTTGCTGTGTTTTCATTGCACCTCTTTAAAAACCGTGCAAAACACCGTGCCTTCATAGTTACTGTATAAAAATGACTAAATGGAATATGCAGATTATCTACTTGCAGACAATAATATACTGAAACAACCAGCATTATCAGACGACTCATACTTGGGATTGGGCTTCCTACCCTTGAAGTTGTGGATCTGGTTGGAGGATCCTGCCGTTCCGGAAGCTTCCATTCTTTACCCATCCCCCTCCTAGCAGCTTTCATTCCACGTTTAGACATTAGTTACGAATTGTGAAAACAAATATGAGGAGTACATATACGTATAATTCGTGAACTGATGTGTGACCAGATGGGTGAATTACCATGTGTCATCAGGCGGCGCGAACGTTTAACGAACGGTCTGGGGGCGTTCCGGGCGGCAAAGGGCCGTAGCCACACAATGAGGATCCGGCATGGACCCGGCGAAACCCGGCAGGAAACGGCTAACACGGTGACATTGGTTGGTACGAGGACGCTGTAAGCGGTATGGATCCGATATGGAAACGGTATGGAAACGTTTAGTACACGACTGAAAAATAAAAAAAATGCGAACGGAGAGGTTATCATCGCTTGTCAATCAAACGGCATGGGCCCGTTGGGCTTAGCTGGTGCTATGTGACAGCACAACATTACAAACGTACTGAAATATGCCTTAAGCACACTTGCAATACGATTATTTAAGTTAGTACTACGCCTGATTTATGTTGGTATTACGTTTGTCCAGTCTTTTAAACGCCCAAACTACCACTGTATGGAAGGGAAACTAGGTCAAAATTCATTCCGCTTGTTACTTATTATGTTGTTACTAATTTCCACTTAATTTTCAAATGTAATCATTTTTCAGCTTTTGGTTGTGTTATTCTGTATGTAAATGCCTTTTCATAACTGTGTAACTTTAGAAATGCCTTCTTGATTATTGACTTTTTCGACAATCAATACTTTTGATGTAGTATGGTTCTGGTATAGCTCCCTTGCTTCAAAGACTGGTTGGCCCGGTGTCAGGATAATGTGACTGGGTGTGGTATCATGCCACATATCTACGACGTGATACTGCAGTGTGGCAGCACTATATCTGTCTCCAGTATAAATCGTCTCCAAATGACTGAAATACTGTCGGTGGTAAGTTAAATCCAATAAACAAAATTTTGATTTGTTGTCTCGACTCGTAAACTATTAGATCTACAGTGTATTCCGTTTACTGCAATCCGCATACCGCATTGCGCTTGATGCACTAATTTGTAAACGGTGTAAATTTACTTTTTTCTCCAGCCCTTCCTAGAGAGCAATAGATTCTAAAGCCCTTTCCGATGTCTGACGTATTATATATAATTCCGAAGATATACGTGTCAGTCAAACTTGTATCATTTCTACATGATCATGTATAAGACACATATCTTATATTCATATCGATAAAACTGTTTTAATTCACACGTTTAAACGCCATAAGTCACCAAGAATGGAACTATCATTTCACCATAAAGACACTTTTGAAAAGAGAAATAAGTAGCCCAGTGCAATACTTATACATCTCTATACAATCACCTCTCTCTCTCTCTCTCTCTCTCTCTCTCTCTCTCTCTTAACCGAGTGATTAGAGCGTCCACCTCGGGAGCGTGGGTTCGATCCCTGGCCGTGTTGTAAAAAATGGTACTATTATAGCTCCCTTGCTTGGCGCTAAGCATATAAGGGTAGTTGCAGGACTGGTTGGCCCGGTGTCAGGATAATGTGACTGGGTGTGGTGTTATGCCACATGTCTACGGCGTGATACTGCAGTGTGGCAGCACTATATCTGTCTCAAGTAGACATCGTCTCCAAATGACTGATTTACTGTTGATTTGACGTTAACAAATTCTCTCTCTCTCTCTCTCTCTCTCTCTCTCTCTCTCTCTCTTCTTTATTTTAGGTACGGTATATGCGCATAAGACACCTTTCTGTATCATTTTGAGAGTTTCTATAAAAAAAAAGATATCCCATTCATACTAAGTCCTCATTTGGAGATTCTATAAACCAGGTCCGGATTTTGTGAGGGGGTTGGCTCTGGGGCATTATATTAAGAAAGGAGGCAGTGACAATACAAGCTGCTTGGCGCTTGCCCGAGCCCGAGCCGAGCGAGAAAGAAGTAAGTGTGGCAAGGTGGACACCCCCGCGATTTTTTTGGTTGTGTATCTAATCTACATTTATCTATGGTCGGGGAATTTGAGGGGGCGTGCGCCGGGTTTTCTAATTTATTTATTCATTTATTATGGATTTTGTATTTCTTTATTTCTTTCTTTATTTATTTAATTATTTATTTTGCTGTTGTTCTGTGTTTACATTTATCTTGGGTCAGAGAATTTTAGAATCCGCTAGTGTTTAAAACCCTGATCAAGCTATAATTGAACTGATTTGAACTGACACAGATCACGTCCATGTAATCAGTTAAAACCTAGATCATCCATCAAGTTAACTAATACCTATGCAACCAGTATAAACCCAGATGAATATACAAGTAAACTTACGTTTATGCAACAATTATAAACCTTTATCAACCTGTAAGTTAACTGACTTCTGCAACCACTGTAAACCGAGATCTCCCTGTAATATAATTGTTATATACTGGTTGATCTGAGTTTATACTGGCTGCATAGGTCAGATAATCGGCAGGATGATCAGGTTTTATAAATGACAACCAGTTAAAACAAGATCAGCCTGCAAGTAAAGTTTAGCCTGAACGTTTACTTCTCTATGACCAGAACAGCCTGCACATAAGCAGACTTATTGAAATCAGTATAAACCAAATATAAGTCTGAAAGGGAGCTGACTTTTCAAATGTCAGTATGACGAAGTCAGAATGAAACATATAAACATGGACTTGTGAGAAGGTATGATTTAATTTTTGCCCTGATTGTGTCCCATAGTAATATATTTTTACGTTCAATACAATTGTATGGTTCTTCAATGCCAATCAATTGCGATAAATGCAGTGCTAAATCTTTTCCAGTGTATCTTCAACTATTTTCCAGAAGATTTAAGGTTTGTTATTTAGGATTTATTGTATGATGCCATACATAAGGTCATTTCTTTCTTCTTATTCGCCAAACTTGAAATAAATGTACGAGCTTATTTTTAGCATGACACCGCTTATCTTAAAGCCAGAGCTAGAAGCCATTGTTGAAGAAGATACTAGTAGTTTCACAGTCGGAATACGTTTATCGAAATATGATAAAGAACTGAACGTTAAGCATTAAGCGGAAAGCGAATTGGCAAATCAGAATCGCACATTACACATTTAACAGTGTGCACTATCAAGACTGAAGTAAAACTTTATGCTGGACTGCAAATACAGCATTGAAGGTGTAATTTGATTTTAAAACGCAGGAATAAGCAACAAGCGAATTAGAATTGTGACCTGGTTGCCATTCCATACGACTGCACTACGCTGTATTTTCACCGCGCTTCCACGACGGTTATTCTTCACTTTCATGACGATTGCACCGCGCTCACTCTCCACGTCCATGACGACTACACCGCGCACATTATCCACGTCCATGACGAATGCACCGCGCACACTCTCCACGTCCACATAACGAATGCACCGCGCTCACTCTCCACGTCCACATAACGATTGCACCGCGCTCACTCTCTACGTCCATGACGATTGCACCACGCACACTCTCTACGTCCACATGACGATTGCACCGCGCTCACTCTCCACGTCCACATGACGATTGCACCGCGCTCACTTTCCACGTCTATGACGATTGCATGGCGCACATGACGATTGCACCGCGCTCACTCTCCACGTCCACATGACGATTGCACCGCGCTCACTCTCCACTTTTATGACGATTGAACCGCGCACATTCTCCACGTCCACATGACGATTGCACCGGGCACACTCTCCACGTCCACATGACGATTGCACCGCGCACACTCTCCACGTCCACATGACGATTGCACCGCGCTCACTCTCCACGTCCATGACGATTGCACCGCGCTCATTCTCCACGTCACATGACGATTGCACCGCGCTCACTCTCCACGTCCATGACGATTGCACCGCGCACACTCCCCACGTCCACATGACGATTGCACCGCGCCCACTCTCCACGTCAACATGACGATTGCACCACGCACACTCTCCACGTCCACATGACGATTGCACCGCGCACACTCTCCACGTCCACATGACGATTGCACCGCGCACACTCTCCACGTCCACATGACGATTGCACCGCGCTCACTCTCCACGTCCATGACGATTGCACCGTGCTCACTCTCCACTTTCATGACGATTGCACCGCGCACACTCTCCATGTCCACATGACGATTACACTGCGCACACTCTCCACGTCCATGACGATTGCACCGCGCTCACTCTCCACGTCCACATGACGATTGCACCGCGCTCACTCTCCACGTCCACATGACGATTACACCGCGCACACTCTCCACGTCCACATGACGATTGCACCGCGCTCACTCTCCACGTCCATGACGATTGCACCGCGCTCACTCTCCACGTCCACATGACGATTGCACCGCGCTCACTCTCCACGTCCATGACGATTACACCGCGCTCACTCTCCACGTCCATGACGATTGCACCGCGCTCACTCTCCACGTCCATGACGATTACACCGCGCTCACTCTCCACGTCCATGACGATTGCATCGCGCACACTCTCCACGTCCATGACGATTACACCGCGCTCACTCTTCACGTTCATGACGATTACACCGCGCTCACTCTCCAAGTCCATGGCATTGCACCGCGCTCACTCTCCACGTCCACATGACGATTGCACCGCGCTCACTCTCCACGTCCTCATGACGATTGCACCGCGCACACTCTCCACGTCCCCATGACGACTGCACCGCGCTCACTCTCCACGTCCACTAGACGATTGCACCTCGCTCACTCACGTAAGAAGATCAAACTACGATATACGAGTATAATAAAGTGACGGGGTTTCAGAAAGGGTAAACCCGGGTTTTAACAACATGCAATATCACAATTGAAATTCCATATCACAAAGGAATTAATTCGTCATCCATGTAACACCTTTCCATTTAAGAGTACTGCCAGTTTCATCTTTATCATTTAATGGCTGTGTGAAGTTGGCTCGACATACGACATACAACATACGACATTCATCTCTCACTATTCACGACAAACGACATTGGACATTCAGATTTTGAATGTCGGCACGACATTCACGACATTGGACATTCAGAATTCGAATGTCGCGGCACGACATTCGCGACATTAGACATTCATATTTTGAATGTCGCACGCGACATTCACGACATTGCACATTCAGATTTTGAATGTCGCGGCACGACATTGGACATTCAGATTTTGAATGTCGCGGCACGACATTCACGACATTGGACATTCAGATTTTGAATGTCGCGGCACGACATTCACTAATGCGTGCGCGAATTCAAAATCTGAATGTCCAATGTCGTGAATGTCGTGCCGCGACATTCAAAATCTGAATGTCCAATGTCGTGAATGTCGTGCCGCGACATTCAAAATCTGAATGTCCAATGTCGTGAATGTCGCGTGCGACTGTTCAATGTCGTGAATGTCGTGCCGCGACATTCAAAATCTGAATGTCCAATGTCGTGAATGTCGTGCCGCAACATTCAAAATCTGAATGTCCAATGTCGTGAATAGTGAGAGTTGAATGTCGTTTGTTGTATGTCGTATGTCGAGCCAACTTCACACAGCCTCATTTAATCAGGTTTACAAAGGTGTGTATTGTTCCTGTGTCATTAAGATTCTGTGTTTCTTTTTCTTTCGTTTTTAGAATTAAAATCCAATAATACTATCGCACGTTAAAAGCGTAATGAAAATGAGTTTGTCATAAAACAAAAACAGAGCTAAAACAGGTAACAATGTCAATATAAACGTTTATTGGATTTACATTAGTTATGTATATATAATAAATATATTTGATATGAAAAGAGAGAGAATATATGTTAAATGTGTACATATTAGTTTTCAGAATACTGCATCCAAAGTATAGTATTGATAATACCTCCCATAATATTAGTATTCTTAAACATTTTTGCTAATGTTTCAAACTTTATAATAGTTTTAATCTGTTTTACATCTTACAATTGACAATTATTTAGCTACGCCAAATATCTTTTTTTAAAAGAGATTTCTTGTTATAATTTGCAATGAGTTTATTTTGAATGATATATTTATTTTTTATAGAAAGTATATACAGTAAAACAACGCTTGTTTGTTCTTTTGGCTTAACGTCCCGCCGACAGTATTTCAGTCAATTTGAGACTTTCTGCTTGAAACAGTTATAGTACTGCCATACTTCTGTATCACGTCGTAGACACGTGGTGTGATACCACACCCTGTCCCATTATCCTAAGACCGGATCAACTATGGATGGAACTACTCTGAGCGCCAGACAAAGCAGCTATAGCCGTACCTTTTTAATGACATTGGTATGTCGCGGCCAAGATCGGACCCACGACCTCCCGATTCCGGGGCGGACGCTTTAACCACACAGCCACCGGGACCGATGAAAATGAAATAAGTATGCTTTTTATGAATACGATGAATGTTTAAATATCAAGGCATCTTTATCATTAACATATATTTCAGTAAAGTTCTCTTACTCTGATTAATTCTAAAGTAACGTTCTGCTCGAGTCCGTAGGAGGGTCGGATTCGTATTCTTGTTATAATCAAAATATATCCAGAACTACTTTATTTTTACCCAGTTCCTATTCAGCATTGACAAACAATTAGTCATCAATACAGGCAGTAATGTACAGTGTATCACATTCATATGATTGTCTGGCTGTTACTGTAACCTCACCAGAGCACATCGTGATCCAAATCACCTTTTGCCCGCGTCGTCCGTCGTCAACAATTTACTTTAAAAGACATTTCCTCTGAAACCACTAGGTAGAAGTGGATTCTTAGGTTGTATTCCACAAAAGATGCTTAAATAAGTTTGATCCATGCAGAACTCTGGTTGCCATGGCAATCAACATACTTTTTTACAATACAACAATGAAGCCAACGTCATTTCAAAGGTATGATTCCACCTTAAATGCTTAAATGAAATTGATTCCCCAGAAAATGAGACCCCTTGGGTTGACTATTTTACTTATACATGTACACTCTTTAAAAAATCATTTTTTTTTTCTATAAGAGCAAAGGCCAGAACTTCATTACATGCAGCACAAATGGTATCCGCATGACCACTATTTAAATGTAAATGCAATGTCGATTTCTTGAAATATGAGGTCCCGCGTGCCAGAGGTTCCGAATTGCTTAATTAGGCTTATGATTATCTGGTTAGCTCTCCACGCGTATGTCCTTTTGTTTTCATCCTTTTTTATTTGTGCATAAATAATGTGCAGCCTAAATATAACTACTTCTGTCAGGAACACGGAAATTAGATATTTTAAAAGTCCGTATAGACATGGTGTTATGTTGATCTGCCTGCACATGAAGACTCTGTTCGTTGACCGTTAAGTACGAATAATATGAATCAAAGGTTTAAACAAAATGATCTTAGTCAAACATAACATTTCTTGGTGTATTTGCCAGTATGTGTTAATCTAATATTGCCGCCCTTAAACTATTTGGAATACGTATAGCACTTAAAACAGCGTAAAGCGATGATTCTCATCTTTTCGGGGATCTTTTAATTGGATGTAAATTAATGTCGGTAAATATATGATGAACGTTTATGTTTTATCATCATAGTTCTATTTTGCTATTTATTCATTTAGATCCGTTATTGCCCATGGTGATGTTTTGCTTATTTGTTTATTTTTGTCGCTGTGTATAAGATTAAGTGAATTCTCAGTTTATCTACTCTGAAAAATCAAATTTCTCTCTGACATTAGATATATTATACCATAACGATATATTTAACTATTTCGATTTCACATATACTTTATCATCTGTTTACTAAACTGAGAAAATGAGCAGCCAGACCGAGACTCGAACTCGGGACTACTGACTGAGCTAACGGACCGCTTACACAAATCACTCACCGATAAGGCATATCAATGTTAAAACTATGTTCTTCTTCAATATTAATGATATCACGACATGTAATAAACTTTATAATTATACACGTACGAGTAAATATATACTTCTGCTTTCATATGAAATCAAGGTCAACAACATTTTTTTCAAAAGATGTTTGCACGAGACATTCAAGATAACATTTGAAGAAAACATATCGAAAAGAGGAGGTAGAGATTTTTAATTGATAACAGTATGATTGTCGACTAATGTATAGAAATGTGATCAATGTTGCCTGTAGGCGACGAAGTTGTATACGCCGTCATCTTCACCATTTGGGGTGATGTTTAATTTTAACTCAAAATTTTAAAAGGAAGGACACCAAATGAAGTTAACAAGTATATTTTAATAAAAGTTTAATATAAAAAATAACGCTAAATATCTTTAACTTTAAAAACAATACGAATAGTTTATCTCTTCTTGTGATGAATAAGAGAGAAATCAAAATCTGTTTTTGACCCGCATTATTTATTCTTCTGATTGTTGTCTTTGAAACATGAAGTAATTGTCATTCAAGTAATTAACAACAATTGTAAACATTATTTCACTCTTTTTTTTACATAGAAATATACTTTATTTTTAAATAGCATCATTGTTTTATTGCAGTTCAAATGATATAAGTTTTGATGCGTTGTACAAGTAAATTCTGTTAAGTCACTTTTCATTTTTCCAAGGGGAAAGATAATAATATGAACAAAAGTTATTGCGTCATCATCACGTGGACCGGAAGTACGTCACTATCTTAGACTCAGGCTTTTGCACTTAGACACCATTATTGTTGGTTCTCCATCGCAACATTCTCTATACAGAGGCAAACTGCTGTAAAGTCTTGCACACATGTAGCATTTTGCATGTTCCATTTCGTCATATCTACAATATCCTGTCCTGAATGCTTTCGTCTGCTCCTGATAGCTTCGTCGGATTTCAATTGAAGGATAAGTGAGAACACCGCTGATGACAAAAAGAAGGAGTTGTGTGGCGGCGAATGTGAACATCTTCTGAAACAATGCAGAAACACTTTAGTGACAAACATACATTGTTTAAACAGTAAAAGTAGAAAAGATAGTTTAAACCAAATGAAAAACACAACAACAAAAAAAAACAGAAGAAACAAAAAAGGAGAGAGTGTGAAGAGATCAAATGAATTAAAGCCAATGACAATTTGTCAAAACTGATTAATCTCCCCCACGTACGGTTGGGTCTTCCTGCTGACAAACAAAGAAACCAAATAAAGAAAACTTAATGATTGAAATGATTCAATTTATATTTGCAACCAGAACTTCCAGGTTTGATGTAGTCCCATGAGGAAACTGCTTGACGAAATTAAGCCAATCAACTGTTTTTCTTGTACGACATTTGTATTTGAAAATTTCCATGTCAAATAAATTCGTCAGTTATTCTGTTATCTGCTTTCTGATGGCGAATTTTACTATTATGAAAATTTTTAAACCTATGAGAAAATTTTGAACCTCAACAAAAGTAAACATTGACAAGACTTGGGTTAGTCTTTTTTTATACTGTAACGTTGAAATTCTAAGAAATACCATGTGTTTGTGAATATGATTTGCACTTCAAAAGCATCGGATTTTCAATGTTACAAGTAAGAAGTAATCGAAACATATTTATTTAATGCCTTTGATTTGATTACTGCGACAAATATTAAAATCATATTTGTTAATTTCACAGTAAATATTTAAAAAAAACTATAATTTAACTCTTTTTAACATAAAATAAAAAGAAATGCCACTCATGAGAATACAAAAATTGAAGTTCACTCCATGAAAAAAAATGCATCTTCCACAAAAACAGTCAACTATCCTCTATGTCTCTTACAATTAAGCATCCTATCACCCATTTGTATTTTAACAACGTTCAATAAGCTGATGAACTAAATGCTGAGATATTCCTATTAAAAACAGACAATTTATTCGAGATTTCTATGAACAGTAAAGGTTATAGAATAAATATTTCTTTATCTGCCCTTATTTCCTTAAAGATATTAATGAAAAATAATAATATCAAATACGATTAATAATGAACCAGCTGAAAATAGCGACTAAACATTTCCTTAGATAAGGTAAGGTTGAAATAAGAGTTCATGATATGCCATGTTTTTCAAATGCTTAATTTAGTGTTCACTTAATGTGTTCGTGTTATTCTAGGTTCACTCATTAATTACTAAATCAAATGGATTTAATAGATAAAAATATGATTGCATTTTTAACGTATGTATGTATAAGCAAAACTAATGTGACGTGATATACCATTTCGTCAATCTATAATTTAGTCCAGAAACAGAGAATTCGGTAGTGTTATCTCCACACATACTGTTCACTTATGAATGTCACCCCCTTCTCGAGTGTCCCATCTTTATACAAGGTAGATTACTAAAGGTCACCTCTCTCTCTCTCTCTCACTCCAGTTCTTTATGACTATACAGTATGAACGACAAAGCATAGCATCATCATCATCATCATCATCTATAGGTAAAATATATTGTTGTTCTGTGTTGTTGTTTGTTTGTTTGTTGGGTTTAACGTCCCACCGACAGTATATCAATCATTTAGAGAAGATGTCTGCTTGAGACAGATATAGTGCTGCAACAATGCAGTATCATGCCGTAGACATGTGACATGATAACATACCCAGTCACATTATCCTGACACTGGGCCAACCAGTCCTGAAACTACCCTTTAAGTTATATGCTGAGCGCCAAGGGAGCTATACCAGTGCGTTGTGTTATTGATGTCGTTTCTTTATTTGCGCAAACCATGAACTATAACCACTTACAAAATGATTCAAACCAGGATCTATGTATTTATTATGAAGAGACCCTGTTAAAATTAACAATATATTAATCATGGGATATTTGAGATAAACAGAAATATGAAACTCGAAACTCCTCTGAGATCAATTTTCAAATAATAAAAGCCAAATGTAAAAGCCTTAATTAATCTCACTGGAGAAATATTTACAGTAAAAGCTATATTTGTGGTTCTATCGATTTTGATGTGAACAGAAATGATTAGCTTGATATAGTGATAAAGATTGGGTAATATGGGGGAGGGGTTTGATATCTGAAAACAATTTCAATTACGAAGTGTTTAAATGATATATAAAACAATAAATGCCCTTGTATCATGTTCACAATTCACAGATTAACAATCCAATCATGATAATAACCAACGCACTGTGAATGCTGGATCATAACAGTTAATACAAAGTTAACGCAAGATCTTCATGATAATGATAGTTATTTGATACGGACTGGATGAGTGTATTTGCTTAAGCAATGAAATGTTAAAAGCCATATGAAAGGAAGGTCATAATTCATGACTCGCGGTCAGTAATTGGTACATACGTCACGATGTCACCATGGTAAATACAGTGATACATTAGTTATCAGCCTGTAAGGTGAGTCCGAAGGATGCCGTCAAGGGCGTTGACACTTGCTAAAATGTACATCACCATCACTATGGTAGCCAATTGTCACCATGTGTGTTGAACTACGTTTTCATGTACTTTACATATGATTCTCTATACTTTATTTTCATATATTCATTTCTAAATATTTCAGATCTAAACGTACCATCTATAAGGCAAAATCAAAACAAATTTAAAGTCATATCCGTGTATAAAAGTAAATATATTTAATTATAAAAGTATCGAATTAATTTTATGTCTCATCAAGGTTACATATAATACAAGTTAGTCATTGTGCCCGCAAGATAAACCACAACGCTATCTTATACTATTTAAATTTATCTTTATAGCAGAACGGGTAAAAATAATTGTTCATTTTTGTTCGTTCTTCAATAAATATTACTCAAACTCTGTTATAATTACAGAGAAATATAGAGATATGCATTTGATTAATATTTGTCGTGTGTGTGAGAGAGTTAATAGGCTGAAGAACATTATCACTTGTTGGTATTTACTTTTCTCTCCTTGTATTCATTGAAATTACTGGTAAAACATTTTTTTCGGTAATATACCTATATAAGTTTAACTTACAATAAAATGATGTATATTACAGATAAACACAGTTTCCTTAGTATATGGTAGTATGATATGATGGTTCTTTTTTACTTTTTTACTTTTATTAAAGAACGGAACTGCTTCCCATGAGGAATTTGAAATCATCTTGATGAAACGAGAAATTATCTTGCGGAATAAAGAAACTATCTTGAGAGAATAAAATGTTTTCTTGTGGAAATGCCATAAATATCCATAAAATATCATTCGTCTTAAGACGTCAATAAAGTTAATCCGGGATAGTTATGTTTTTTTATTATTAATATTATTATTATTATTATTATTATTATTATTATTATTATTATCTTGACGCACCAAATAAAAGCATTGTGCTATCATTTATAGTCCTTCTGTTTAGTATCACTTTGAAAACATCTCTCACATCAGGATAGCATATGTTTCATATGTTTTAGACGGGCGTATACTCAAAGGCTTTAAAACGATTCGCCTTAAAAGTATGGATTTTTCTCGTGTTTTTGAAACAATGTTTGATTATTTAGAGAGTAAAAGGGCTTATTTCAGCAAAAGATCAGTGCCGATTTTTATATCCTATCTTCATTTTATCACTAAAGAAGATACAAGTTTATTTGAGGGGTCAACCTGTGAAAAAAAAATGACGTGAAATACCGAAGTTTTTTAAATGAGTGCCGTTGTCATCTTATTTTCTTCTTTAAACAAACGTCATATTCTTATGCCGATTAGGAAACATTTTTGTAGTTTATCCCGGTATCATGCAGATGCGGCATTTTAAACTATGGTATGCAGCAGGAGGGTTAGGTCTTAACGAAGACCAGCCTTAGCAGGTTTTAGTTTGACCTCCTGATTTCTGATGGACTGAGTATCAACCATCACTACCATGTGTTGACCAGGCTTTATGTTTGTCACATAGCCCTTAATATGGTATCGACAAGTTATCCACGTAGTTTCCCATTCAATTTCCTTTCCTACAATTAATACTCTGAAGATATTGAAGTAGTGCAATACAAGGTAATGAATGAGGATATCTTGTACGTGAATGTGACGGTTAACTCACTATTATCAAGAAAACTTAAAGAGTTAACTGAACGTTAGACAATATCGTATTTGCCCTTTGCTAAACCACTTCGAATTCCAGCGAAGTCATTCGGATTTTTATGTGAGGAAGCCTTACAGCAGGCCTACGGTAGGTTTGTGGAAGTCGCTATATGACTGAAATACTGTCACAGCGACGTTTTATTCCAATATCTTTACACCACTTTAAAATCACATAAACCAATTAAAATCATAAAATGCAATAATGATAATGGTAGATAGCTAATGTGCTTCGGGAAGTAGGGCATGTTGCCTGGCCTCTTGAGAAGGAAAATCCTAAATACTAACGCACTTGTAACTTAGTATGTCATTTATTGGCTCTGACAACATTTTTACGAGAATCTTTTTGTGTCAAATGAGAAACTTGCTAATACTATAACAGATCGCAGATCCCAAGTTATTATTCACAACAGCGCGTGAAATTCTCCAACAGCAATGAATTATACATCAAGCCTTTGAATATGTCATGTTCTTATTATTTTGTTTGTGACATCATTTGTGAACCTTTTGTCTCTTTCAGAAATAAAGTCTAATTAGATTTCATTCAACGATAAGGTTACTTTTCGATACCGTTCTTATTGTGCGATCTAGTAAAAACGTTCCCGAAACGAAATCTCTTTGTAGCTGATGTCATTAGTTATCATTCACTGAAAAAACATAGAGGCAGATATTCTGAAAGCATAGTGCGAGAAGAGAGATTATGTCGGCGTTGTTCATTGGGAGACGTAGAAACAGAATTCCTTTTTTTATTATAAACTGTCCCACTTATAAGACACAACTTTGCGTTGCACGGTCGTAATGCTATGCTTGGTTGTGTAATGATCGTACGATTGTAGTTGGACAAATATCCACAAAACTAAGTTTCCTGCGAAAATGACAGATAAGAACATTATAGAACAAAATTTTCATTTAGTTATACTTATACAGTATATATTCATACATCCACTCCCCTATATTTCTATGTAGGATTAAAGAGGTGTCTATTACCACATGAGTTTGAATAAGTTATATAGTAATAAATGAGTCCCGTATATTGCATAAAAAAGGAGTGCAACGTCATTTCGCCACCTAACACACGTACGAAAGGAATAATAAAGGGTTGCAATCTAGTGAGCCTACTCGATAGAGTATACTAAAATGCACAAAAACAAACGATAACATTTTAATTCAGGCCATTCTATAGGATTAACTCAACATTTTTTTCTCATTTTCAGAATTGAAGTCATTCGCTGACGTCACAAAATTAGCTTCGGAGGTTTTATTTTGTGATAAAATGTTTTATTGTGATAAAGATCGTTTGTTCTATTACAAGAGGTTTTTTAAACATTTCATACAGTGCTATTCTAATTAAATATGTAAACAACACATAATTACAACTTGGTAAAACCCATCAGGAGATGTTACCTTTACTTGCTTCATATTGCCATGTTGGTAGTCAA
The DNA here is from genome assembly GCA_021229015.1 of Solen grandis. Lineage (NCBI taxonomy): Eukaryota > Metazoa > Mollusca > Bivalvia > Adapedonta > Solenidae > Solen > Solen grandis. The sequence continues at coordinate 25,658,255 of CM037784.1, forward strand.
CAGTAAGTAAGAGTGACATCCCCTGACAAGTAAACCCCTGAGGTTCCATCAGTTGTTTTGGGTGCATTCGGAGTAAGCTCATTAGAATGCTATCATTCATTATTCGATTTTATAATTCAACAAAACGTGGGTTGCCTGGCGAAAAAAAGGCGTTGCACTCCTTGTGCTATATTATTTTATACGGGGCTTATCTTTTACTATAATACACTTATTTATTGATAGCACATCAAACTCCTATGCTATAACTAATTCTTGTTAGGTTTGCTAGTTTATTTGAATTTAATTTCATGCATTCGGCAGTGTCGCAAAATATAATGCACATTTATAGATACCGGAATAATTTATTTGAAAATGTGGACTAAGATTTGTAAAAGGTGACCGGGATTTGTAAAGTACATTTGTACTGCTCGATTGTCGGAAGATGTGGAAAAAAATAGATGGACTTGCGTATAAGGAGAAGTGGTCGACGAAAGAAATTAATTATTAGATTTTGTACTGACCCAACACGGAAATATAGGGGGTCATACATATGCATGTATACTAAAATCAAGTCACGAACACACCATAGAAAAGAAAGTTCATTTCATGTGGATGTGAATATTTCTATGATAAAATAATTATAAACATTTAATGTCTGGACTAAAAGTGAGGGTGAGGTATTGTGAATACTTCCTAAACAACAATCAATTATTTCAATTCTCTAAGATAGTTTGCTTAATTGTACAATACATTTTTTCGTTCCCTTTGCAAAGTTTGATAAATTTGAACATGCTTGTTCAAAATAAATAAAAAAATAATTTTTGACATGTTTCTCTCTACAATTACCGTAACAAGGAAATAATAAAACAAAATGTTATTCATCTCCCAAATTATTAGAATTAAAAAATATACAATGTCGTCCATTTCTTGTCATATAGTTTGCTCCATATCTTCCATTATGTAGCTTCACTAACCAACGATAAATTCTATACAAATAACATTCTTGACAGTGAGTTCCATTTTTTTTATAATCTAAGACAATGTTCGATATCCAAAAATCATATTATTGCATATGGTGTTTGCGGTTACCATTTATCAAATATAAATCTTTCATATTATACCGTTATTTTTTCACGCTTGATTTTAAAACAGCGATTTTGATCTGCGTGCGAACTTTGCACAATGACAAAATATTTTACACTTCCAGATGGTTAGGGTTATCAGGTTTCCGGAAACCAATATATTACAACGCCTTGAATATACATTTAGCGTTTATCGATTTTGTTTTCCATTAAGAGCGATTTATCAATATTTTTTTTAAATTTTGCATATATATTTCTTAAGACTATAACTAAAAGTTATATATAACTTTAAAATAGGTGGTCACCATGTTCGTTTTAAAGATTTAGCTTACGGCAGAACAACATCAGTTTGGAAAAAAAAGGGAAAAAAGGCATTTAAAATTAAAAAGATTTCATTTTTTTAAGACTTAGATGATAGTTAGAATGATATTTCCAAGATATTTTATTACAATTCGCAAATTAGAATGTATTCTTTAAGGTATTCCCATCCTAATAGCGATCAATTTCATCAAATCCATGCATATAACTTAACAATACACATGTATATAAGTTTTTAAAGTGACAAACAATGGTAATCTTAGGGGCAAATTAACATGTAATGATAAGTGACAGAAGTTCTTTTATTACCTCCCCTCAATTATTTTGTTGCCCTAAAAAAAAGTGTTTTTCTCCATTTTTTTGTGGTAAAGTTTAGATTTTTTTCATGGAAATTGATACAAAATCATAAAATGCATCTTTCTACCATGAGTTTTTCTCATAAATCAAATTCAGTTTTTTATATTCATAGAAAATACATATTTTCCATAGGCTTCAATGTTAACTTATATGCGGATTATCTCCCCCAAATTAGATAAAACTTGAAAAAACTCTTGGTGAAATATTTTTATTTTTGAATGTCTTCAAAGTGACAAAATTTCATAGAAATATAACCATCTAGTGGCAAGATATGAAATATGGCTATTAGGATGGGAATACCTTAAGTAACATGTGAAAATACTGCCAAACACGCTTTGAAAATACAAAAAGAGGATAAAATCTCCATTGTGCCAGGACCAAAATGTATGCAAAAGCTATTCCAAAGCTATAAAATTTTATATATTATATATTATTCTTCATAAACAAACAAAATTCAACGGACAGATTTCCTTTATTCCACTAATTTAGCGGCTATCTGAAAATTAACATATATATGTGTTATATATATATATATATATATATACCACCATGTTGTTGTTGTTGTTTTTGTTTTTGAATTTTGATAATGGATTTATCAAATTAAAAATTAGTGGTTCTTTAAAAAGTGGACGGTATAGATTCGTCATAACCACATAGGTTCCTATCTTTTCCTGAACATTGCGCTGTATTTGAGACATTATACATTTTCAACGTGTTAGATGACAATTGTTTTATGTTATGTGGATCATCTTTAATCTTAACGGTGTTCAGAATATTCAAACATCCTGGCGTGGACTGTGTACGGTCCCTCAATATAGCCCCAATTTTGGACTGTTGGTCTTGAACTCTTCGAATACAATCAAACAATTTAAGAGCTGGCACACTGGACGAAAGCTTTTCAAAGAGTACAATGTGTAAATTGTATTACATATGCTTAGAAATATGTATTATTATTTACAAAGTATGTTTGTCCATATATTTATCAACAGGTCCCGTTTACCGAGTGGTTTAAGCTTCCGACCAATGTCCGGGATCGAATCTGCGTGACGCTCAGCATATAATGATAGTTGCAGATTTAGTTGTGGTATCATACCACTGCTCTGCGTGGTATCACAGTCCACACATCTCTCTGAGTCAGTCGCACGTTCAACTCAAGCACACAAATACCAAATTATATATATTCCTCTATCTGAAATCTTGTTCTACAGATTATTGACACATTGTTGATATAATCGTCGGACACCCCCGGCTGACTTATTCCGGTTCACTACATGACATCATGTACAAAATCAAGCTGTAAAATCCTACGACCTATAGAGGATCTATCGATCGGCCGTGTGTTAATATATACTATGGAAAAGTAAGCTTAAGCAAAATAAAAAAAAATCCTGAAACATGTTTATGAAGGAATCAATAAATACAGGAACAATTCTTTTGCCTAAACCATGATTTAAAACAAACAGCATCTTCTTTTAAAATAGTAAATCCATCTGAGTGATTCAGGCTCTTGGGATAGATCTGTTGTTGTTTTTGTTGTTGTCTAAAAATGAATGAAAACAATAGTAGAAGACGAAAAATCAAGCAAAACAACAGTAGACTCTGGAGTACCCCAGGGCACAGCATTAGGGCCAATCCTATTCTTGTGCCACATAAATGACCTGCCAGAATGTGTAAAATCCTCTGTCAGACTATTTGCAGACGACTGCCTACTATACAGAACAATAAAATCGGAACAGGATCACCTCCAATTACAACAGGATCTAAATAGCCTTGAAACATGGACAACAAACTGGGACATGAAATTCAATGCGAAAAAAATGCTATATCATGTCAGTCAACAAAAAATCAAATAGATTCTATCAACTAAATAACCACATAATGCAGGAAGTACAAAATAATCCCTATCTTGGACTACAAATCTCAAATGACTTAAAATGGAATATACACACATGTGTATCAACAAGATATGAAAGAAAGCAACTTCAACTTTAGGCTTTTTTAAGAAGAACTCTCAGAAATATACCAGAGACCTGTAGTAAAACAGTCTACATTACACTAAAAAGAATAATGGAATATGGGGCTACCATCCGGAACCCCTACAATATAGACAAACTAGAAAGAATTCAAAACAGGACAGTAAGATTCATAAAAAGAGATTACACAAGCTGAACACCAGGGACAATATCAAAAATGAAACAAGATCTTGAATTAGAAACATTACAAAACAGACGTCTAAGCCTCAGATTAATATTAGTGTACAAGGTGGTTGAGGGGTCAGTCCAGCACTGCCAACATCAGATTTTGTGAAATTCACCAGACCTAAAAGAACAATAAAAAAATAATGGCTGCGAAACATCAGATATATTAGAAAAACGCCTTAGAAAAAATTCAAAGGGTCTCGAAATATCATCATCAAACTCTAAAAAAATGAAAATTCATTCTTTGTGGACACTGTGATTCACTGGAATCATCTCCCTGAAAATGTAGTGCATGCTGACTCAGTTGAGGCATTCAAAAATGCCTTAAAGAGCCACCGCCAGTAGTGCGGAGTTCTCTTTCCGTTGTGTAAAACCCAGTACTGGGATCTACAACGAATTAGATTCAGATTCAGAAAAAATGAAAGAAGAAATAAAACCTATCGTCGTTAACTTTCACCAACAAAAATAAAACCCCGAAAAATGAAACTTGTTTTACGACCTTCCGTTCAGTCTCTTCGGTGTCGGTTATACATTAGCAAAAAGAGCCAAGTTGGATTTTGTAATGAGAGGATGTACAAACCATAAACAAAAAGATGGTAATGTAATTCATGCTTAGTTCTTATTACTGTTAGTAATGAGCTTTTTTCAATGTCCCCCCTGAGATACCAACGAAATTATTATCGGTACCTTATTCAAATTTATCTTTTCCTAGTGGGTTTTTTATGAAGAAAAAAACCCAACTACCTTGTCATCTCCAGATTTAACATATATCTCTGGAAGATATCATAGTGTCCCAAATGTGTTGGTAGGTTCTATTGAAGATTGAGTAAATTCCAAGCGTTGAATTTTCACGTTAAGTTTGTCTCCTTTGGGCTATTTCAGTCAAATTCAGACAATTTGTCAAATTTGTGTTTACATTATCCGCGTCGATTCATTTGTACCAAGGGACTCTGCAGTATATACGTTTTGTCAAGCGCATTTTAGGCTAACAATGTATATGAAAGGGGACGAAACTGTAATAAGGAACTAGCGTGTGTATTATTATCACAACGTGTCTGTACTTTAAGGTTTATATAACAAAAGAAATACATATCTATGAAATGTAATAATGTCATAATTCTAATACTAAAAAAATAAAAATAACACATTCGACTTCAGAGAAGCAGAGAAACATCATCTAAAATTAATCTTTTGTATTTTTAAATGTTACTTGCAGACACATTTTGGGCTGTTTTTAAACGTTATTCCAAAAGAGACTTAAGAAGAAGCGAAAATACATTGATTTTCAGCCTACCAAAATGCCGAAATTTTCCAAGTTTATACCAATCCTGCTGACAACCCAACGTTCGTGTCTTCGTTTGAACATGATTAATAGAAATCACAGCTAAGTCACTATCTTGTATTTGTTATGGATCACCTTAATGGCTGCTGGTAGTCGCCCAAGGATTGTATAATCCAGTTTTAGATTCGCATCGTGATATGATTTAGGGGAATACGAGGTGTGCTTGATTGTTTTTCCTTGTTAATTTATTTAACACAATATTAGCACCAGAAAACTACGAGCTAAATTCAGAACACCCTTAAAATATTGTGTTTTTAAACAAATCTTGTTTTGCATTCGAATACTAGTATAGAAATTGTAGCTTTAAAACGGACGGTGGAATGGAAGCTCTTACGTCAAATGTCTATTTTCTATTGTAGTGTGTGGTCATTAATGATGCAAAGATGCATTTTGAGTTAATTTGAAAACACTGTTGTCATCATTAGCATTGTTAGAATGCTTCTGCTGCTGATAAAATGCAATATCTTTTCGGTACTGTTCATTCTTAGGATTAAATTGTTAATTATAATTGTTTCCTTTTTTTTTTTCGTCTTCTTCACAAAAAGGTACAAAAAGAAAAATGTGTTTATATATTTCATTCTATTTGGAAAATTGATTCAGTTCGCTTTTTGGAGAAGAATCGTATATAAAATACTGTGATATTTGATCTTTTTTCAGTAACATTTCTCTATTTTCGAAAAGAGGGTCTTTTAGAACGCAATATGTATATTTTGTGGGGAAAAATAAGGCTTTCTCAAGAAAGGGAAGAAAAGAGAGAAAAACGTTATATGTCTATATGTGGTGGGGTTTTTTTTTGGCAGACATCCAAAAACTGGTCATGAATGCTCTCCTTTTTCGGCCGTTAGGCCGTTTATCTTCACCCGGACTCCTTGTAAAACACACAGTAATGAAGCGGAATAAAGTTAAGCTTTCCATTGGTTATTAAATACTTTACTGAATCCCCATTGGTCATTGTAAGATTAGTAAAAAGAAAAGAAAGGAGTTGCAGAAACTTTAGATCTCTATTTGTTTTAAAAGTTGAAGTTTTCATCCCCTGCGAACGATTTGTCCCGCA
>CM037784.1:25664684-25714684 GCA_021229015.1 Solen grandis
ACTGAGGTGTCAGGGTAGAACCACCAACCTACTGCAAGCCAGCTTGAAGGCTTCCTCATATGAAATTGGAATAACCATGATGGGATTTGAACCAATGTGTTAAAGTCAGCGACTTGACCCTCTCACGCCATATAAGTAATGTAAGATTCACACAAAAGACATCCCTTTGCGTTTTAACTGATTTATTTTACACTCATTGGGAAACAAGCTCTTACAACCTTTATTTTTTCCACTAAATGGTTCCTCAGTTGATCCAGTACATTGTGCCTGGAAGGTCATAAAAATCCTTGCCCCAACGGGGTTTCAAACCCACAACCTTGCATCCACAGTCGGGTATGTTACTACTGGATCACAGCGCCCTTACAACATTTGTTTATATTTGAAGAATTGCAGGATTATCTCAAAAAAGAAAAAAAAAATGTCTAACTCCTTTTTTTATATTTTGCCTGACGTTGAGAACATAGGCCATCTAAATTCAGAGATATTGTTTTTTTCCTCATTTTGTGAAGTCAAATTGAAATTAATTCATGTTTATGAAAAATGTTAAACTTTTGACAGGGCAAAAACATACAGATATTTCAATTTCAATGTGCTATTTCATGCATCAAATAAAGGCAACTGTGCATTGAAGCGGGAATTAAAAATTCAATTTGATTATTGATTCAAGATAAGGGAAGCAAGAGCAGAGAAAATCCAAATTTTGAACTACTTTGTTTAATTCCTGAGTGGCTTATTAACCATGAGTCAAAGTATGAAATCAAGTTTTAGATGTCCTCTGCATAATTAGGCAAAAAAACTATGCACTAGGATTGTAATAATCAAAACACTGATGGAAAAAAATGATAAGCTTAGATAATTGAAAGGCATAGAAACCAAGAATGTTTTTCCCTCTATCTTCATTGTTTTCTCCACACCAGGGCTTATATTTTACGGCAAAATATTAAGAAAACAGCTTCTTGGATTTTTACAGCCTTGCAATACATTGTACTCATCCTACAACAACAATATGTAGTCTTTAAATAGCCATACAACATTTGTAATAGAAACAAGAGGGCCGTGATGGCCCTAGATCGCTCACCTGAGTATTGTGTTACCAAAGGAACATCAGTCTGTATTAAAACCTGGCCAGTAGGTTTGAAGGAAATGATCCCTGCAAAGTTTAATCAAATTCTGTCTAGCAGTTTCAGAGGAGATTCAATATATACATATAAGGCAAATAAGTCCTGCCCCTTGCAACATATCATTTTATAGATCGGAATAATTTTAGCAGCTTTTGTGAAGCTTCACAAAAAGGATCATCCCTGCCAAAATAAATCAAAATCTGTCAAGTGGTTTTCAGAGGAGATGTAATATAGAGATTTCACTATACACATATGTGGCAAATTAGTCCCGCCCATGGCGGCCATGTTTTTTTTTTACGGATCGGAATAATTTTAGCAACTTTCGTGAAGCTTCACCCAAGAATCATCCCTGCCAATCTAATCAAATTCTGTCCAGTGATTTCAGAGGAGATATCATTTAAAGTAAATTGTTGACAACAAACGACGGACTTCGTGCTCAGGTGAGCTAAAAATGTCAGACATTCGATTGGGGTTTAACTTCTTTACCAATAAAAAACTATTTTCAATACAAAATCCCATTATTGTAAAGCTGGCAAACTGCAGTCTAAAACAAAATGAAATTTTTGAAGTAAAATTAATTTTAATTAGTAAATACTTACCTGTTATTACTTCAGGTATGTGTCTATTTGTGCACAGCTTCCAAAACAGAGTCCGCAAAATAAACCATTCCCTAAACCCCCTAGTTACCGGAAGTGTAACCCCCGTTCTCCAATTGTATATGAAGCCATCGAGGGATACAACCGCCAGCAAGCAGGGAGGGAGGTGGGACTCTGTAATAACAGGTAAGTATTTACTAATTAAAATTAATTTTACTTCAAAAATTTCATTTTAATAGCATAAATACGTTACCTGTTATTACTTCAGGTATGACTTCGTCGCTAAGGCGGGAGGTTGCTAACAAAGAACCTTGATTGCAGCGACACCCGAAGTAGGAAACGACCAAAGCCGCCGAGGCGTCAGACATGATGATTAAACTATTGTCTGAGCCACTACAAGTGGACCCAAATCCACAAGGTTTTGTGATTGGTTAGCCAGTGAGCGGAGATAAAAGGAAGAAAACGTAGTAGAAGACTTCCAAGAGGCCGCTTTGAGAATATCATCCATGGGAGATTTATTCAAGAAAGCCCAAGAAGCAGACAAAGCACGGAGCTCATGTGGTCTAATTCTTAAAAAGGATAGATCCCTGTCCGAAAGATCCGAATAAGCAAACTTGATAGTTGAGGCTACCCAACGAGATATTGATGCTGCCGAAACTTCGCCCCCCCCTTTTATTGGAGGAAAAGTCGAAGACGACGACCCCGTAAAGATTTAACCTTCTGGAGGTAAAACTTCAAGGCTCTAACCGGGCAAAGAAGCCTATCAGGATCTCCCCTAGCGCAAGACCTAGCAAGGCTGGGAATAACTACCGGAGGGGGACAGACCGAAGGGAGCTGGGTTTTCGCAAGGAAACCAGGTTGAAAGCTCAAAGATACAGAGCCATCAGATTTGTTAAAGCGTAAATAGCCTTCCTCAGTAGAAAAGGCATGAATTTCGCAACGACGTTTAGAAGACGCCATTGCTATGAGAAAGACCGTCTTCCATGTTACGTGCAGGAGAGAAGCCTCAGAAAGAGGTTCAAAAGGTGCCTTAGTAAGAGCCAGTAAAACACAAGAAAGATCCCACTTTGGAGTTAACGAACAGAAACTGGCCTAGACAGTTCAAACGAACGAATAATTTCCGAAAGATAAGGATCCGAACCAAGGGAAGAGGATCTGTGAAACTTAAGAGTGTTCGATAACATAGACCTATAACCCTTGATAGAACTGACCGCAAGTTTTTTCTCGTTAAAAAGAAAAACTAGAAAGTTAGCGATTTCTCTGACAGGAGCTTTGACCGGATTAATCTGCCGTGCGATACACCAATCACGGAAGACCTTCCACTTTGCCTGGTAGACAGATCGAGTAGATTGTCTCCTGGCTTTAGAGATAATAGAGGCAACTGTTGCCGAAAATTTCTTCTGTCTAACTCGCTGTTGGATAACATCCAAGCGTGAAGACGAAGAGCGCAAGGATTGTCGTGTAGGACCCTGTTCCGACCTTGTGACTGAAGGTCCGGAACCTGGGGAAGTTCTACAGGATCGTCTATCAGAAGATCCAGAAGATCCACGAACCAAGATCTCGTTGGCCAAAGTGGAGCTACAAGGAGGATCCGGCACTGAGATCGCAGGATTTTCCTTAGAACTAAGGGAATCAGAGAAAACGGTGGAAACGCATAAGCAAATAGATGATCCCAGTTTACAGACAGAGCATCTATCGCCCAAGCCCGTGGTCCGATACCGGTGACACAAACAGTGAAGCTGGTTGTTCAGCCTGGTAGCAAATAGATCGACAGATGGAGACCCGAAAATCGCAAACAGAGTTGTCGCGATCCGAGGAAGTAACTTCCATTCCGAGGGGAGAAGAGAATGCCTGCGGGACAGTTGGTCCGCTAAAACATTTAGACGACCCGGAAGATGTTTGACTTGAATGAGTACCGAAGACACCTGACACCAATGAAGAAGGTGCCATGCTTCCATGCACAGAGAAGGCGAGTGCGTCCCCCCTTGTCTGCGGATGTAAGAGACAACAGACGTGTTGTCTGTAGATACTAGAACAGATTTGCCTCGAATGAGAGGAGAAAACTGTCGTAAGGCTAGTAGAACCGCTTTGAGTTCGAGGTTGTTGATATGAAGAGAACTGTCCCGAGGGGACCAAAGACCCGAGGTTGTGAGACCCAGAGGTTCCAGATGAGCACCCCAGCCTGACAGACTGGCATCCGAGAAGAGGAACAGTTCCGGTTGAGGAGGAGAAAGAGGAACACCCTCTCGGAGAAACGAGGGGGAATTCCACAATCTGAGATGATGAACCAATTCCGGAGAAAGCGGAAGAATGGTCTGTAAATGGTCTCGACTGGGACGCCAGATCGAGAGTAGGATAAATTGAAGAGGTCGCATGTGAAGGCGGCCCAGCGGAACAAGATCCGCTGCTGCATTGAGTACTCCAAGAAGCGATAGGAATTCGCGGGCTGAGATCGATTGCCGACGCGAAAACCCCCGAACCAGAGTTAGAAGAGACATAATTCTGGGTTCCGGAATTCTGATCCTGTTTAGGTCGGTCAGAAACTGCATCCCGACAAACGTGAAGTTCTGGGGTGGAATCAACTCCGATTTCTCGGAGTTGAGGATGAAGCCTAGCCGGAGAGCTAGGTCTGTCACCCATCGAAGTTCGTCGAGAAGAGCGACTGGGTCCATGTGAAGAAGAAGCCAGTCGTCGAAATAACGCCAGGAGGCGTGAGCCGCGAAAGTGAACCCTGGCGACCAGAACCGAAACTATTTTGGTGAAGATTCTGGGGGCCGAAGACAGGCCGAACGGAAGGGCCTTGAACTGGTAGACAGTTTGACCATCCGTAAAACGAAGGTATTTCCTGGAATGAGGACGGATAGATACATGGAAGTAGGCATCCGATAAATCCAGGGAAACAGCCCAGTGACCGGGGAGGACGGCTGCCCTGATCGACGAAGTTGTTTCCATTTTGAAGTGTTCCTTCGGAATGAAGGAGTTTAGATGAGATAGGTCTATGACCGGTCGAAACCCGCCGTCCTTCTTGGGAACCAGAAAGAGACGGCTGTAAAACCCCGGAGAGGTTGGAATCGAGACCCTTTCTACCGCTCCTTTTTTCAGAAGATCTGAAATGGCGAGTCCCAGACGAGGATGATTGGAGGAGAGATGAATGGGAGAGCGTGATAGTGGAGGGGGACGACTGAACGGAACCCGATACCCGTGTCTCACGATAGACAGGACCCATTGGTCATCGGTGATTGTCTCCCATTGATGAATGAAATGAGTGAGTCTGCCGCCTACTGGAAGGGCAGAAACACTCTTCCTCCTAATCGAACGTCTGGAAGAGGAAGCGGAAGAAAGGACATACCCCTAGGGCTTACTCCTACCCCTTTGACTGGTAGAGGTAGAAGAAGGGGTGGGGGGCGATGAAGGAGGAAATCGTGGTCGCTGAGGACCAGATTGCCTCTGAAAGGAGATTGAGGTTTGCCCTTTTCCGAGTCCTTCGGGGATTTACCGGTAGAAGCCGAAGGTTTCTTCGGTATCCGGAATTTAGGGGGAGCCGAAGTAGGAGTGCGGGGTTGGAAGGCCACCGCGCCGTGCATTTGCTCCTCCCTGGAGGCATCCGCTACTTCCTTGATTCGGCCCCCAAAGAGGGACGAAGAAGAAAGAGGGGCCGACCTAAGCTTTTCTCGAGAAGAAGAGAGAAGTAGCTTGTTGGGGCCGTCCAGGATGGCATCCCGCCTGCAGCGAGTCATCTCGGAAGAGAGAGAGAGAGATAGCAAAATCGAATGTTTTGCCGTCGCTGCTAAGGCCTCTAAAAGAAGCCTGACGGAAGCAGATAAGGCATCCTTTTGTTGTAGCTTGACCGAAAGAGCGGCCACGAAGGAGTCAGTATGCGACGAGATGCCGGAAAGAAAGCGGGAGCGTTGCTCCCAGCGATCCAGGACCTTCTGCTGAAGCGGTAAAGAGGAGGGGACCTTGAGCCGGAGCCGACTCGCATCTAGGTCCAGTTTCGGAGGGTGGATAGAAAAATCACCCTCCGGAAACTTGTAGGTCTTGGGGTTAAAACCCAAAGGCCGAAGGTCTGAAGTTGGAATAAACCAGCCCGGTCCTGGCTTAGAGGAGGATGAAGATTCGAAATCCTCCAGAGCCGAACGGACGACCGGAGAGAAAGGGAGCAACTCCGGTTCGACTGATTTGGATTCCTTAGGCTTACCGACAAGGTCAAGGTAACCTTCGCACCTCTTCCGGGAGGGAGGAGGGGCCGGTTTGCATACTGATGCAGGTAAGGTAGCAAAGACCTCCTGAACAGCCCTGTCCATGGAAAACCGACTGTCGTCTGACTCCTCGTCCTCGTCAGAGAGAGGATTGTCAGTACGAGGTTCGGAATGAGCGCTGGATCGGCGCGAGGTGGACGAAAGAGGCACGTCCTCAGCAAATAAGGAGTCCTCCTCCGGAGCATGAAGGGAGATTTCATCCTCCAAGTGTCCGCTCAGAGCAGTCCCACTAGTAGGGGGATTGCGAGTAGAGGGAGGAGACCCAGCCTCAGGGCGAGATGGGGGAGCATCCTGAGGGGGAAAGCCCATAAAGGGAAATGGAGGGAAAAAGGGCCACATAGGGGGCTGTGCAGAAGAAGCGCCCTGTGGACCCGAGGAGGGAGGAGACTGAAGGAACAGTCTGTGATCTAAGGTCTCTGGTGGAAGAGAAACCCGATCCCTCCTAGAAGATGAAGGCTCACCCGGTATGACGGGGGGGGAGGCAGAACTGAAATGCCTGGCGTATTCCCCCATCATGTGGGACCACCACGTGGAAGGGTCAAAGGTCTGAGGTTGCGCTGAAACATCCGCACCTTGAACCTTCGAAGACGTGGTGGAGCGTAAAGGGGACCGGTCCCGAGTAGCAGAGCTAGGGGACCGGTGACCGGAAAAGCCCGGGGAACGGTTGTGGGGCCGTTTCTTGGGCACCCTTGAACACGAGGGAGCAGGTGGCCGAAGCGGAGAAACCGCAGGGCTACCTGAGGAAAAACTCGAGTCCGAACTTTTTTCAGACAGAATCGGCGAAGACCGGTGACCCACACGCCTAGAGTGGTGAGCCGACCTGGCCGTTGATCGGTGACGATCTCTTGCCGATGACCGGTGATGACCGGTCTTGGGTTTCCACAATCACCGCTACGGAGTTATGACCGGTGACCGGTGATTGATGACCGGTGCCCGGTGATTGATGACCGGTGACCGGTGACCGGTGCCTGGTGACCGGTGACCGGTGAGTAGTGGTCGGTGACCGGTGCCTGGTGACCGGTGGTCGGTGACCGGTCCTGACCGGTGACCGGTCCCTGGTAGATATACCCGGTGACCGGTCCCGTGATGGTCGGTGACCGGTCTTGACCGGTGACCGGTGGCTGCCTGCCGGTACCGGTCGTGAGCTTTGCTATGACTACGATCAAGCAAATGACCGGTCATGCCCGGTGACCGGTCGGAGTAGTCTCCTTGACTGCTCCCCTGGGGCTGACACAAGGAGAGCCGGGCAGGGAGCCAGGAGATGAAGGCGGCCTCTCCGGAGAGGGGCGGGAAGCCTTCTTCCTGGGAGGGGGAGAGGGACTCCGACCCCCAGCAGCACTGAACCCAGAGAAGGAGGAGGAAGATGAGGCCTTCCTTTTCCGGGATGAGTAGGACCGACGTGAAGAGGCTTTCTTCCAGATCTCGTCTGTCCACGAAGCACAAACGGTGCAGGTGTCGACCCTAGAGCACCCTGAACATGAAAGGCAGGACTGATGGGAATCCCAGGACGCCTTGACATGTCCGCAGGAGCCCCGAGACTGCGACATAGTAAAAAGCAATACAAGAAAGAACAATGTATGCAAAATAAAAAACGGGAAGACCGAAGAAAACCCGTACAAAGAAATTCTCAAAACGAGACAACAGTATATACAAAATCAAAAATAATAAAACCAGTGCCACGGGAGCCGAAGCACGGAAACCCGTGACACAAGGCAAAAGGTCCCGATACGGGACGGGGATTGGAAATTCTACACGATATAGAATAAAAACCAATAGGAACAATAAAAACAACACAGCCGAGGCTATGAAAAGATAAGAAAAGGAGAGCTGAGCGCACAGAAGCTATCAAGAAAGGGACACGCTAGGTTACCCACTGAAACTCGATGGCTTCCAAAACACAATTGGAGAACGGGGGTTACACTTCCGGTAACTAGGGGGTTTAGGGAATGGTTTATTTTGCGGACTCTGTTTTGGAAGCTGTGCACAAATAGACACATACCTGAAGTAATAACAGGTAACGTATTTATGCTATTAAAATACAGTACCAATCTTTTAGTATATACCGATAGCAAAATGACCAGCACTGGTCTGATCATTAGGACTGGTCAATGTTTACTATATACTGAATTAGGATGTGAGTGCAGAAAGAGAAAGCTTTGTTTTTCACTAAAGATGAATGAATGAAAGAGTTCATATTAATATTATATTGATTGAATTCTAGTCTTCATATAGCAAAAGAATATGAGCATTCATTCAATACAAAAATGGCCTAATCTTTTCTTGTATTTCATCAACTTTGTGAAAGGCATTACTCTGCAGATCATATCACCATGGTGATTACATTATTGTACAAAGTAATTTCAGGAAATGACTTTAGTAGTTCAAGAAATAAAAACAAATGATTAAAAACTGTATTACTGTCATGCATGGTGGTTAAGACCACAATCTTTCATTGACACCCCTGGCAATTTTCTGTGAAGTTTACATAAATTTTTTCTGCACATTTTGCTATGCTAAAAATATTACAGTCCCAATTCAGAAAGTATGCATCATACTGCATATTCATTGAAATTAAAACATAGCATCTACAGTGAAAACAATGCATCTATGATGCAGGATTTATAGGTAAAAAAAACCTTGCATTCTCATGCATTGATTAAAGAGCATAAATTTAATACTAAGAATATACAGAGAATTAACATCTAGTAAAACTAAATTCATTGGAGCGCCACCACAGGCAGTTGCGTGACCTCACTAGCTGTTTATTTTCCTGATCTTCAGACAGGCTGGTGTTAACACTAACAGTTACTGAGGCCATAAAACAACACTTGGATGTATTAAGTGAGCAATTTACTTTAAGTCTATACAATATTATGTTCTAAATATATGACCTTGCAATAACCAGTTGACCCTTGAGAATTATAATGCAGGTCAAGGTTGAATGTTTGACTATGAATGACAGTATTTTAGTTGTCTACTTGAATCATGCCATACACAAGAAGCATCATTGCGACATCATCAAGTCATTTTATCCTGACCCTGGACCAGCCAGTCTTGTGGTGTGTTCAGTGATCCTAACAGTTGCTAGCGTGAGCGGTTTGACCCATCTTATATCATAGTACATCTGTGTATATAGAGTGTAATCAGGGTACCAACTTGTGGCCATTAGCTTACATGGGCTAACAGTTGCCTTTACCGAACACACGGCTGGAAATACCTTTAGGTGCTGGAAAGATATACCAGTATGATTTTAATGGCTTTGGTTATGACACAGACAGAATTCGAACCAACAACATTCCAGAAATGAAATTGTAAGACAGATTATTGTATGTTATTTAAGAAATTAGCATATAAAAAAATAAGTATGCATCTTAAGTACTTAAAACAAGGTATTGGGCCTGAAAATATCATAGAAAGGTTAACCCTTTCCCTCATAGAGGACACCATGAAAAGACCTATGCGAATAGCATAAAACCAGATCAGCCTGTATGGAACACATAAATAAATAAATAAAAGATCAGCCTGCGAGTAACTCGCAGGCTGATCAGGTTTTATGCTGTTTGCTGCTCCTCAGTGGTCTGGAAATGAGGATTTTGTAATTAAATTTGGTAAGGTTTAACTGTGGTTTTCTGCAGATCAGGCTTTATGTGATACCTATTGAGGGCGTCAAAATGAGTCTATATGAGGGAAAGGGTTAATGAAAAAATGGGAAAATGAGGTATGTGTATTGATGCTCTACGAAACTGCGTAAATCAGTTTTGGCAACTTTTCAGGAGCCAAAAAAAAAAAAAAAAAAAATATTTCTGTTATTAAATGTCATGTTAGACGCGCTATAAGTGGGTTGATTTTGTTTTTTGTGCATCTTTAACATGTGATACAGGGATTTTCTGAGACTTAGGTAGTTAAGCCATATGGACACTTAAGTTTTTTTGCATTTATTTTTCCAACAAAATTAACTAACATGGTTTTTGAAACACGAACATACGCAGTGTTCTTATTCATTTTGATAAAATAATTTACTTATGCGGCTTTTAAATTCTGTAAAATTGAGTGGCATCTGCCTATTAAATTGCAAAGACATGACACAATTGTCTTAGATAATTGTTATGTTGTACAGATACAAAATGTATCAGTAATTTATTCTTAAATCACTTTGTTGGGTGTTGTATTAAGGTCATATCTATGAATCAGATGCTTTTCCGTATTTTAAGTGTGTGTGTTTGGTTTTCTGTATACCTTCATGCCAGCAAATATCATTTTTAAATATTTATAAGTTTTGTCACAAAGCAAAAAGAAACTTTTTTCCGGTTACGGCTCTGAAAAATTTGGGTAGGCAGGCAAACATTTTTTCATTCTATTTATATATCATATAAAATGTGGGATTGATACTTAAAACATCAATAAAACAGGGACCATTTTTGGAATTAAGAAAATAACTTGATATTTAATTTCTTTCTCCAAAGCAATAAAACGTTCTAGGGTTTAGGCAAAGTTATAAGCGACCTATTACAAGAAACAAGTATTTTATAGCCTTCTAGGGACTCCCTCAATATGGATAGGTATGGCATGGGATACATTTTTATATTGCACACAGTAGCTTTTACTCAAAAACTTTTTTCCTGTCCCTTTTATGCCAACACAGATATGAGTTGACAGAATTCTGTTTCTGTTTTGGTATTTGCATTTTTTTTTGTTCACTGGATTTTATAGCTGCATACAGCCCATTTGTTTTCAGTTTTTCTCGTTGACACTAGGTCAACTATCAATTATCAGACTGTTTTATATTGAAAACACATGCAAAATGTTATTAAATTTGATATATTTTATCATTAGTTTTTAATTAAAATAAATCAATAAGAGAACATTAACTTAAACAAATACAAACATCTTAAGCATTGTAACACACTCAAGTACAAAAGATAACTATATTATATGTCTATGTAATTTTAATTTCACTTAATCTGTAAAAATCTTACTTATAATTTGGAATTTGAATCCCAAATGTGTGTGAACAATAACTTTCCATAGTATTGAGTTTGAAACAACAATAATTAGAACAAGAGGGCCAAGATGATCTTGATGACGCTCTCCTGAGAAATACTGCCTTCATTGCCTACACAAGCTACTATATTATGTTATTTATAGCACAGTTGTACTGAGACACCATGATCATTTCATTTCCACAAACTAACCAGTATTTGTCGTCCAATTTGAAGGGTGTAGCTTAAAAATTCTTAGGTAAGTCGTTGGGTCAAAGCCAAAAGTCAGCTAAGGTCTAAGTTCTATGCCACATATCAAACAATATCATTGTCATTGTTTCAAAATTTGAAGGTCAAAACTAAAGAATTCATAAGTAAGTACTGGGTCATGATCAGTGTCATCCAAGATCAAAGTTCAATTCCACACACAAAAACTGCATGTGGTCGAAATTGAAGGTTATAGGACCTCATGTAAGTCTACATAAAAACAAGTCAATATAGGTCATGGCTTTGTACCCATGGCTATGATTGTAACCAACCTAAACAAGAAATATCTTTAAAAAAGATATTCGGCGTAGGATGAAAGAAAAACGAGATTTCCAGTCTTCTAGAACATTCCCAGGAAAAGCGCGCGAAAGACCGACGCACAACAAATTTAGTACGCTCTAGAAATAGTTCAGTATTTTTTCTATGAAATATACTTATTTATAGACGGTAATACAAAAAATTATATCTGTAAATAGGCTTGTTTGATATTTGTTCATATCATTATTGCATATGACAATTATGATATAAAAGCGTTATTAGTTGTTATGGTTTTGGCGAATTAATTTTCAATGAGAGCATCTCGGCAGGCTGGAAGAATTCAATATACATAGTAATTAAGGGGTTTCATGTCATAACACGGTGGATTCTTTTTTGTTGTTTTAAATCATTTTCACAAAGTAGCATTCCTCAATTGATGGAAAAGGATTGTATTTAACTTACTGAAATCACTTTCATGTTTACATCAAAAAGAAAAGTAATAACACCAAGCTGAATGATATATACAAGCTGCACCCCTTATTTACAGTAATTTTATAGTCCATAACGATGCGTTAGCCAATAACAGGAGTCCTTTTATTCAGCTTAGAATTATTTACCGCTGTTAGCGTACATTTGATTGGTTTAAGATGTGAGTTGAAATCGAAATTATACAGCTACGCCGAAAAATGACTACTATGCAGTGACACATACATACTATCTATGGCCATATGGTTTAAACTAGAGTGTAAAAACGGCAAACCTGTGAATTTTTCTGAAATAACAAAGGACTTAAATGTAGATCTTTTAGTCCAATATTAGCCATAATCAAACTCAGCTAAGATATTGTTGCCCTTAGCAGTGTGCATTAATTTAATGAAGATTGCTTAAAAAAGTATATGACAATTCAAGGACGATGACTCCTGAAGAAATCAGATACCAGTCATGCGAGTGAACTTTGCTGAGAGATTATGACTTTAAACATTAATTATCATAATGTTTGAAAATGATAGCTTAAGAGAAATATAGATAATAAAATGAAAAAGAAATAAAACCAAGCATTTTTTTTTAATTCTAAAAGGACAATAAGTCCTGGCCTTATTGGCTGATATCAGTCATAATCAAACTTGCCCAAGAAATTGTGACATTGTCATAAAGTTTGAAGTAATTGATTAGAAAATGAGGATGCTAGAATATAAACAACATGCAACCCAGGATTTTTTTTAATTTTTAAATCGGACTTGCCCGAGAAGTTATGACTATTAACATCGTCATAAAGTTTGAAAAAGATAAATATTTATGAGATAAAAATGCTAGCATGCAAACAAACTAATGTGGATGACAGACGGACGATTGACATTCATCAATCCGTAAACAACTAAATCTAAATCTACAGGAATGAACCATTTTATTTTTTTATGCTGAAGAAAAACAGAATTTAGATTACATTACTATGTACCATAAGCGCAAATTTAGATTCAATGCAAACCACCAAGTATATAATTTTGCAAGATATTTTACTCCTAATTCTGTTATTTATATGAAAATCTATTTATATCTACATCTTGAGAAATTCAAAACTAGTACCATAAGAACAAAACTGAAACAAGGCAGTCCAAAGGACAGCTATATCCCCCGCCACTGGCCAAATATTAGAATTTGTTTGGTCATAGGATTATGTTCACCTTAACCTGGCATGGTTGTAGCAGACATAGAAGATCAGTTTAAGACAATTTAACTTTCCGGAGTTATGTATGAATCTCAGAATTCGGAGGCACATATATTAAAAGTTTACTGACAAGTTTTACATGGGAAACAGTACAAAAAGTGAACATCAATGAAGTATAGGATGTGTTAGGTAACCACAAAATACAGGTGTAACTCAATTAAAAACTTTATATATCATGACATAATTTGTATGATTGTGAACATGACATACTATTATTTACCGAGTACAATAAATCACTGTGGAAGTGCAATCCAGGTCAAGAAGTGGTCTGTGTAAGGCAAGGGGAACACTCCTGAATGAGATATGGAGCAGACACGAAAATAACTTTCCAAGTGACTGCCTCATGCCTTTTTTCCAAGTTTGAAGGAAATGTATGAGATATGAGCGACACAAAAAATTTGACCTGCAAGTATGACCTTGACCTTGAGCCAGCGTGACCCTCATGCCTTCTGCACATCAGCTCAATGAGGTTAACATTTTAGCCGAATTTGAAGAAAATGTGTCCAAGCGTTCATGACATATGGAGCGGACACGAAAATAACATTTGACCTTCAAGTATGACCTTGACCTTGAGCCAGCGAGACCGCCACATGCCTTCTGCACATCAGCTCAATGAGGTTAACACTTTAGCCGAGTTTGAAGAAAATGTGTCCAAGCGTTCATGAGATATGGAGCGGTCACGAAAATAACATTTGACCTTCAAGTATGACCTTGACCTTGAGCCAGCGTGACCGCCACATGCCTTCTGCACATCAGCTCAATGAGGTTAACACTTTAGCCGAGTTTGAAGAAAATGTGTCCAAGCGTTCATGAGATATGGAGCGGACACGAAAATGTTTCGGACACACTGACGGACTGACGGACGGACGGACTGACGGATGGACGGACGGACGAAGGGCATTCCTATAACCCCCCTCCCGCTTCACGGCGGGGGATTAAAAATAGGGATCAGCTGCAGATGCTACATGAGTATACAGTATAAGGTGTTTTTCAAACCCGAGGAATGTTTAAAAACTCGTTTCAAAACGGCAAAGTAAGCTATAAATTTGATTTCCAAAATCTATCCCTTCATTAGGCACTATCATGCTCCACTATATCATTCAATGCTTTACAAGTTCTAATGATATACTTGAGACTTGCTGGCACAATAGCTTAGTGGTAGAGAGCCTGCTTTGTGTTCAGGAGGTCTGGGGTTCGAATCCAGTGACCGTGTTAAACCAAAGACGTATAAAATTTGTTACCAGATTCACCCTTGCCTTGCACTTTGCAAAATGAGCTAGCTAAGGCATTGCATCCGGACCCCTTTGTATCCAACCACTGTCTCTTCAGATGTAGTCTTTTTAGCAAAAATCAGGACCCTATTTGACAGCTCAGTCTAAAAGTATGGTCATAATGGAAAATGATTGCTAGCTGTTAAAATAGAAGTAGAAACGAAGCTGAGTAGCTGGTGCATTTAATAATACAGTTTAACCAGTGTTAGCGGTCACCCATATTAAACGGCCAACATGCATTTGGCAGTCAGTTTTTATATTACCAAACTAACGTTTCGGTATATGTTTAACTTTCATTAAGCGACCATCTATGTTAAGCGATCACTTTCTATTGTTCCCTTGATTGTCGCTTAAGACAGATTTGACGGTATATTAATCATATTTTCAGTAGGCAACAAAAGTAAATGATCCTCATTCCCTCAGGAAAATGATGTTACATGCAAAGAACAGAAAAGCCTTAAATAACTATTTTATGCACCTAAATTTTTTTCGGATAATCAATGCATAGAAAAACAAAATTTCATCCACCTAATTGGCTCTGTATATGATTATCTGTGACTGTGTGATGAAATTGTATGGCATATTAGACTTGATAATTTTAAGAAATATTATTTCTTTTTATACAATCAATATTATTTTACAAATTACTATATTCTAAAAGCGTGTATATTTTTTAGATGACCAACCCTTGAAGAAAAGAACGAAAATCGTGTATACATATATTCAATCTTTAAACCAGTTAATCCTCGTTCATTTAACTTAAACCATATTAGAGTTACCAATTTAACGCTTTTACAATGATGTTTAGCATGCTATAGTATTTTCCTAGGGAAAATTGCAAACACAGTCATGACTGATATTGTAACCTTTGAATATTAACCTGTTAAAAGAAGCTTTGCATATAAATTTATGATTTAACATTAACTCATTAACAATTATATAAAAGTAGTTTTATAAACAAAAGAAAAACCTCATTAAAATCCTTTAAAAATGTTCCACACAAACAACACTCTGACCTAAACAATTATACGTGGTTTTTGAGGAGGAAAATATCAACAAATAAATATACAGGATTATTTCATATTGTCAATAAACAACTTTCTGATTGGCTAAAAGTTCCAGGATTTTCACAGAATATGTGGCGTGGACCCACCATTTCAATGGTAAAAAAGTTTTTTCACAAAAGTTGACTTACACGGTTTTTGTAGAGCAGCGACAAACTGTAACATGGGATGTTTAGAGCACAAAGGCAAAAGTATTAAAATGTATAGGAATATTTTGTCTTCAATTCTTCTGTTTGTAATTAACAGACAAGACAGCAATATGTCTCCCCAAATGAACACAAGAAACGGAACAATATACAAACAGAAAATCCCTTCACATTATATCTACCATGTACTTAAAATGGCATCCGATACATCAGCTTCGTTATAGGCACAAGCACTAAGGTCTTTGTAAAGTAACCTCTAATGGCCTTAGCCATTACAGCCAAAAATCACAATATTCAATTTAATATTTCATTATGAGACCACAGTTGCTTATCCATACGTATTGTAGACACTTAATGACAGGCCTTTTATATCTATCACTAAAATGAACACTCAAGTTACTCGGATCGGTAAATTGAATTGTCTGCATCGATGAAAGTGAAGAGTAATAAAGTGTGCAAGGTGCAATGAATGTTGCTGGAATGCTGTTAGTTCTAGCCTGACCTTGCAGTATGACATCACACCTAAATTCTTTCAACCCTGACTTAAACATTGGAAATAAGGACTGGCATGTCAACCATCCAATACTGCACTTAGGCACTTGATCAAAGTCACATGTGATCTAACATGATCAATAGTATTGATAATTGATCAAACAAGCCAATTATCAACAGACATCAATTTTTGTTATTGTTGACAGACATATAGATGCCTGTGGTTTACTGAGAATGTTGCAGGCAATCTAAGTACAAACACAACAGGAACTGAACTCCTGCAGAGGCTAATGAGTTCATCTCTGCCAGAAGCATTCATCAATTATCAATTATAAAACTTCTCTTTCTTTGGCGGAGAGTAAAAAAATTGAAAATTTCAGTTAAAAGAAAACAGAAGTGTTCATTGGAACACGTGTAAACTGCTGAAGCATGATGGAAAAAGTGTGATGGACAGAATGACTGACAGACAGACAACAGTAAAATGATCCCTGTGCTTACAGCAGGTGAAACAATTATGATATGCTCTTTAATACAGAAGTCAAATTGTGCCAAAAAAAAAATATTGATCTTGTTATATCAAGATATCATCTAATAACAACAACATAATTTTTTTGTAATAACAAGAAAACTATTTTGTATTAATGACATAATATATTATGAGAAATGGCATTGATTGGCTCTTTCAAAAATGATGTTTTGTTCCTTTCTTGTGAATTTCTTTGCATATAGAAACTAATGATTCTGATTAACTGGCCAATGTTTCCAGGTTTGAAGTTGAGGATTGGCAGCAACAGCAGTAGCAGCAAAAAAACAAGTAAAACTATTTAAGTAAACATGGCCAGGAAAATAAAAACTGACAACACAAACATCCAACTTCTAGTTTTTTTTATTTAGTTTCAAATTAGTTTTGCATGATCTTATTTGAAAAAAGTTTAAATAACAAGAGCGCAAATACGGCCCTGACTTGCTCTCCTTCATTGCCTTTTATAACTTAGTCAAACTGAATACAAAATCCATGCAGAAGTATAGCAACCAAAGAACAAGAGCTGTCAGAGGACGGCACACTCGACTATACAAAATGCTTGTTGATAAATCAAACCAAATCTATTTCAATTCTTGCCCTTCACATACCCTGTATATAATAATAGTCAAAAATGATAAACCTTGATAGTCTGATGCCCCTAAGCATAATAACACTGTGCATGCAAAACTTTAACCAAGTATCCAAGTTAGATAAGGGCCATAATTTGCATAAAATTCAGTCCAAGAGTTATCCTCCTTGGTTTTCTGGTCAATACCATAAACAATTTCTGAGATAAAAGCTGGATAGCAGCTTGCATACAAAACTTAAAACCAAAAAGTCTAAGTAAAAAAGTGGCCCTAATCTGCATTATATTCAGTCAAAAAACTATCTGCCATCATGGTATAATACCATTGAACATATTAAAGAAGATTCAAATCAAACCCATGCCTGCCTACTGAAATATAAGCATAAAATTCCTTGCATGCAAAACATAAACCTACATTTCTAAGCAAAAAAGAGGCCATACTTTGTAATATATTCCATCAAGTGTTTTCTTCCTTGATAATTAAAGTATGATACCCCTAAACATATTTAAGACGTTTCAAATCAATTGCATGCCTGCAGATGCTGAGATGCATGAAAATACTTTGCATGCAAAACTTCAACCAATATTTCTAACTTAAAAAGGAGCCATTATTTGTAGTAAATTCCACCAAGAGTTATCTACCTTGGTCATCTGATGCCCCTTAACATATTCATTAACTTTCAAGTCAATGCCATTTATGGTTATTGGGATATAAGGCTGATAGAAGCTTGCATGCAAAACTTTAACCAAATATTTATAGTGCATGCAAAACTTTAATCAAAATTACTAAGTTTAAAAGGGGCCATAATTCATATCAAATTCAGCCAAAAGTTATCTACCTTGGTTGTCTGATGCCCCTGAACATATTCATAAATTTTCAACTCAATACCATAAACGGTTATTAAGATGTAAGGTTGACAGAAACTTGCATGCAAAACTTTAACAAAAAGCTGCAACGCCAACACCGATGTCAACGCAAGGGTGACTACAATAGCTCTCATATTCTTTAAATAGTCAAGCTAAAAACTGTACCTGAGGTCAAAATTTTGATGGTCACTGCTATAGAATCAAATTACCCCTAGGTAATTAGGACCAATTTTGACTCGAGAGCCACTTGGTAGATGTCCATAAGGCCAATTGTTACACCCAAAATATCTAAACTCCAGGCCTTGTGGTTTCTGACAAAAAGATGTTTCTAGTTTTTCCTATATAAGCCTATGACAAATCAAGTTACCCCTGGGACATCTGCCCTTAGGACTATACCCTTTAGGACAACTGCCCCTAGAATAATTGCCCCCCCTTGCCCCCCCTATGACCATTACCCCTTTGGACACCTGTGCCTTGGACTATTGCCCTTTACATTATTATTATTATTAATAATAATTGCCCTTTACGACAACTGTCCCTAGAATAATTGCCCCTTGAGACATCATTCTGCCCCTAGGACAACTGCCCCTAGGTCTATTGCCCATTAGGACAACTGCCCCAAAGACTAATGCCCCTAGGACAACTGCCCCAAAGACTAATGCCCCTAGGACAACTGCCCCTAGGTCTATTGCCCATTAGGACAACTGCCCCTAGGTCTATTGCCCATTAGGACAACTGCCCCTAGGTCTATTGCCCATTAGGACAACTGCCCCTAGGACTATTGCCCATTAGGACAACTGCCCCTAGGACTATTGCCCCTTGGACAACTGCCCCTAGGTCTATTGCCCATTAGGACAACTGCCCCTAGGACTATTGCCCCTTGGACAACTGCCCCTAGGTCTATTGCCCATTAGGACAACTGCCCCTAGGACTATTGCCCCTTGGACAACTGCCCCTAGGACTATTGCCCATTAGGACAACTGCCCCTAGGACTATTGCCCCTTGGACAACTGCCCCTAGGACTATTGCCCATTAGGACAACTGCCCTGAGGACTATTGCCCCTAGGACTATATCCCCTTTGGACAACTGCCCCTAGGATTATTGCCTCTTTGGACAAATGCCCTTTAGGACAACTGCCTCTATGTCTATTGTCCCTTTGGAGAACTGCCCCTATGACAATTGCTGCTTAGAACAACTGCCCATAGGACTATATGAAAATAAAATGATATTGAATGATACCTTATTTGTGAAAACATGAGGTTGACCTGATTTATTTGTGAAAATATTAGGTTGACCACTGGTATATTGAAATGTTTGGTACTGGGTAGCCTTAACTTCTTACTGACATCTGGTTAAAAGGGATCTTTCTTAGCAAACCCAATGCTTGTATTTTGGTCTTGAACTCATTGACATTTATCGATATGCATAAAGCAGCTATCAGCAGACACAAAACTGGTGAAGAAATTCAGAAAATTCTTCCAAATTTAGTTTTTTTTCTGTGTCTCAAATTTAATGTAATAGAGCTAAAAGCTTTTGGAGGGAAAACAGTAAAAATACTAGACAGGTTCTTTAGGAAACAGGTTTTTATGGGGCCTGAGGTTAAGTCCTGTTTTCCAAATAACGTGCATGAATGTTTTCACCCAAAACAAAGCTTCTTTAGTGTAGTAATGGATTATTTGATGCACGTTTTGTTTCTTTAACTATGTTTTACTATGCTTAGCTCCAGATGTGGAGATCTTCTACATTGGAGGCTAAAAATCTCTCACATTCAGTAAGCCTCACAAGATTTTGTCCTACCTACTTACAACTGTAGATTACCCCATTAGTAATAGTCAAGCAGAGAATGGGATAGAAATGCTGTCCTCTTAATTTTGAATACTTTGCTGATGGGGGCCGCCATGGCCAAGCAGTGACAGTCGTGGACTACAAATCTCTCAGCCCCTCACTGCTGTGGGTTCGAATCCCGGTAGGGACTTCGGATTTTTCATGTGAGGAAGCCTTCCAGCTGGCTTGCGGTAGGTCGGTGGTTCTACCTGGGTACCTCTGTGTACTCGGGGTCTTCCTCCACCTGTAATTAGCTGGACGTCGCTATATGATTGAAATACTATCGCAGCGACGGTAAAACCCCAATACAACAACAACTTTGCTGATGTTTTACCAGTGATACTAGAGAGCCTGTATCTCCAATACTAGAGAGCCCCTTGTATTGCAACAGTCATTTGGGACCAAAATGAATCCTTTGACTAAGACATGGATGCTCTGGCTATGAATTTTTCAGTCACTTGAATTTTTGCAACACTTAGGTTTCCAGTGCTGTTAATTACTTGTTGGATGATCTACTGTCACGTAGCATCAGGTCTGATTATCATACATTGTTGTCACATGAAAATACCTACCTGTCTGCTCTAAAGAAGCTTGTTTGCATAAAGGAATTCCCAAGATATACTTGCTACTTCCATTTCCCTCAAGTAAATTTCCAAATAACTGGAAATAATTAGCAATGACTGCGAAATAGGCCTGGACATGGAGAGTGATATAATAGTAGAAAAATAACAGATTTTGTGAAGATTTCAGGTTAGAGATAACTAATGGTGGCCCAGCATGAAAGACATAAATCACCCATAATTCATTTTCAATTATAGCCCTTGTTACATATATCTCCCTTATAGCTTCACAGCTTAAGCATATGCGGATATAGAAGTAAAGACTTTGATAAAAGCCTTTCACCCAAATTTTAAGTCTTAAACAAGCATAACTTGGATAAATTGGATAAAACTAAATTCTTAGTTATTATCCTTATCATGACTGTATGCTCCCATGACTTCTCTGAATCAGTTTCATAGCAATAACATACTGGTGAGTGAGTGCAGTTTCATTGCAATAAAATATATGGGTGATTGATTGATTGATTGATTGATTGATTGAGTGAGTGAGTGAGTGAAGTTTCATAGCAATAACATACAGTGAGTGAGTGAGTGAGTGAGTGAGTGAGTGAGTGAGTGAGTGAAGTTTCATAGCAATAACATACTGGTGAGTGAGTGCAGTTTCATTGCAATAAAATATACAAGTGAGTGAGTGAGTGAGTGAGTGAGTGAGTGAGTGAGTGAGTGAGTAAAGTTTCATAGCAATAACATACAGTGAGTGAGTGAGTGAGTGAGTGAGTGAGTGAGTGAGTGAGTGAGTGAGTGAGTGAGTGAGTGAGTGAGTGAGTGAAGTTTCATAGCAATAACACATTGTGTTAGTGTGTGAAGTGTTATAGCAATAACATTGTGAGTGAAAATTCATAGTAATAACATACTGTATGTGAAATGTTATAGCAATAAAATACTGGTTTTAGAGGCTTAACACACAAACATACAAAAATACATACACATGGGTAATTACTTTATGCCCCCCTTGCCATAAATGGTTGGAGCATGGAATATCCTAAACTAAAAATCTAAGGTCCTGTCTTTATATTTTGTCCAATGTTCATAGATAATGAAGTATGATGTTCTAAGGTGATTTTGAAAATTTGCAAGGGTTGAGATCATACTGCGAATATTGTTTTTTTTCCTTTGCTCTTAAATAACTCAGAAACTAACTATTAATGATGTCAAAAAAAAATTCAGGCAAGACATGCCACTGAGCCAACAAAGACCAGTAGTACAGAGCTGCATGAACAAATGACTATGCATATGTAGCATGAAGGTTACAGAATTGTTTCATGTTTACAATATTCATCTTTTTTTCATCTCTGAAAATCCCAGGTAAAACCTTTAACTTTCTCACAGAAAAGTTTGAAGGTCAACTAAGTACTGTGAAATTGACCTTGAAGCTAGTGACATGACACATTGTCTTGTCCTAGGGATCATATGTGCCAAGTTCTCATACATACCAAATTTACAGTCTGGACATTACTAACACACAGAAAAATGTCTAACACAATATTATTAACTGTTGGACAGAATTTGATTAAACTTGGCAGGGATGATCCTTGGGTGAACCTTCACAAAAGTTGCTAAAATAAACTTGATCCATGTGGAAATGGTTGCCATGGCAACAGTAAGAAAAAAAAAATGAAAACTTTAAAAATCATCTCCTTAAAAACTACTCAGAAAAGTTTCAACATAGCTAAGTGGATAAGTAGCTGGCAGAAATATGCCACCATAGAAACCAGAAAAGCTGTTTCGAACTCATCCAAGATATCATGTAGACAAACATTCTGACCAAATTTTATGAAGAATGGACCAAATGTGGCCTGTAGAGTGTTCACAAGGTTTTGCTATTTCCTGTGACCTAGTTTTTGACCCCACATGCCCAATTCATATAGACAAATATCCTGACCAAGTTTCATGAAGATTGGGCCAAAACTGTGGCCTGTAGAGTGTTCACAAGGTTTTTCTAAGATTTGACCTGGTGACCTAGTTTTTGACCCCACATGACCCAATCTTGAACTCATCTGAGATATCATGTAGACAAACATCCTGACTAAGTTTCATGAAGATTGGGCCAAATTTGTGGCCTTAGAGTGTTCACAAGGTTTTTTAAGATTTGACCTGTGACCTAGTTTTTGACCCCACATGACCCAATTTGAACTCATCTGAGATATCATGTAGACAAACATCTTGACCAAGTTTCATGATGATTAGGCCAAAACTGTGGCCTCTAGAGTGTTCACAAGCAATTGTTGACGACGGACGACAGACAAAAGGCGATTACAAAAGCTCACCCGAGCACAAGTGCTCAGGTGAGCTAAAAATTATGTACAAAAGATATAGGACCTATCAGGACGGTTCCTTACCCCAATGCATGCATGCGTAGGAAGATTAAACCTTATTATTTTATTGATTGAAGAACCTGTCTGACAATTAACACTAATCCCACCCTGGGGTGACAGGGTCATAACCAGTGCTTGCACTTGGGAGGCTGCCATATGCCCGTGTACTCTGAAAATTGATACATCTTCAGACTGAACCTGGCCTGAAATACATTCAAATGAAGGAGAAATGCAAGGTAAACTTTTGAGTGGTTAGCGAAAATATATTAGAGGGTATTAAGCATCTCTAAATTGAACTTGTCCTCTCCTCATTTTGGACTGTACCATTAGTTGTTTAAGGAGGTGTTGAAATGTATACAGAGCAGACAAATATAAACCTGCACATCTGTGCAAACTGATCATGGTCTGCACTGGTAGCAAAGGCAGTCACACAGCAATGGAAGGGGTTAAATTTGGTGGTAAAGGTATACCAAAACACATGAAATCAAAGGGCACAATGCGCTGAGAGAACTTTGGCAGGATTTACATAATAAAACAGTTCTAATTCTAATTCCAGCATTTGCTCGATAGCAACAAAGGTCATTTAATGCCAAATACTCTTCATATTATTTTTCATAAAGCCTTTGGCTTTGGCATGTATACACAGCATTCCTTTCAGGAATATCTCGAGGCAACGCATTTCAACGAAAAATCAAACTGCCCGCCGACCAAAGCATACCTGACTATGGTATATGCATGCGCCAATCGCTATACCAGAAACAACAAACAGCTGAAATCGTATTCTTTTTGGCATTTGAGTCGTTCGCAAGTATTTGCAGTGAGTACAAGTAATTGGTGCAGTATGTCTGACTTGCTTTCTTTGTCCAACTGTTTGGACTTCAGCAGTTTTAGTGAGGGATATATGAAGAAATCCCAACCGAAAAGCAAAACAGTACCAGTGCGTGCTAATTTGGGTCGAACTATGAAATCCGTGGTGAAAAAGCCTTCGAGTAGTAGAAATACATTTCCAAAACCAGTGGTTCTTCAGAGCCGGTAAGTAAAGAACATTTGTCTATGTCTTGGGACTCATGTTCTAACAATCAAGGCCAACTTTTGGACTTGTTCAATTTGCCTCCAGCAGATATCAAGAGCCTTCAGGCAGTATTGGGAGTTCATCCTGCAGAGCCTGTGTCTTACGATTATGTTGACGATGATCCGTCTTATGTTGGTGACATTTCTAGATTACCTGATAAGCATGTTGAGATTAATGCTGCTGATATTTCAGACTCAGAGAATGTGGATGTGAGTGCTGGCTTGGGGGAGGCTTTGTTTGCCTCTCAGACTACTGATTCTGAGATTTGGGACTTACCTAAACTAAATGCCCCAGAGAAGGGCAAGCCTATTGTTCAGCCTTTGACAGAGTTGATTAACATGACCTGTACGAAGGCATGTGATATTGAACAGATTATTGCAAAGAATAAGATTCCAGAGAACTGTGATATGGCCAGGCTGCCGTTAGTACATTAGGAGATTTGGAAAACCTTAAATAGGACATCTCATTTCAATGATAAGGCCTTGGTTGACATTCAAAACCTAGTTTCTATGGGTATTGCCCCACTTATCAGACTAGCAGAGCTGTTAAAAGGTCAAATCGTTCAATGCCCTAAAATTAAGTCGCTTCTATCAGATTCTTTGACACTGTTAGGGCAGATACAGTCTAATTTGTTTCTAAGGAGGAGGTATATGATTAGACCAGCCTTTGCCAGAGATATTCAGGGCTTTGTAGTATGTGCCAATTACGATGATGCTTTTTGGGGATGACATTACTAAGGAGATAAAATCTTGTGATCCCATGTATGATGTGGAGCAGGAACAGGGCATCAAGTGTGTATAGACCTCCTAGGAGGGGATATTTTCAGCAGCCTGGATACACTGGCAGGTTTCAACCTTTTCCATACCTGTCCAGGGGTCAATCATATCTAAGACAGGTTCCTAGAGAGATCCCTTTTAATCCGAAGCAATGGCAGATAGTTGATGATTTGGTTATGGGTTTATTGCAAAAGGGGGCAATAGATGAAGTGACTAGCATAAAGGGTGAGTTTATTTCCACCTTGTTTATTGTTCTGAAGGCAAATGGCTCTTTTAGACCGGTTATTAACCTGTGGTTCATTACGAGCACTTTAAGCAAGAGACTTTTAGTGTTGTGCCAAGCTTGATTCAGAAGGGTGACAATGGTTCACTAAGATGGATATGACAGATGGTTACTTCCATATTCCGATCCATGAGGATTTTAGGAAGTTTTTGAGGTTTCCATGGAACGGCCTTCTGTATGAGCTTGTATGTTTGCAGTTTGGTTTGAATTGTGCTCCTTCGGTTTTACAAAGATGAAGAAGCCAGTTTTTGCCAGGTTGAGGAAGATGGGCATTAGATGTTTGTTTTATTTGCTTCAGGCAAGGGTTATGGTACTGTTGAATTGAGCACTGGCCAAACTCTGAGTGGAAGGTGGAAACCTTGTGAGGAGAAGTCTCATATCATCAATTATTTGGAGCTTTTGGCAATTGGGGTTTGCCTTGCAAGCTTTCTATTAAAAAAAAGCAATGGGTGCATAATGAGTTTCAGTCAGATTCGATGACTACAGTTTCTTATGTTAATGAGTTCAGTGGTATGCAGTCTTTAGAGCTTGATGGCTTAGCTAAGCAGATTTGTAATTTGTGCATACATCGGCACATACACATTTCAGCAGTACATATTCCTGGCAAAGTTTATTCTGCTGATTTTATACAGACATTTCTCTGACTCTACAGAATGGATGTTGAAACCAGATATTTTCAAGAGACTTTGTAAGCATTTCTTTATCCCAAACGTGGATTTATTTCCCTCTAGATTGAACAAACAGTTACTTAGGTTTGTCTCTTGGTTTCCAGAGCCTGGTGCTGAGGCAGTTAATGCTCTCTCATGTTTCTGGAGTGACTTTTCCAATCATTTGTTACCTTCTGTTAATTTAGTTGGAAGGGTAATTAATAGACTGACACAGGATAAGGTTGAGAGCTGTAATTGTGCTTCCATTTTGGCCTTCACAGGCATTCTTTCTTTTGCTATCAGAGAGCTTTTGTTTTCTTCCTGTCAGGTTACCCCTACTTCAGCTGGTTCACAGTGGAGATTGCCATCTGATGGGGAAAAGGAGCCTTAGTTCATGGGCTAGAAGAACACAAAAACAGTACGGCTACGCTTGGAGAAAGTGTTGTATTTGTGGTGTTATGTTAGGTTGAGTGATCCTTTTTGTTGTTCTGAGAAGGTAGTGCTTATATATTTCTTTTATTTAGTAAGATTAGGTAAATCTTATTCAGTTGTAAATACTTATAAAACAGTGCTGTTACAGACAGTGCCCTTCTTTGGAAATTCTTGGTGTAATAAACCAACTTTGATTTTGAGGTTTATGAGAAGTGTTTTTTAAGTAAGCCTCCACATCCTAAATATAAAGTAACGTGTGATGTGCCTTTCCCTCATATAAACTCATTTTGACGCCCTCAATAGGTACCACATAAAGCCTGATCTGCAGAAAACCACAGTTAAACCTTACCAAATTTAATTACAAAATCCTCATTTCCAGACCACTGAGGAGCAGCGAACAGCATAAAACCTGATCAGCCTGCGAGTTACTCGCAGGCTGATCTGGTTTTATGCTGTTCGCATAGGTCTTTTCATGGTTTCCTCTATGAGGGAAAGGGTTAAGGTACTTAAAGGCGTTAATGCCATGATCTAAACTTTCTCTTAAGTTGATAATTTTTAAGACTGTGGCTTAAGTGACATTGGATACAGCTCCTAGAGCTCAGACACTTATGTCCATGAACTTGGATAGGATGCTGGTCGAAGAAAATAAGATTCACTATATTTTTTGTTTTTGGAACAATTTTGAAAACCTCTAGGGACGGACATAATTGTTCTTTGAATTTGAAAATTGAACATTTTCAGGACGAAGCTTTGTGTGCTATGCATACTTTAATTGTTATTTTATGTGAAGAGGACAAGACAGTTACGTCTTTCTAGACAAGTGTTTGTTTCTTATCAGACTTAAAAACCAGTGTGTTCTGGTACTTTCTGCACATTCCCACATTTAGAGGGCATCAACCTCAGCTGCTTTAAGTGAAGGGTGTTCTCTTAAAACTCTTGGACACAGCAGACTGGAAGTCTTTAAACTTTAGAAAATTTTATTTCTGACAAACTTTAGTGGAGATTTCTTTATCTTATGTTGATATGGTTTTTGGAGACTTAACATATCAATGGAAGCTTTTTCGACTTTATTATTACAGTAACTGTTAATTAAAGTGTGTTGATTCTTAATGTTTTGTTGCCTTTAAAGATGCTCTGTATTCATGCAAAAGCTGAGGCTCTATGAAAAATAATGTCCCCTCATCCAAACTTAAGTGCAGGATGGAGTCATTATTGGAATAAAGCCGGAGGCTGAGCATGTACATGTATGCACCCTTCCCTTTTTATGATCATGATCTCTCCCTTTGTTTTGGGTATTTTGCAAGCAAAACTTTCTTAAAAGGTATGAATTCAGTTATTTGTTGTTTCTGGTATAGTGATTGGTGCATGCATATACAATAGTCACGGGCTGTGCGGTAAAAAATTGTTAAAATGCGGGCGCCTCGAGATGTTCCTGAATTGAGTGCTCTGTATATATGCTCAGCCTCTGGCTCTATTCCAATGACCCCCATCCTGCACTAAAACTTGGATGAGGGGACATTTTCCTGCAACTCTAGTTACAAGTAGTAAATCAGCTGAAGTCACTTTTTGTGTCATGATAACAATGTTGGCAGCCTCTCAGTGCTTTAATTTGTTTCATAATGATTCCATTCAACTGCATACCTACACATTAACCTTTCCCTCATATAGACTCATTTTGACGCACTCAATAGGTTCCACATAAAGCCTGATCTGCAGAAAACCACAGTTAAACCTTACCAAATTTAATTACAAAATCCTCATTTCCAGACCACTGAGGAGCAGCGAACAGCATAAAACCTGATCAGCCTGCGAGTTACTCGCAGGCTGATCTGGTTTTATGCTGTTCGCATAGGTCTTTTCATGGTGTCCTCTATGAGGGAAAGGGTTAAATTAGTACACTACCGAGTGCTGAGTGATAGTGGTGGTAATTATGCAAATCAATAATGCCTGCTTTTGTTTACCTGTACATAAGACTGACTACCGTGAGTCTAAAAAAGAATGACAGCTTTAAAATGAGGCGGGCCTAGTCAAAACTGCTTTTAACAAGAGTTAGGTGGTGTGATCTTCAACCAGGCTTTTTACCCTGGGTTTCTTTTTCCCTTTAGTATTTAATACAAGAAGTTTGCGTCAAGGTTTCTGTGAGATAAGGTCTGCCATGAAATATAAACATGTGAGACTCATCATCTCAGCATCAACGGATCATCATTTTATAAATGTTGACATATGAATTAACATGTACCTGGAAACATGTTACCATTTATATAAACAACCAAACGCAAATAAAAGTTTCTTTCAGTATACTTGCTATTAACACTACCAAAAAGTGTTGACGTTTCATCAATGTGATCATGAAAATTGTTTTTACTATAAGGTTTAATGATTTTATAATTCTGTTTCTGGATATTAATTTCATTTGGTGTGTATGATGGCATCATGACGCTGGCATTAATCAGTTGAATTCCAAACATTACAGTTTGCAGCCTTTAAATGTAGTTGGTGACACTTATTGCGCTTGATGAGAGCATAGTCCATGAAAGTGTGAAAACTTACTGTGGTGACAGTGACTCCTTCCATCTTGGTAAGCATATCAGCATGTGTCAAGATAAACATATAGCTTCAGGTGAAAATTTACCCATCAGGCCCAAAGAAATAATGTTGAACATAAAAAATGTTGAAACACAAAATGTCGAGATGAGAATGGATTTTTCATAATTATATATTCTAATAGGGTAATAAGTCAGGACTTTCAAAGGATGTCGAGGTATGTTAAATGCTGAGACTGGTGATGTCTTACCTGAACTTACAGGGCTCACAGAAACGTTGTAGCTTATCAGTTATGTGAATCAAATATCAAGGCTTATATTATATGATGATTTTAGAGTAAGGGTTATATTGTACATTGTAGTTTTCCTCACTTTAGTAATACACCTTATTTTTCAAATGAATCAAAATAACACAATGATAAAGAGCACACAATTTGTTATTTCAGATTTTATTCAGCCACATTCATTCATCATACAAATAAACTTGTAAAGACATATATTTTATAAAAGATTCTTTTTTTTAAATCTATGCATACATACTCCAAAATGATTATACCTGCTGATAAATTTATTTTGAAATATTATTCTGTTTTGACGAAGACTCCAGTAGATGCCCATGTGAAGAAATCAATTACTCACATGGCTAAAATTCCCAAAACCTTTCCAAGGCACCAAGTTTCAATCTAATCTTCCTATTCCTCTATTATTGCATGAGGAAGGCAATTTGGCTGAAGTGACACACCTACCCTTCTGGTGCTCCGCATCTGTCAATCTAATTAGCAGGTTAATACTGTGGAAAACCAGCTTCAAACTGGTTGTTCAGGAATAGAACTGCCCGCAAGCCGAGTCCTCCCCGCTTATTTTATCAATACTTTGGCAGCACGTACCGGATTCCATTCTCCCGAAGATGCTGCCCAATAACAAACTGTTTCAGATAATCCCATAAAATCTCCTCACTGTCAAATAGTATTTGGCTTGGAAATGCCATCGATATTCATTGAATAAAAATCATTAACCATGTCCAAGCATGTGATGTGTGATCATTTTTGTCCAATTTCCGCACTTTTATTTTGATCAATTACTTTTTTTTTCTGTTTAATGTATTTTTTTATACCTAACAGTGAGAATGGTTTTATTTCAACTTAATATATCAGTGGAGTAAATTGTATTGAAGGGGATAAAATGTATCAAACACACGTTGCTATAGAAATTATTGAAAGCTGCATTTGATGACTCCTGGGGGTCACACAGGTAGAACAGATGTGTCACGTGCTGTCATTTACAATATTGACATTTCTGCAGGGCCAATTAATGGGGGTGGGCCAGTTGTAAACTAGTGATAATCTGATGCTAATGCAGTCTTTTATTTCCTTATATTACAGAATTGATCACACTTAATCCTACACTGTCTAACAGCAACTGGGATGACAATTCCATGAACTGTGTATAGATCTCCTATGACAATTTTTCCACAATATCATTAGGAAAATGAAGCCCCAGTGGGATTCGGGAACAGTAATTATACTTTGTATTAATCAACAAAATAAATGAAAAACATTATCTGATTCATAACACAGAAGAGTCTCTGTTTAAGGTACCATATGTAGAAATAATCAGACTTTTAAGAAGCTGGCAATTAATTTTCTCTCGTCAGAGGTGAATTATAATTAATAGCCTCCTCCTATCAATCAAGACAATGTCACAGACCTGAGATTAACCTTTTACCTCATGAATATTCATGTACAATTTAATGACTTGATGAACATTAATTTACTGAAATTTAAATACTGTAGTATAAAAAACAATGGCTCTTCTTTTGCTTTAAGTGTAGTATTTGAGGTACAATACTGTATGAAAAAACAAAGGCGACCCTGATCAGACAGCTCCTAGAATCCAGGATAATCAAGAGAATGACCATAGTTGTAGACTGACCGATACATTATACATGTACCACTTGCTCAATCTCCTTCCACTCAAAGAGAGATTACAGAAATACACCAAGCCCCCCCTTTTTTTAAATATTTTTCACGTATTGCATTACATACAATGTATATCACTGATAAAAGACTGCAAATTGTATCAGTTTAAGATAAAGAATACATCATATTGTACCATATCAAATCGCAAAGGAAAATCAAATGTGCTAAGCGCATCACACTTTTGCATATCGTATATGGTTTGTATTTCAATCGTATATTGTGCATATTGACAACTGATGTGATAGCACCACTGTACGTTACACCCATTTCAAAATTATAAAGAAATTCAACAAAATCAGTTTTCAATCAGATAACCATTGATCTGGAAATACTTTATACTCTGAATGCATGATCGTGGCCATAAAGGTGATCGAAGAATTTAACTGACCTCAACCAAAACTGAATTCAGCTAATTGTTCAATGGAAAGGGAACACAAGAAAGTACCACTGCAGTAGTAGTCACCTCTAAATACCATCACACAGGCATGAGAAAAGAAAATTTCAAATCCACTTTATATTTTCTGCTGGAGTTAGAGAAACTTTGGCTAGCAGTTTGTTTATTATCCTATTACGAAGAGAAATGAATTATGACATGGTTAGCAGTCTGTCTGTTTGTTTTGTCCCTGACTGGTTCTATCACAAAGGTTTTCCTTTGCTTCCTTCTTGGAAGAATATGGAATGAGGCAATAATCAGAAAGTACTTCTGAAAATGCAGTTTGTCTCTGTATTTCAGACACATTATTCCCGTCTTGTCCAGGTAATTTTCCTGTAAATACTAAAATACTTTCACAATCATTCCTGAAACACTGACCTTACACAACACTTTAATCATTTTTTAAAATCTTTTGTAATTGAATTGCTAAAGCCCCTTCAGCAAAGCAAGCGGATTTCTTAAAAAAACACAAAGCTGATTAAACTCTCTGAATGACATCTTCTGATTACTTCCACAAACTCCCAGTACTATCAAAATGGACTACAAAACAACACAACACAAAAAATGTTTCTATAATATACATTACAGTGTAACACCGCTATATCGCGAACTGCTATTTCGCGTTGACCAATGTATTACAAGTGATCTAAGGGACCCAAAAATATTGCGTCATTTGCATTTGGCTTACTGTGAAACTAATCCATATTTTTTTTATATCTATATGTACTTAGAAGAGATTCCCGGTCAGCACTTAACATGCTAGTGCACTGACACGCAGAAGTGATAACAATTAAACACCCAGTGGTAAGCTATTGTGTTTGGGGGCAGTTGATGATAATGCAACCGAGTGTTAATGTTCGGCAACAATGCAGGTTTGTCAGTATAAAATTCCAACCACAGTAATCAGCATTAAATTGGTATGGACATTCAATTCCAAGCAGATACTTGATAAAATACACAAACATTGTTTAAAATCCACTGCATAAACCTAAACTATGGTATTGAGAAAGAACTAGTGAGCATAATCTTACCGTGGATTAGTGAGCATAATCTTACCGTGGATTAAAAAGTCCCGGCAAAAAGCCAATCTTTTTCACCAGAAGTAAACAATAAATGCTAATTAGATCAGCTTTATGTAGTAATTAGTTTCATCTAAACATTAACAAATCTCAACATATCAACACATCATAATTATCAAGAACACCTCAGTTTAATTTCAAATAGCAATAAATTGTAATGGAAGGGCAATTTTCACACCAATAAACAATGGATGCCATATAATTGAGATGTTTGGGGGGTGTTGCAGGTGATGACATGTAGACATGTATAAGATAAATCACAGTCACTTGGATGTTTAATCGCGAAATAGTCACTCACTGATAACCGCTTGCTGCCGTATCTGCGATAAATTACGTTTAAATTAAACGCCACGTAGCTAAAACTACATTCTAAAATACACAAGTCAGGTCCAACTCCTCATATAAATGGCAAGTAAACTGTATGAATCAAGAATGTTGTAAAACTTAATGCAAAAAAACATGCAAAAAAACAAACTGTTTTCTATAATGTTTCAGTTGCTCAGTGCAGCACCTTAAGTCCCAGTACTGATTTACTTATGCCTGGAGATATTCTATAAATTCCAGTTTAAGTTAAATCAAAGGTCCTGCTTATGCAAATACTCAGAGGGTTAACAAAAAGGGTGACCACTGCCTTAATGATAATGAGCACCAACTACATTATTCCCCCATAAGGCTACACTGTCCCTCTACTTAAACCCACAACAACAGGATGTACCTCAAGCAATGCTGTAATCTGACTGACTATTTATAGTAAATCTCGATTCCCGCACCAAAACTTGATCAGATGACATCATTTGATTGCTAATTGGTGTACATGGATCGAAAACGCACCAAAAATGGATCAAAGATGTTTGAGAATTGATAAAAAATGATCAGCTGATAAAAGAACGTCATGCTGGAGACCAAGTTGTAAACTACAAAGATATAAAATGACTGCTATATAAAATATATGAATTGAACATTTTTACACACCGTAATAACAATTTTACTATGAGATAACATTTTCCTACGGTGTTGTTGTTGTATTCCCAGGAGATATTCCCAGAAATCAATAGTAAAAATGGCTGCCAGTAAACAAATTGCAACACATGCCTGACAACAAATGAATTGTTTCACATAAGAAAATGGATTATTTA
Organism: Solen grandis; assembly: GCA_021229015.1. Classification (NCBI taxonomy): domain Eukaryota; kingdom Metazoa; phylum Mollusca; class Bivalvia; order Adapedonta; family Solenidae; genus Solen; species Solen grandis. The sequence continues at coordinate 25,697,980 of CM037784.1, forward strand.
GAATTAATTAATCAAGGTACAATTGCAAAAATAGTGCAGATTTAACGTCTAACACTTGTAGTAAACAAAACGAGTGAATTAAAGTAATGTCTATGTCTTTAAACACGATAATAAAGTAAGAACTTTGGACTCAAATTCACTTGTAACCAAAACATATCAATATTGTTTAATTAAACCCTTAATACCCCCTGGCTCAAATTCCAGCCATTCTAATTGCTAAGTCTATTTCACTATGACACTAGTATGATATCATATTGACCCATTATATCATGATCCATAGTAATGTCATTGCAAGCATTACATGGATAAAACCATGGTCAAGCAACAAAACATGGTCAAGCAAATTTGAATTTACTGGCAGGGGGTCTAGGTTTGAACTCCAAATATAGTCTTGTAGATGGTCACTAATGTATAATATGAATCAATATTTACAACTTAATATCCAACATTACATCAAAATATAAGCATGTTCTGTCATTTTAACCCTTTAACTCATGAATATTCATTTTCTAATTTATGACCTGATGAATACTAATTTACTAAACACTGAATGGTATTTGAAACAATGGATGGAAGGAGCTGTGTGATCTGGGTTTGCGCTGTTTACCAGTGCATCAAAATGCACCAATATGAGGTACAGGATTTAAACATATTTTGATATTTATCTTCTTAAGAGATTTCACTGCTAGTATAAGTTGTAAGAACTTTTGGCATAAAATAAATAAGTTTCAACTAAACAAAAGTCTCTCTATACTTTATATACAAGTTCAAGCAATATCTGAGTGGTCAGACATTGTCAATTATAGCATTTTCTCTATAAGAAAGGGCAATATGACTGCTGTTCTTCAGGAGGGATTTCATTATAAATTGAATTGTCTGAGGGATAAGCCACATGCACATTATATCCAAATTTCATTTTCATCAGTCAATAAGACTACATGAGGAAAATAAGCATGTGAGGAAAGACTATGGCCAATGGTGATCTCCCAATCTCCTTTTCTGACTTAGACTGCAACATTAGAAAATCCACAACTCATGGAATACCTTAAACCCTTATCTATCATGCTTCATGCGCGGATCCAGCCATTTGCCTTGGGGGAGAGGTCTGTGCCTTCTTCAACACTTTCCTTTTCTTCTTTTAAGTTTTTTACAGAGGGGGTCCTCCATTTTTTTTCAAAGGTAAGTGGGTAGGGTGTGTTTTCTTTTCTTCTTTACTCTTAGTAAAGAAGCCATGAGCTCCCCCTTGGATCTCACATGTGCTAAAGAGAGATATTTGAGCTTATCTCGTTTACAGGCAGGAACACTCTGTATATAACTGATACACTTTCAAATACAGGAAAACGTTGACATTATGACGTCATCAGATGATGTTATTTTTCAAGATTACGCTGCCCATTGAAAAATGCCAGGATATCATATTATGACCAACATATTATTGCATTATGAGAGCCGTTCTTGTAACTAGAAGGATGAGAAAACTTTACCCTTGAGACAGGAGAGTAAGCAGGCTGCATCGTAAACAGAATAGGGTACAGATGTGAGAAGTACAGAAGTGTAATAGACAAATTTCATGAAATGCGACGAGTCACTGCAAATGCTGCGACGTCATAATGTATCTCATTATGAACATATATTGCTGCAAATTGATGCTTGTTTTGAAATGAGACGTCAGACATGTGTGATGCTCCATGAAAGTCACAAAAACAATAGCTGTCAGTGTATCAGGCCTGTGGGGAGCATAAAAAGTGATTACAGTTTTGTAGATAACTGAAATCTACCACACTGTACATGTATAAAAAATTTAAAACAATTTCGTTCATATATTACTTTCTTTTCTTACTACCATCAGAATAAAAACTTGCTGATGGCCACATGGTATGAAACACTAAATGTTAAATATTTAATTACTAGGAAGTTAAAGATTGTTCTAGAACTAAATGCTATAATCTTTAATCATGGAAGTTGAAAACAATTTATGCGTAACTTGGCTTAAGTGCAACCAGATGTAAGAAATCTGTACACAGATTAACAATTCTCAACAAATAACTGTATACTGTGATTAAAAGCTAAGTGTAAAAGCAAATTTACATATTCTGAACACAACCATTGGGATAGGTTGCTGAAAATCCACAGTAATCATTGCCTTCAATTTCCATCAATACCTGAATAATGTTCCTGAATTTCAGCTCACCTGAGCTGATGGTGATCAAGGCGAGCTATTGTGAGCACCTTTTGTCCATCATCAACAATTTGCTTTAGTGACCACAAGGCCATACCTGTCAACATTTCAGAATGGCAAGGAGTGAGATTTTTACGTGTCGCGAAGACCGGATGGGAGTGTGGGTTTGGGAGAATTTTTTTTTAAATGCATTAAATTATGCATTCTGGTGCCTTTTGAGATCATTAAGTATGAATTTCTTGTGTCCTGTGTTACCATGCTTTTACAAAATTAATAAGAAAAAATTACATTTTTTAAAAATTTATTTCATGATACATGATAAATAGGTTTCTATGCATAGCATAAATGTAATAAAGAAATCAACATGAAAAACAACCAAATAAATAAATGCACATTTTTGCTTTAGCAAAAGCACCAATACTGGACACATATTAAAAAGGAATATATAAGCTTTTTATCTCATGATACATGATAAATAGTTTTCTATGCATAGCATAAATGGTGAAGTAACTTCTGACACTACTTGTATGGAGCTCAGACTTCTCTGCCTTGTTGTGAATCACAGTCTGTCCATGTTTCTTCACATCATTCTTGCCGGCATGTCCAACTGAAAAGCTCCTGAAATGACACATATGTATACATGAGGTTTGAGTAAGCATTTAAGTATATTACTCAGAATATATCAATAGAAAAAGAATTACTTTATTTTAAAAAATGTGAGGTCAAAGGTTCAAATCCTACAAAGAACTGACTAAAACAGATAGATCTAGATCTACCTAAAATTTTGATGTCTTTGACTTTAACATGTCTGGATAAATATTAGCTAGATCTAGATCTATTATATAAATTCAGTCAGTTTTTATATATGATTAAATATATTGGTATGCAATTATATCATTCTAATCATCATATAGTGGCTGTGTTATATGTGAATGACCGATTGATAACAGTAAAAATACCATGTAGACATTCGATTTGTAATGTACTTTCGGTTTAAAAATAATTGTGAGCGGTCTTTTTCACGGCGATTATAACAAAGATTACAATAATCAGTTAGTACTTTTATTGTTATGAAAAGAAGGAACGTCGAAGTATGCTTCAGTGATTCATAATTAACATTTAAGTGTCTGTTTACAAATCAAATGCTGTTGCCATAGTATCAAAATGTCGTTTAGATGGCGCATGCGCAAAAAGTGGTATCAATAATACGCTGACGAATAAATTTGGGTAAATCCGCGTTAATTTGATGTTTTTTGCTGCACTCCATGTGTATTACTTTCAAAATATGTTGTTACGTCGAATATTTTAAACATTCGATATATAAATTTTAAATACAATCGATATATAAATTTTAATTACATAGAAATACCATTCAATTATCTTAAACCTACGACAATAAAAAAAATGAAACGAATGCAACATACCTCCTACACAGTTTGCAGAAAGCAAAATTGGGTCCTGTGTCAGATTTTGAAAGCCAGGAAAATTCCAGTTCCCACGCGTTGTTGTACTTTGAGGCATAACTCTTTTTTCTTTTCTGGAGTCTTCATGTTTTGCAGTCGACATTAAGTGCGCGAATGGTGATCATGCAATGTCCGGGAATTTAAGTAATAGTTACCGATAATTCCCGTATATGACTCGGAGGGATTCGGAAATTCAAGCAACATTGTGATTGGTGGATTTTCTCTCGGGAAGCCCTGGAATGCCCTGGGATATACGAGTATAAGCAAGACCGGCGATAACCAGTTTTGTGACGTACCCTGTATATTGGAATGCCCCTAGACAAGCGTCACAGGGTGGGCTGTATATTGGGGCTTGCATCCTGTGTTGTTTTAACGATTAGAGAAGGTAAATTAGACAAAATTTCTGACCCACAATGTTTTTGGTATTTTTTTATAAAAAATCGTGAGAAAATGGCCAAAAATCGTGAAATCGTGACCATGAACTTAAAATCGTGAGAATCACGATTTAAGCGTGAGACTTGACAGGTATGCACAAGGCATAAAATGATCCCTGGGTGTTTCTTCAAAACAGTTACTGATATAAACTTGATTGTTGCAAGCCATGGAAACTAAAAGAATACAAAACAAGAAATATCTTTAAAAAAGATATTTGGCGTAATTGAAGAAGAAAGATATGAAAGTGTAAGAAAGTGAAAGAAAAGTAAAAGTGTTACAATATATTTAATATAATAATGCTGGCAATATTTATTATGTAATTTGAAAATAATGCTAGAAAACGTATTTGTTGCTAAATTAAGGAGATGTAGTATACTAGCCAGTGAAAATAAAGAACGAAAGGGACAAAAATGTAACAAACAAGCAAAGCCTAAAAAAAGTTCCATCTCGGAGCACTTTGTTTAGATGATGAGCCCTTCACCAGCTGTTACTATATATAGCTTATCTTAGCTCTCTTATGCCACTCACTACCAGGGTAAACTACATTTTTAAGACTCACAACTGATAACTTATTCAAATGGGTGGTTTTTATATTTAAATTTTTCAACTGGATGGTTTTGTTATTTCCAGCTGACAATCATGCAGAAAGATATGCACCCTGAACTCCCATTTTATGATGAAATATCCTGAAATAATTTATGCAAACCAATGAAATGAGTGCTTTTTGGAACTACTAGGTTGTTAACCAAGATTAGATATACATTTCATACAGTTTATACTGAAAATATCCTCCACTATTACACAAACCTTTTAATACATTGTGGAGAAGTAGACAAAGGGATTTACCACATAATTTGGTAATTTCAATGGAATATGCATTAGTCATATAGTAACTAAACATACAAAAACATAGGTGTTCTATGCAATACGTGTGTCACCTGCTGAAGTATGGCGAAAAAAAGAGTGACAGATGGACAGGTTACAGGACAGACGGATAGAGAGATGGACAAGGGAAAAGTGATCCCTATGTGTCTTCTTTGCTTTTAGCAGGTGACACAAAAACTCCGTTATCCATGATTTTATTTTTTGCACCCTGTTCTTCTTTTTTCTATAATGAAATAAGATTAGGAACCAAATCTGACAATGATGATTATGGAGGTTGTAACTTGTACAAAGACAAGATGCTATTGAGTTCTATGCAAAGGTTCACAAGGTCCCATATTCATTTAACTGTACAATCATGTTATAATGATATAATGAATCCTTAACAAAAGGTAACCTTAAACACATGGAAATAAAGCAAAATGTCAACAGTTTGTACATGTCCAAAAACTCCAAACAATCTCATGCTTTTGGCTCTTCTCTGTAATTTTGTGTCAAGTAATCTGATCGGATGAGAAATTGAAAATGTTGCAAATACTGAAAGTAACAAGGAAGTCATGGAGACTCTAAGATTGCTCTACTGAGAACCGGGTTTTGGTAAAGTAATGCACCAAATATTGACACTTTAAGCTATGTTTATGTGGTGCCAATAACAGGAAAGGTCTTTACATGTATATATATTAAACATTTTCTAGTTGCCTCTTTGTAGAAGAAGAATATTAGCAGGAAATATTGTGAACTTACTTTAGTATATGTATGATATTATGTCACTTTCCACAATTATCACACCTTGAAATTTTTGAGAAAATGGACTTTTAATAATGAGGTGACTCATCAATACGACAATGTGTTGAAATGTTTTATATGTATCTAATTAATTTCATTTCACATTTAAATCAATTCACGTTAAATTTAGATTCACCATTAAAATCATCAATTGTATGTGAAAATACATGGCAAACGCTCTTTATGTTTGTTACCAATGTCTTGTCGCAATTTTATGCCCATATATTTCACAGCAGTCTCAGCAATTTAAAAGCAATCAGAGCAAATGAATTCTACAAACTGATTGTCATGTTTGGGGATGATACTGGGCTGCAGTGGTTTTTGCCTTTTGGATGCAGACAGTCAGTTGGGTAGCCATGGTGAATCTTAAATCAGATACAACAGATTATGAATTGAAAAATGGACCCCCATCCAAGCCTTGGTGATGGATAGGGGACATTATTGGAGTGAAAGCCGGAGGCTGAGCATGTATTACAATAGCATATCATTTCGACGATCGCGCTCTTTAAAAACAAGAATCCGCGTATTATACCCTACCCAATCAATACTGGAAGTCAGGACACAACACCTGTCATACTTTAAAGGTTTTGTTGCCGAACAAAAACCAGGGAGTGGTAAAAACAGTCATAATATAATCAAAACAAAGGTCATAAAACCCGCCCCCCCCCTCCCCCCACCAAAAAAAAACCCCAGAAAAAAACATTCAACTACAGGGAGGGCAAATACATGCTCAGCCTCCGGCTTTCACTCCAATAATGTCCCCCATCCATCACCAAGGCTTGGATGGGGGTCCATTATTTTTCGTAAAAGCCTTTGGCTGTACATGTATTACAATAGCATGTTTAAAGATCGACAACAAAACATAGCCCTGTATTAAGAAATCAACAAAACATGATTAACAAAACATAGTTTTAATAAACTCAGTATCATTACTAGGAACAACATCTCTACAATAAAACTTATAGCAGTTTTTATCTGATGACCAGTCTGCAGACTGCAAAATACTTTTCAAGGAACAACCTGAAAAGAAAGCTGCTGATACTGCAGCTGATCTAAAAGAATGAGCTTTAAACACACTCACATCAATACCTGACAGCTGTAATACTGTCCTCAACCATCTAGCAACAGTACTAGTACAAACAGGTGAAAAAGTAACATCATAAGAAATTAAACAATTGTGAGGATTTCCGAATACCTTTAGTCTTCTCAATATAATAAAAAAGTGTATGCATAACACATAAAGTCTCTTCCTCAAAATGCCTCAACTCAAAAAAGGTATCCCTCTTCTTACTAGAAGTAGTCTTTAATAAAGTAGGAAAATAAAACCTCACATAATCTTCCTTCTCCTGAAAAAACTTAACATCAAGAGAAACTAAAGTCTGTGCTCTAGGAGCCTTCGCTAAAGCTATCAAAGCTACAACTTTAAAAGTCAAAAGTTTTAAAGTCAGTGAATCGAAAGGGTACAACGTCTTAAGATACTTCAACACAATAGACACATCTCAAGTGAACCTGTATCTAGGATTAGGTGGACTAGAATTAAACACACCCTTCATAAACCTAACTATAAGAGACACTCCTGAAGAACACCATGAATTCCCAAAAAAGGGTAAAGTCTGCAATAACATAGACTTATGCGTATTCAGCACTGAATAGGATTTACCGTCACTATACAAATCAAGTAAATAAGAAACTACCTGTTTCTCAGAGGAGTGAAATAGACTGCATCTCTTCCTACTACACCAAAAATACCACCTGTTCCACGCCAATCCATACTGTTTTCTGGTACCAGATCTCCATGAGGCGACGATGAGGTCAACAGCACCTTTAGGAAGGCTTGAATCTTTGAGGGACAACCAGATACACAGACAGCGACCATCTTCAGACTCTTGTTCAGCGGGTGAAGCTTTCCATTGTGGGCCAAACTCAACAGGTCTCGATGTCTGGGCAATCTAACAGGATATGAGAAAAGGCTTGATAAAACCAATGGAAACCATGTTTGTGCTTTCCAAAAAGGGAGAACCAAGATAGCAATCTTAACCTTGTCTGACCTAATCTTGTTGATAACTCTCCCAATTAAACTAAAAGGTGGAAAATATAATAATATGATAATGCCTTATAAGTATTCATATTTAAAGAGTCATCAATATAATAAGCACATCTCAGCCCTTGAAACCTAAGCCACACATAAACTGGCTTTAATATTTTGGTAAAAACTCTAGGAGCAGAGCTAAGACCAAAGGGCAAACAAACAAACTTGTAGAGTTTTCCATCCCACAAAAGTTTTAAATACTTCTGAAAACACTCCTGAATAGGTACGGAAAAATATGCATCCTGCATATCTACAGAAGTAAAATAATCATTTTCCTGAATAAGCTGCAAGACTATACTGAAATGTTCTTGCTTAAAATGTTCATAATAAACAAATTTATTCAAATGCTTCAGATTAATAATGGGTCTAAATTTCCCATTTGGCTTTGGAACTACAAATATATTTGAAATATATTGATTAGGCTCCCAAAAGGAATCTACAATGGCACCCTTGCGAAGTCTCTAACTTCAGCTTCCACAATATCATGCTGATGCTGATCAAAGCTAATCTCCTTTGGATATGAAATCTGATCAGGCAAAACATCAAACTCAATATGATAACCCTGTATCGTTTCTAAACCCATGGGTCCTTAGTCAAAGACTTCCAAGCATCCAAATAATGCCTTATTTTACCAGTCTCAATGATCTCATGACTTACATCATTTATCGCCCGTTGTTTGGGGCACTAGCAACTGTTGCCGATGGTGCTGGATAGGGTCTTCCTCTTCCACCTCTCTGTGTAGGTCTAGGGTATGGCTGGAACCTACCCCTACTACGCCCGTAGAAGGAACTACCACCTCTCCAGTTACCTCTACCCCTATGAGAACTACCAAAAGACCTTTGATCTGAAGCGTATCGCCAAAGAGACCCCAGCATCACAATTTTTTATTTTTTTTGCCACATCGTCCCCAAACAATTGTGAAGAAATAGGAACATTAATATTGCACAAATTTGAATATTTCTTCTTCAAATTTGGCCGGATAAGATAACGCCTTCTCAAAGAAAGGTGATACTGGGTTTGACCCAAAAGAGTCAAAACATCTGCCAACATCCCAATTAGCCTTGGGGTTTACCATAATGTACGGCTTTAGCATATCAGCCAGCTTGATAACAGGCACCATGCCTGCAGCAACTAAATTCTGAATATCAACAAAACCTTTATCATAACTAGGGGCCATCTTATCTAAGACTTTACAAATTTCATTGTTGACAGGTGGAGGACATAACTTGTCACAGTTCTCAGGGACTTTGTACTTAGAAAGCAAAGAATCTGTGTCACACTGCGTAACACAGGCAGTATTAATAAGGGTAGCCAAGGACTGAACAATAGGCTTATCTTTTTCAACGGCTTTTAACCTGGGAATTAAGACACCATTCATCGTCCGTGTCATTAACCGTTGGACCAAAAAGGGCTTCCTCAAAGTAAGACCCTAAAGCCCTATCATGTGTCAGGTTACCAAACTGACTGACTGGAGCTTCATCTTCAGAAAGCTCAATATCTTCTGCATCCACCTCAACATGAATATTGCTGGCCTTATTATAATCAAAAGAGGGTTCCTGACTCTCCATCAATCCCAATTTCTCCATCAACAACCAAATATCATTTGGAGTCAAATTGTCAATGTCAATTTTTGACTTTTTACTTTTAGGTTTGCCTTTGCTTTTCTTGCTTTTGCTACAAGAGGCAACTTTCACATTCTCATTACTAGGTGTTAACACCTTTTTCTTAGAGCTGCTAACAGTCACTTCTGCTCCCACAGAAGGCACTTGGTCACTCTTCATACATTTCAAGTCGTCCGACTCGAAACCCGAAAACTCAGACAAACCGTCGTCAGACAGCGAAAGCCTGAGGACGTCGTCTACGGCACTGCTCAAAATTACAGTACAAATAAAACAACTGAACAAATAAATGCAAAACCAAGACTACGTCTTTGGTTGGATCAGTTCTAAAACAATCTTACCAAACTCGATGTGAACTGTACGAGCGCTGAAACGAGGTGTTGTGTCCTGACTTTCGGTATTGATTTGGTAGGGTATAATACGCGGATTCTTGTTTTTAAAGAGCGCGATCGTCGAAATGATATGCTTTTGTAATACATGTAAAGCCGAAGGCTTTTCGAAAAATAATATAATTTAACAAATGAACATCTGAATAATTGAGAGACAACAATGTAAACAGGATATACGAGGGTTGTCTGGAAAGTTTGTAGACACCTGCTTAAATACGTGTATTTCGCATTAGAATTAAATGAAACTTTCTCCAATCATCCACCAATGTTTTATGATTGATGCTACAAAATTTCAAAACTTTCTGTTCTTAAACAATGAAACTGCACGGGTTTATGTAAAGGGATATAGAGGTGTGCGGAGCACGCCATGAAGTTACGTGTTGAATTTACTTACTGAAATGTGACAAGCGCCGTTATTCTTTCTCAAAATATTCACCGTTGCATCCCACACATTTCCTCTATCAACCCATTTGTCATACACCTTTGAAAACCAATCACTCACAATTCCAGAAATAATGCGTAGTGTTGCTGTTCACATTGTTCAGAAATATCTCGTACCGTAAGGCGCCGGTCAATATCAATGACGTTCTTCACTAATGTTAAGGATTTCTTATTAATAATGCTTGGTCTTCCTGAATGTAAATCGTCTGTAGTTTCAACTCTACCATCATAAAATCGCTTGTACCATTTGTATACAAGAGCGTGAGAAACACTTGGCCTCTTACTGTTTGAATTAATAATTTCCATTGTCTCTACAGGCGTTTTCCCAAGCTCCAGGCAGAATTTTACTAGCACACGCTGCTCCGCCCAAACGTCTGACGTCGTCATTTTTGTCAAGTTTTCTTCCATGGTTTATTGAAAATAGTTCTCCTCACTTTTTTATTTCTAAAGCGATAACATTCAATTCGTAACAATATGACGTCAACATGTTACGTCACGTCATGAAGTGTTTATCATAACGTTACCCGCAATTTTAACAGGTAAAATACCCAAAGAAAGAAGGCGCATGAGATTATGATCAAGGGTGGGCTCAACATAAAAAAATAGATTGAAAAATGGAATTAACAAAGAAATATCGGTTGTCTACGGACTTTCCAGACGACCCTTGTAGTTTTCCTACAAAATTGTGCACAAAAGGTTTACATATGAGTTTGAAAATGTGACTTATGTACCAACATATCTTTTTTTTACAATTAGAACAACACTGAAATGTCTGTGAGACACTAATGCCCCACCTGTATGGTCAGAACTAAATATCTGCTTGTATTTTTAGAAGATTATATAATGATGTACATTTGTACAAAGTTTCATAATGATGTGAAGTAAAAGAAGCTTAAACACAGAGGTAAACCTGGGACAGAATAACCAATTTTACCAAGTCATAGCCATAAAATTAAATAAACACTACTGGTAAATAATCCATGTCATGATGTACATGAATGTCAAGTTTTATGAAGATTAAAAGTCATCTTCATAGAAAGAAAAAAGCTTAAACATAAATGCAAGACAACCAAAAATACCAAGTTCATCCAACCGTGAAATATATTTGGGTCACAGATATAAATTTGCATAAATATCAAAAAGTTTATATCATGATGCATAAAATGAGAATATAGTTTCATGTGAAATCATCCTCACACAAAAAAAGCTGAAACGGAAAGGTAAACCTAAGACAGAAGAATCATTATACCAGGTTCATCCAACCATGAAATGTAGGTCACAGCCATAAATCTGAGTAAATACTAAATAGATCATATCATGATGTACATGTGTACTAAGTTTCATAAAGTTGTGAAATCATCTTCATAGAAAAAAGCTTAAACATAAAGGTAACTTGAGCCAGAACAAATTTTTCAATGTTCATCTAACAGTGAAATAATGGTCACTGCTATAAATTTGCATGAATATTGAATAGATCATATCATGATGTACATATAAACCTAGTTTCATAAAGTTGTGAAGTCATCTTCATAGAAACAAAGAGCCATGTTGACATGGCCATCCCCCGCCGAATGGTTACTATTTAGAAGATTTGTTGGAGAAGACAATATTTCATTTTTAAAAGAAAATTTTTGGTAACGAAGACTGATGTTTTAAGTGATTATAGATATGAAACCCATGTGAAGACCTAATTCCCTTGTTTTGAGGTCTACAGGTAAAATGTCAAGGTCACCGTGACAAAAAATAAGCCTGAAAAATACCAAAGGAAAATAACTATAAAATTATGAAAGGTAGAGTTATCATTCTTGTGCACTACACACCTCCTCAAAAAATCTATCCACCTGTACAGTTCCAAGTTGATACCTCAAATACTTTTTGACTTATGCTCCGGACAAAAATTAAGTCTGAAAAATAACAAAGGGCATTAACTCAAAAATTATGAAAGGTAGAGTTATCATTCTTGTGCACTGCACTCCTCCTCAATGTGATCTATTTACCTATCAAGTTGATACCTCAAATACTTTTGGAGTCATGCTCCGGACAAAAATGTGGGAAAGAAGGACAGACAGAGACTTGTACAATATTACCATATAAACAAGAGGGCCATGATGGCCCTGAATTGCTCACCTGATTATAAATGAGCAACATTTTGAATTTTTCATATTGACCTACTTTTTGACCCCACATGACCCAACTTCAAACTTGTCATAGATTTTATGGAAACAGACACTCTGACCAAGTTTCATGAAGATATGGCCAAAAATGTGGCCCCTAGAGTGTTGACAAAGTTTTTCTAAGATTTGACCTCATGACCTACTTTTTGACCCAACATAACCCAAATTCGAACTTGTCCAAGAATAAATGGAGAAAAACATTCTAACTAAGTTTCATGAACATTGAGCCAAAAATGTGGCCCCTAGAGTGTTAATAAGGTTTTTCTAAGATTTGACCTCATGACCTACTTTTTGACCCAACATGGACCCAAATTCGAACTTGTCAAAGAGTTTATAGAGAAAAACATTCTGACCAAGTTTCATGAAGATTGGGCCAAAAATGAGGCCTCTAGAGTGTTAACCAGCCAAATTGTTGATGACGCACGACGGACGCCAGACAAAGAGCGATTACAAAAGCTCACCTTGAGCACGTTGTGATCAGGTGAGCTAAAAAGCTTAACACAAAGGTAAACCTGAACCAGTACAACCAATTTTTCAATGTTCATCCAATCATGAAATGTAGGTCACAGCCATTAATTTGCATAAATTTTTGAAAGATCACATCATGATGTACCTGTGTACTTAGTTTCATAAAGATGAGAAGTCATCTGCTTAGAAAAAAGCAAAAATGCGGCAAAAACATGGAGAATTGACGTCATTCTATGCTTCATGATATTGGCTTTGTGTATTACACAAAATATTATTGAATATGTGCATACAACTTGTTTTAGTTTAAAGTGCCGATAATTGAATGGTGCTGATGTTTGATACTCTTACTCTAGATGGAAAAGAAAGCAAATATCTTACAGGATGTTTAGGAAAATGAGCTCCATCCACTAGCAGCCATGTGTTTGTAATATTTCAAAATGGTAGAATTAATCAATTAATACTTTTTGACAAAAAGATATTTATAATATTTAATATCTACATGTTTTGTAATGGATCATAACTTGAACAATCTTGGTAGACAGTGAGCCAAAGAATATCTGCCAAAAGCCTTTTAAATCCAATCAACATTTTTGGACAAGAAGATTTTTCAAATTTGTACTGTATACCTAAAGGAACAAGTGACTGGTGCTGCACACAACACCTGAGTCCCCTGCCGGTGCAGTGCATAATTTTTCCATTACCGTAGCAACCAGAACCTTTCAGTTGCCATGGCAACCAGATTTCTTCATTGAATTTAATTCTTTTTTTAGTTAATATTTTTTCCAGACATATAATTCATTTCTTTAAGTACATCAAAAATTTTTTGTCATAATATGCTGGGATTAAATTGTAAATGCATGCTCTTTTCACTGTCTTTCTTACCTTTTTAACTTTAAATCTCCCTCTTTCTCTCTTTTGAAAAAAATTAAATGGAGACCACCTTATAAGGAACATTTCTGCAAAGTTTAATGGAACTTTGCCCAGTTTTTTAGGAGAAGATGTCATTTTAAGTTAAATGTTGACAAGCAACAACAGACATTCTTCAGTCACAATAGGTCATGTTTGAGCATGTTGTGCTCAGATGAGCTAAAAATAGTAAACCAAGTTTATTTTTTAATGTCTTGGATGAATAAAATACCAAGAATAGCTTGTCAAACAGAAATAAAACAGTGATACTTTTAATTTATTGTCTTATTGAAATATTTTCACACCCATGTAGACAACTTGATTACAGAAACAGCAGACTGTGCAGAAATATGTAGACAAGCACTTATTAGATCTACTGTATGCCTGATAACATGCTTACTTCTCTGGCTTTCAAAATTCCCCCGGGAAGTCAGTTTCATGTCAATTCACAATATCCAATCAGATTTACATTTGAGGGAAAATAATAATAAGCTCCATCTGTCAAAATTCTCGATGGTCAGAAAAATCTCAACCTTGGATTAAAGGCATTTCAGTGGGTAATTTCTTGATGCTTTTATAATTTTTTCCACATAAATACTTCTTTAGACTACAGTGCGGCTCGCGTTCAAGTTGGCATTTTTAGCGTGTAACGTGCGTTCCGTGTCCGTGTAATGTGCGTGTAACCTGCGTGCGTGTACTGTGTAACATTCTCAACGTGTGGTCCGTGTAGCATCGTTTATATCGTGTGTAACGTGTTAACCGGTCAGCTGTTAAAAACTGCTGTCCGAGATGGAGCTATTCATTATGCTTTATGCATGAAAAAACAACTGCTTACATGTGCATCTGGTGTGAAATGATACAAATTATGCTGTTGGATATACCATATTTCATAATGCACATTGCTTCAACTTTATATAAATTAATAATAAAATATGACTTACCGATTTCCTAGGTCTCCTCAGTTCTCACGAATATTATAACCACTATTTATTCCGTTTACAGGTAAAATGTAACTCAAAATTTTCTGGCTCGGAATTTATACTCTAACGTGCTGGTGGCACATTGTGTCGTTTAGCAGGGACTTCCTGTGTATTCCAGTTTGACACGATACACAATCTATGCACAGGAAATATTTAATTTTGACACCCAAGACCAAGAGTACATTTGAGGAAGTTAGGTGTCAGACTGGGTAGCTGGACTTGGATTATACGTAAATTGTCACCTTGGCCTGGTACATGTAACTTAACGTTTGACGACTTATGTGTAATTCTCTCTCTCCGCCATCTCTCTCTCTCTCTCTCTCATTAGCCTAGATGTGATATATATACAATGAATTTTAAAACTTCAACTATCATGCTCATTATTAACTAATTAAATTTAATTTTCACGTTAAACCGCAATGAATACATCAAAGACCTTTCATCTACCTAAGGAAGCACTCGATAGGATAAACTTATTTAAATGAATTGCGTTTTTAAATTGATTCGATAACTGATAAATGATTAGGAATTAATTGCCGAAAGCATAATTATAACTACTCGCTTTCATCTATCTAAGGAAAAACTCAATAGATGAACTTATTGATCGATTGCGTTTTTGAATTATTCGATAAACTGATAGGAAATTAGGAATTAATTGCCGAAAGCATAACTTTAAATACTCGCTTTTCCATACATATCCTTGTGATGGTACAGGTAATTATAAAGATAAAATGGGCTCGATTTTTCCACTCCTAAAACTATTGAATGTTTTTATCCGTCTTTTGAAAATCATTTGGGGTTGGTTGTTTGTCTGTCTCCAATAATGAGTAATCATACATTGTATACACAGATTCGTATAATCGTCAATTCTATTCGTTTCTTATTAAAAGAATTAGAAAAAAAAAGATTGATAAGTGTCTATGACGAAAACAACTACAGCTAGTATATGTGGCTAAAATTATAGATTACCAACAATACGATAAGATTTTTTTCAATTCTGTGTCAGATTGTTTCGGTAAATGGCCAGATCGGTAATTAATTACATAAAAAAGGTAACTCCTTTGATGTTTCATTTATTGATTATATATGGAATTTTGTTCGCAAACTTTAATGATAGTGTGATAAATAGATCATACGCATTGAATGGAGTATGCATTCATACATTGTACATGAACGTGATCATATAAGAATAAAAAAGTAATCTTTTTTTTTAGATCTTCGACGTATCTAAAAGAACAAACATGAAATATAAAGTTTACTAGCAATTACATGTAGTTATTATAAATCTAAAACGAGAATTTAATACGATCGCTTGTCTCTTGATTCCTTCTTTAGTTCTCTAATGACGCATAGAGAAGTAGTCTATGGATGAAAACAACCGAGTTGACCGAATAAAGCCGGCAGCGTTTGCATCGTGCATCGTTCGTATCGTGTGGACAGTGTATCGTGTATATGAACCAAAACGTGTAACGTACGTGCACCGTGTAACGTGCGGTAACGTGCGTTCCGTGTCCGTGTAACGTGCGTGTAATGTGCGTTCCATGTGCCAACTGAACGCGAGCCGCACTGTATAACTAAAAGTATATGATAAAAAATAGTGCATCCCCTTCTTGGTTTAGAGATTATAAACCATTAAACAGAGAATGAAATCTCATTATTTAGAAATATGTCTGTGATACTGATGCCATGCTGTATACATTGGTCACAACTAAATATTTGCTTGTATCTTTAAAAGCTTAATATCTTGATTTACATTGTATCAAGTTTCATGATGATGTAAAGTCATATTCATAGAAAAAAAAAAAGCTTAGACATGAAGGTAAACCTGAGTGTGATGGTAAACAAAAGAACAAACAAATGCATGAACAAACAGACAGACGCAGATCAAAATTTT
>CM037784.1:25714784-25764784 GCA_021229015.1 Solen grandis
TCAACACATTCTAATTCAGTTTCGACTTCCATAACGCAATCGTACTTAAAATTATCACCATTTAGTGAACAGACCGAAACAAAATTTGGATTTTTTTCTCTGCCTAGTAATATAGCACCCGAAACGTTGTGCAACGCGTAACATAACATAACATAACATAACATAACATAACATACATTTATTTAGCAGATACAGCTCATTAAATCTACAATAAATACATATTTTTCATTTCAATTGCATGCAAAGATATTTTTAACAACAAAAATACATTATGCGTTGTGAGAGTTTTTATCATAAGGACAGATATTTAAGTATTCATACATATAAATATTTACAAATATGTTTTACTAATATGGTAATTAATTGCCAATAATATTGTTGTCTCTTAGCTGAAACCCTTTAGTACAAAAGAAATGCTAATTTATACAACGTTGATTTGTTTTTAATATTTAACAGTTCTAAAGATATAAACATATTTGATGATTGTGAGTAATAATTTACTAATCTACTTATCATGAGCAACAACCACAAGAAGTTTGAGACTTAAAGGTCAAATTAAACTTAAGTTATCACTGGGACAAGGTCTGTTATTATACATACACAACATGTGACCTTGTGACCTTGACCTTTGAGGTAATGACACCAAAATCAATAGGGGTCATTTACTAATAATGAGCAACAACCACAAGAAGTTTGAGACTTAAAGGTCAAATAGAACTTAAGTTATCACTGGGACAAGGTCTGGTATTATACATACACAACATGTGACCTTGTGACCTTGACCTTTGAGGTAATGACACCAAAATCAATAGGGGTCATCTACTAATCATGAGCAACAACCACATGAAGTTTGAGACTTAAAGGTCAAATAGAACTTAAGTTATCACTCGGACAAGGTCTGGTCTACCGACAGACCGACGGACATACGGACCGACGGACATACGGACCGACCGACCGACATGAGCAAAGCAATATACCCCCTCTTCTTCGAAGGGGGGCATAAAAAATCTGGATTCTCCCAACTATCTGCCCTTTAGTATTCTTCCGCGTGTGCAAGCAAACAAACCGTTCTGCGTACACACCTAAGTAGTCCCAGGATTTAAAAAACGGTTATAACAATTCACGAACTTTTCGAAACTTTTTATTAAGCATATGCGTTAAGCATTTTCAACTTTCAAATACTCGATAAGAAAAAAATATATTTAAAAAGTATAGTATCTTACACGGTTGAGCCCAATACACAAAACACATTTGAACGCAAGAAAGTAGTTCCGATGACGTCAGAGTATATAAAATTTCACGAATGAGTATAAAGCTAAGTTTATTCGATAGGCAGTTTATACCACAATGTGAGTCTGATGATAGGATAAAAATGTATTTACATTTACTCACTCTGGAAATAACCAAACGTCATTGAAGCCCGCGTTTTGCAATATTTCTTTTACTTTTGACGACCAATACACAATCCTGCTTTTATTTTCAGGTATTTGTTTTCTAAATCTTACAACAGTACTTAGAATACAATTTTTATTTTTTATGCCAAATAGTTTTAACCAATACTTCACTATTCGCACATAATGAGAGATATATAAAGGGTATCAAGTTCAGCGTATAGGGACAGAGTATTAGTCTCACTTTTTACACCCAAAATCAATTTGCATTTTTTTTTATGAATTTTCTCAATACTATCAGCTTTGATGTGTCCCCAGATTTCACATGCATAATTCAGTATAGATAAAACATAAGCATCAAACAAGTTAAACATAGTATCAACTGACAATTCTTTATCCTTAACTATAGTAAATAATGAACTAATTGATTTTAGCGCTTTACCTTTAAGCGTATTCGTTGCATGAGTAAATGACCCTCCACTAGACATAACGATACCAAGATAGTTAGATTTATTTACAACTTCTAAACAGCTGCCTGCATAAGACCATGCGTAATCCCTATCCGGTGCTCTACATTTTCTCAAAACTACAATCCTTGTTTTTTCCACATTTACGGTTAAATTCCATTTTAAACAATATGTTTCAAGACTATTCAAAAGATTTTGTAAACCTTCAGCTGTCTCTGAACAAATAACTGCATCATCAGCAAATAATAAAAGATATATTGACAATTGATCCATGTTACTTCCGTCGAACACATTTTCTTGTAAATTATTGTAACCTCGCCTTGAAACAATCCGATATTGCTTTCAAAAATATCTGATAAACTATTCATATGTTTGACACATAACTTTACGTCTTGATACATTGAATGAATCTAAGAAAATACCTTTCCACCTGTATGTGACAAACTTAAACCACAGACTATTCCTGTCAATAAAATCGTATGCTTTCTTCAAATCTATATAGCAGCAGAATAGTTTTCCTTCACTGAATTGTTTTTCTATTAAGTATTTAAGACAAATATTGCATCCGTTGTGGGATAGTTGTTTTTAAAACCAAATTGTGCGTCTGTAATAACATCAAATCCCTCAGTCTATGTCTTTAATCTTTCGTTAATTATAACGGTAAAGAACTAAGCAAAACAACTTGTGATCGCTATACCCCTATTATTGTGTGTATCTGTTCGATCCCAGTTTTTATGAAACGGTATAATAATTCCTGTTGACCAACTGTGAGGGAAATGTTTCGAATCTAAAATATGATTAAACAATGTTTCTAATGGTTTTCTAAAACATGTATATTGCATTAAAAGTATTCGTACAGAATATCATGTGAAGGTGTTTTAATATTTCCTAGTTTTTTCGATGTACTTATTATTTCTTCTATCGTTATATGTTCATGTAAGTCATATATTAGGCAAAAACCGTCATTACTTAAAGCTTCATTCACACGTTCCATATCAATATTTATTATCTCGTGCGATGACAACTGTTTGAAATGTTTATAAAAATCTTGCTGTGAAATATTTTTACCGACTGGTGTACTCGTTTTATCTTTAAACATTTTCCAAAATTCTCTAGGGGATTTACGTCTCATCTGGTTCATATTTTTGGCCTGTTCTCTGTTATTTTGAAGTTTACATTTTCTGCAAAAATATTTATTATCTTTTTTTTCTTAATAAATTATTCCCTGCGATATGTATCAGTTTTATTATAATTATATTGCTGAATAGCTAGTTTTTTTCCTTCTATCATGTATTATGAATCTTGTTTTATTATAACTTGAATAGCATTAAACTATTTGTTACCTTTCTCGGTTAGAAAGTCTGTAAATAATATTACTAAATCATCAGAAGTTACTCCCTCGTCAATACGTTGTAATAATTTTGCGTCTAAACTCAGTTTTACCCATGTAGAAATTGGAAAATAGTTTTAACATACAAGCATTGTCTATTCTGCAATTGCAAAAATTTCTCTTAAGCACAGTTTGTTGCAAATGAGCCTGTCTTCAGAAGATTCTATGGAAATTGATAAGTGACTGATAAGACAAGCTAGTCGCTAAATATAAAATCTGACTAGATAAAACATGCCAACTCCACCACATATTTTTCTAAACATATGCCATTTCAGAGTTATCAAAACACATGCACAAGTTTTTAAGGCAAACATAAAAAAGTTCATGTTTTTTCACACTAGCTCCTCTGTTGCTGTCGGCATTCTATTTTTCTTCTGTCTATATCGTTCAAAGCATAGTTGCCAAACAATCCTCGTAAGTCAACGGTGCTGGAAAAATGACGTAGATTTTGAAATATGTTGTTGAGCAAGTGATTAGGAAGTCTGTTTTCTGAAATCAATGTCGTTGATTCGATACCAGGTCTACACACCAATTCTTTTAAAATATAATGGTACACCAACTTTCTTTGGCGAAAATTGCATGACTACTATACCAGTTATCAGGATAATGTGTTATTACATCCACTTACCCGCAACGTGATGCCGAAATGAGCCGACATTTCAACTGTCTAGCCCAGAAAATGATATCATATAAATGAAATACCGGAAGAAGCAAACTAAGTTCTGAACATTATAGTATCTCAGATGTCCTGGAAGCTGAATGACTCACAAACTTTGGACATAATTTTAAACAAAATCTGATGATATTCCTTTAAAAACTTTAACCATTAAAGCAACAATATGAAATGTATTTCATGTTTATTATGTTGATTTTCTTTTATTTTACATATTAATTATTTTATTTTTCTGTCCCATTCAACTTAGGACTCAAAAAAAAACAGAAAAGATAAAGCTTTAATGACGTAATGATAAGTACCGTTTAAGTAAACGCCACGTTACTACTGGTATATATTTAGACATACAGGCTACTGTCCTCGGCATGATCATTTATTGTGTAGGTTTTGATTCTCAGTCACAAATAAAATATTTCACAGTCCCGTTGACAAAGAAAAAAAGTAAACTATAAAGAAGAAATTTCTATTTGCAGTATATCTTTTTACTGAAACATAACAGTAAATTTCTTCCATTTATAGTCGAATATGGCTATCCTATAAGAAACGATTTACATGTATACCCGTATTGTTTTATTATTAATGTGACCTAAGTGATCCTGCTAATTGTGCATTTGTGCATAATTATGTTTTGCGTATACATTGTACGTAACTAAAAATAAAATATTAACTTTAAATCAGCGTTAAAATTAAAAGGTGTAAAATCGAATATCATCTTAGTGAATTAAGTATGTCGCAAATTCAAAACCGTGGAATTATATAAAATTTAGTGTAATTGTTATCTTGTGAGGGTTTGTGTTCCATGAGAAGTAAATGATGAAATCAGAGGCACTCATAAATCAAAAAAAATATAATAGGAAACAAATCATGATATTTATCAAATTTAAATTCTTACGATAGTCAAGCCCAAAGTGTTGCAACGGAAGATAAGGTCCGCACTATTGGCGGTGGCTCTTTAAGGCATTTTTGAATGCCTCAACAGAGCCAGCATGCACTATATTATCAGAGAGATGATTCCAGTGAATCACAGTGTCAACAAAGAATGAATTTTCATATTGTTTAGAGTTTGATGATGGTATTTCCAGACCCTTTGAATTTTTGCAAATGCGTTTTTCTAATATATTTGATGTTTCGCAGCCATTAATTTTGTTTTTGTTTTTATTGTCCTTTTAGGTCTGGTGAATTTCACAAAATCTGATGTTGGCAGTGCTGGAACTAACCCCTCAACCACCTTGTACATTAATATTAATCTGAGGCTTAGGCGTCTGTCTTGTAAAGTTTCTAGTCCAATTGTTGTCCCTGGTGTTCTGCTTAATATATTTACCATATCATTTTTTAAATAGAAAATGTCCTTAAACATAATTTAACATGATTTATGACGCATCAACGGCAAGTAAAGCTGCACGATATGTAGAGGATATTTGTTCACTTTCAGTAGATATGAAATATATCATCGAAAAGTGATACAATTTTGATATCTTAACGATCGCGTTGTTAAAACTGTATTGTCATAGGGTGTATAATATTTACCTCTACTACAGTATCATTTTGAGATAAGGTATAATCCATATCCATATTTAACAAACCCGATTTTACCTTACTGGTGACAATAGAATGGAACTCTTATATGAATTCGGTCCTGTTCCCAATAATGTGAATATGACTGAAAACGAAGGGAGGCAACTAGTGAATACTAAAATGCTTATATCCGTATAGATATACACGCAAAATTTATCCCGTCATATTTTAATAAAAAAAAAGTTGCAACGGACCCGTAGGGTAATATCAGTGACTGATATGGATTTGTTTCATTGATAGCGCACAGTATCAGTCATCATAAAATAAAATTGTTGGCATGATTTGTTACAGTTGCATTTTCTTTCAAATTTACAGAAGCTAGAAATCTAAGTAAATGTTCAACTACGCAAAGAAATACAAATAAAACTGGAAATTGTATACATGCATATACCAATTTTGAAACATTATTATAACCGATACAGAAAAAAAAGTAAAGTATCATAAAGCCGATCTAACCATCAATAGCTTAATTGTCGTTAAACATGCTCCACGAGGGGTCGAGTCGTTAATTTCCGCATCGCAAAGGATCGATTCCCCGGGAACATATCCGGTACGGTCAATCCGGAGTCTGGCTGTGACTGGAGCAGACTGACAACAGTAACAACATTCCGCCCTTGAATCTTTCCAGAACTTTAGTCGCTAGGTAATATAAGAAAATAGGTTTATTTTAGTAATTTGTTGGGACTTAGATTTTATACATTTAGAAAATATTGCGTTTCTAACATGATCAAATCATAAATGAACATCTCAAAAAGTAAATTCAATTAAGATACCTTTTCCTCTTATGAAATAACGTAAAATCCCAGGACATTATTACAATGCATGAAGATATATATAGATTGGGAAGTGTGTTCAAGTCAAGGACATCCATCACATTAAAATATTTTTTACATTCATTGTCAGATTTCCACGGTCGGTTTATCACACCCGTCAACCAGTATCGGACGAAACAAAACTCCTCGGCTGTATATGATGCATGGATTTCGGGAGGGAGCCGGAACTTAAACGGATAGGAATGGTTTCCGGCTGTAAGATGTGTATTCCGGTTTCCATGGCCGTCTGCAAATCATAGTATTATACTTTTAAAACTGCATATATATATGTTTAAATGTGACCGAATTATACGAATAAAAAGCCCCCCCCCCCCCAAAAAAAAAAGAAAAAAATAAGGAAAGAGAAAGAAAAAAATTACAGCAGCAAACTGAATAAGAGAATCAAAAATGATGTTAATTAATTGTAAAAAGTATTAAGTTGTTGCATTGTCTAATTATGCTCGCTAGATCTTACAAGATATCATTATAATAATTCAGACGTTGTATAAATCTGACCAACTTTGTCACGAAGTTGTATCAACTGAGCTTTGGGAAATAGTTACTTTAACGACAGCTGTATAACACTTAATAAAATGGCAGAAAGATATTATTTACTCTGTATTCGAAGTGCAGAACATATTTCCACAATACATGTAATATACTGACAGAAAAACAAATAATTATAAAAAAATATTGTCAATTTATAAGTGAAAATAAAAATATACAACATGAGTAGTATAGGGTGGCACTATGGTACCGGCGGTACCATAATTTTTTGAACTTATGGTACCGTGGTACCATAATTTTTTTTTTGTGGTACTTATGGTACCGAATCTATAGTACCGAATGGTACTCTATATGAAAACAGATTTACCGAATCTATAGTACCGAATGGTACTATATATGAAAACAGATTTATGTAATAAAATTTCTTAAAGGAGGACCACATCTTAACGTTAAAGGGGGATTGACAATTGTAAAATGTCCTTTCGAGACATTTGGGTTGGCCCTGAAAAGGGCCGTTTTGTTTCTTCTTTAGATTTCGGTGACATTGTCCACATCGTGCTTGGTTTCGGTGACATCGTGTTCATCGTCACTGATTACGATGACATCGTTTTCATCTTGTAACATCTGCTGTTGTTCTATGAACATATGATCTTCATCTTCATCTTGTTGCTGTTGTCTCAACATCTCCTGATGTTCCATGAGCATATAGGCATCATGTTCATCGTGTTGCATCATCTGTTGTCTCACCTGTTTACAAAACCAGATGGTATTCTCAATATGGTCTTGCTGTTGTCTCCACTCATTGCGTTGTCGTTCGATCAACCCCATCAATTCGTGGACAAATTCACTCAGTTGCTGAATTTGTTCCATGGTTGTGCAGCGAGAATATGACCGAATGCTTGATGCGGTGCGCTTTTATAGCCTTGAGGTGGATTGACCTACTTTCTACTGTTAGCGTACACCAATCAGAGAACGTTATTTCTATCCAATGATTCAAGTTTAACCTTGACCTGAGTTGGATAGCATTGCCTTTGGCCTTGACATTGGGGTGGATTGACCTACTTTTGTATTGACATATCAGAATTGCTGTAAAATTAAAAACATTTCAAGCCGAATTTGTAGTAGTGATGACTTTTTTTTTGTAACATTTTTTATTTTTGTAACATTTTTGTAACATTTTTGTAAACTTTTTATAAAACATTGGATCATATTTTTAATGAAAGAAAATTTGAATGGAATTTGAAAATAATGGTGACAATTGAGGTATATTCTCTTTCGAGACATTTGGGTTGGCCCTGATAAGGGCCGTTGTTTTTTTTTCACAGAGTAGTGGTTACTCATGATTGTCTGTGAGTTTCTTCAGCAGGTATTCAACATGTTCTATGGTGATGAAATGTGCTTCAATGATATTTAAGATATCATCGTAGTATAGTTCATGAAAGTAACATGCACTCAATTTGTCTATGATACTCCTGAGTGTTGTTGTTATTTTAAGCGTACGTTGGTATCGGGCTTGTAGTTTAAGCGAACGCTGGTGTAGGGCTTCTATTTTGTCCATGTCAGATATGCAGTCGTTAGTTATATGTGACTTATCCATAGCACAGTCTGAAAACGAATGGCATGAATTCATTTCGTTTGATACTTTTATTACTTGGTTTTGACAATTGTAAAAATATGTCCTTTCGAGACATCTGGGTTGGCCCTGAAAAGGGCCGTTTTTTTTTTTTCTCTACTTCTTACTCTTTTTGCAATTTTGTATGTCTTTACAATGGGCTCCAAGTCCAGTCTTAGAATGGGATCCACCATCATGCGGACGTTTGTTGGATGCTTCCACATTTTCCGGAGTGAAAGTGATAGGCACCACCAGCTTGTCTGTTTTCATTTTGATACGGCATTCCACTTCTACCATTCTCTTTTGCAATTTGATGAGGTTGTTGTTCACCTCTTTGAGTTCCCTCAGAATAGATTGTCCAACATTATTTACTGGCTGCGCTGCCGGTTGCTGTTGCACTGGTTGTTGCACTGGTTGTTGTTGCTGTACTGGTTGCTGCTGGTGTGGTGGAGGCTGAGGTTGATACGTTGGTTGGTAGCTGGGTTGGTACACCGGAGTCGGAGTGTACGACACTGATGCCTGGTTAGCAGCTGTCGTCAGCTCATACAAATCAGCAGCCTGTATGGCGTTGTTAACGAGATCAGAAGTTACGTAGCTTTCCATGGTTGGGTAGTAGGATTATGATACGATGCAGTGTGCTTTTATAGTCTTGAGGCGGATTGACCTACTTTCTACTGTTAGCGTACACCAATCAGAGAATGTAATTTCCATCCAATGAATCAAGTTCGACCTTGACCTAAGTTGGATAGCATTGTCTTCGGCCTTGACATTTTGGGATGGATTGACCTACTGACCTACTTTTTTTCATAACTATATAAGTGTTTTTTTTTAAAAAAAGAAGGATGAAATCACAATGTCCGAACAAAAACTCTGGTTCGAAAAGTGTGGTGTGTGTTTAGAGGAGAGGGAGGAGGATATATATCACATAAACCAGTGTCAATGTCAGGACATTGTATGCGTCAGATGCTTCGCACGGCTTCAGAAGTGCCCGTTTTGTAGGGCACCCTATCAAGTGTATGCCTGGCCTGCCTGTGTTTTCGCTAAACATGGGCCTACAGTGCGTTCAGGCTATTATGGCATATGGTTTGACCCTGATTATTCAGAGTTAGTAGGATGACTCCGAGTAATTCAGGATCACAAAAACCAAATACGGCCCTTTTCAGGGCCATCAAACTATATTCGAGAGGGAATATATCACAATTGTTAATGTGTAAGATAAACAACAAGAAATCAAATCAGTTTTAGCATTTTTATTGAACTCTATGAACATTGCAAACAAAATATGAACAAACAATATGAACAAACAATATGAACAATGCAAACACTATGAACAACAAGTACATAACACTTTAATGAAAGTAGAATGGGTCCAAACTATTCGTCAGTAATTCAAAACACGCACGACCATCTCCAAACTTTGGTGGATGTTTAGCTGTGCATGTTTGTTGGTGCTGATTACACACTTGTCTTCTTGCATGTTTGTACAGTTCTGAATAGTTCTGGTAAAACCAACATCCCACATTGGAATCGTTCAAATTGAAGTGAGGTTGATCCTCTGTCCGGAATTTAGCTCTAAACACCCGTGTTAAATCACATCCTCGAACAAGAAAATGCAAAGCAAACAAACGATATGCTCCACACACAAACGTGTTGTATCCTTGAAGTCTCATGAGATTCCATGTATAGGGTCCATGTCTTTCCAAGAAACGTTGAATGTCACAATGGAGTGGTTTTTGTCCATACGAATCAAAGTAGTAAGTCGATTTATCGTTGAAAAACACAACCACCCAATGTTCACCAGGTTGAGTCGAATTGTGGGTATTCACTATGTAAGCTTTTACAGTCTCTGGTCTACGTTGTGGTAGTTGATCTTTAGCACATACCACGGCATTCAAGGGAGCTAGAATTGGTGAATGATCCAAAATATACTGCAACTCAATCGTTTCCATTTTCCCAATCTTGTTTAATGCGTCCTGCCCATTCGCACTCAAAAGCTTCCAATGGTGTGATCTTGTTCGTATCTACACTAGCCTTTATATTTGCCCACATCTGATAAGCATCAGCTTTCTCAGCGCGTGTGAGATCCATGTTTTGTAGTTCAGCGTACCATCTTTCCATCACTTGATACATGTCCAGTTTTTTTAATGCACTGTTCAGAAACATCTCGACCCACTCACTTTTGCTGCTAAACAAACATATGGGATGTTGGGTCTGACTGGGATGATCAACAATGCAACCATAACAGTTTTCTTTCACGATATCAAAGAGGTGTGTCTGCAGTTCATGCACCACATGCTGGTTCAAACTCTTTACCATATCGTTTCGCCTATTCAAGTTGTAGATTTCTTCGTACAGTTGTTTGGCCAGCTGTTGTCCTGATTTGCTCATGGTTAATAGTCTGTGATGACTTCTCTGAACCCGTTAATCTCTATCTGACTGTCATATTCGGCATACACAATCACATTGATGGGGTCACCAAGAGCTGCACGAAACTGAAGCTCGATTCGCAAGTTTCCCGTTTTTATAGGATGCAGCTGTCCCTCTTCTGATCCTTGATCTGGCGTTAAGTCAATGCCCCACAGTGTGTACCCCTGCATGTAATCGTCCATTGTCAGACCCATGGAGCGGTTTAAACCGAGTGATCCCGTGGCTTGATGCAGGGACATGTATGATCTCAAAATTTCTCCTGTGGGAAAGTTGGGCTGGAACGGCAAGTTGTGTGTCGTCTTTCCGTCTACACTGACTTCTAACTTAGACAAGTTGAAATGTTGAAAATCAAATGGGTTGGTTGCCAGATCACCGTTCATGTCTGTATTCTTTACCAGGCCCAGAATGATACGTTTGGGCAACTGTCCTTGAAATAAATGATCTTCGATCTTTGATCGCTGGCCTGCAGGAATGGTGAAAGTTTTCACCTCAGCTCGGCGAATTGGGATCTTCATGCCATGTTGAGCGATGGTCTGGTTTAAGTTGTTGGCCACTACGGGTAACAGGTCAACAGTCCGAACATTGAATCCAGCTTGAAGTAACTGGATTTTTGCCTCTGTTCCAAACAGGCAAAAACTGACTGGGGTTCTGTTGAGTCGCAGCCGTATCTCTACACCATTGGGAAGGTACTTGTCTTGCAAACACAGATCTAAATGCAGACGTCCGCACATTTCCAGAACACGACTCCGGTGGATACGTGTTCTTCTTTTAGTAAATCCTTCATTAGCTTCCGCAACTGTATGCTCTTGCATATGACCCGCCGTGTCAGGACTCCACATTTCCGTAGCGTAGAGCTGTGTTGATTTACTGTCCGTAGAATAAGACAGCAAATTCTCAATGTAGGCCCGGTACGCATATGTGTCAGCATTATTGGTGATCAGTTTGTTGTTCAGATACACATCAATACTGCTAAACAAGCTGTGGAAGAAATTATTTACTGTGGATGTTTCTCCATCAGCAGCCAGATTAGTGCCATCAGGTTTGACTACTTTGACTTTCAGGTACAAGTAGCTCTGGTTGATATCAGTCCACTTTTCTGATTGAGCAGGAATTACAAATGCAATGGGAGATGAATTGCTCAGTGCTGACACAGGATAATGTTCTGTCCACTGTGCATCTTGCATTGCTGTCATGGTAGGTGGGACATGTGTCACATCAAGTTCAGTTTTGCTACACTGACAAGAACCGTGTTGCATCATGTTGTTCAATCAAAAATATCTAACGGTCGTGATGAGATTTTTCTTTTTTTGTTGTGTCTCCTTGACGTGCTGGAAGCAGAATGATGTCGACGTTTGAAATTTCGAAGCTTTATACCTCTCAGAGTTTTCAGACCCACATCTTTCAACAATGTTTTACCCCGTTTCTTGATCACTGTCTTTACATTTTGGCCAGACAGAATATCTTTTACGGCTCCTATACCTTGTTTAAAGCCCTCTCTTTTCAGAGTCTTTAGTCCTGAGGTCACGATGGGTTTCATCATGGGTAAGATGTTGCTGGCCATTTTCTTGAACATGGAACCCAAACCATATCCGACTTGTCGAGGTTGACCACGGTAAACTGGAATCATCGTGTCTTTCTTTTAAAATGAAGCTTCACCATCGACTTCCCGTGAGTGAAATGAACTGATTCCCCTGTGTCACCGGTTATATTGATACTGATCTCGTTGAAATATGATCTGCTGACAGGTATGTAGTGTAGATTTAGAAATTTAAAGTGCATGTGTGGATTAGACCCTGCTTTTGTTTTTGTGTCAAATGGCACAACGCGTAAAATGGGTGCTTCGACATCCCCTATCAAAGTGTGTTCTGCCAGATCGGTATATACAAACAAATGGTTCATCTTCGTGAAGAGGTCCACACCGTACTTGAATCTGCTGTTGTCTCTGTCCGGAAACACCACAGTACTTCCCTCTCCTCCAAGTTTCGTAAGGAGGATTGGATGAAGTTCCAAGCCGATCTTTGTTCCACTATTACCGGTAAACTTGACACGTTTTGACAAGCCGGAAAAATCAAGTCCAAATGTGAGGTTTCTTTGAGTTAAAATTGTTTTAGTGGCTTGTTTAATAGCCTTGTCCATTTCGTCAGTGAGATGTTGTGGTGACGCATAGATGCCTGCAGGAATGCAATGGGGTAATGCCCATTTTTTGCCTTCTAATTCACACCCGTTTTTCACTTGTGAAAAGGCTGCCGCCAGTTCTGGATCTTTAGTCACGATGTAGAATTTTCCTTCCTCCTCTTCAATGTTTCTGACTTGTGTGGGAACGATCATTTCCACGAGAGCCACTTCCCAATTTTGTTTGTCGACATCAATGGTTTTTGTCAGCTTGGTTCTAAAACAGCATTGTGTGTTGTTTGGGTACAATGCCATCGAACTATGACTGATGAGAGTGATGTAGAAAGAATTCATGATTTCTTAAATTTTAAACTTGGGTTTGGAAGAATGTATCCGATAGAAGTACTCATCAGCAGCAACCAAAGTTCACGATCTGGACTGTTGAGACACAGGTTCACTAATGACACGATGACGATGATAAAGATGATCACAATCTGTGTCAAGAAAGTGATTCTGTTGTTTGGTACCTCACTTTTTCCTGTCTGTATACTGTTGTCTACCTGAACACTGCTGGTATCGGACTGAGACATGCTGTTCATGACGTTTATACTTTATACTAAATGCGATTTTGGAATCCAACTGTTAAACTTTTTAGGATATCCAAGCCACTTGACTTTCACTTCTTGAAAAGTTTTACCGCCTACACGCCTTGTACGCCGATCAAGAACTGATTCCACTTCGTATAGCTCATCATCTTTTATATGTTGAATTTCATCCCTGTAGAAGGATCCGGCGATAGTTTCTCCAGCCAAGTCTTCCAGTTTTACGGTCAATGGATGTGTTCTGTTGATGCGAACCACTTTGAACAATTCCACTGTCCAGTTGGGTAGATAGCCTTTGGCAAATGTTTGCTTGGTTTTATTGATGCGCACTATATCACCCACTTTCAAATCAGTTGATTTCTTATTTTTCTTTTGATGGTTGCCATATAATGTCTTGGTGACTTCATGCTCATTTTCTCTAGACACAGATGCAGGGGTACGTCCGATGCTTCGATGAAAACGATGATTGTAGCCATGTACCAATAGTTGCAGTACATCCACATAATGACGGGTCTTGTGATGAGTAAAATATTTCCACATTCTTGATTTAAGCGTACGTTGAAAACGTTCAACAATACTCGCTTTAATTTCTGGGTTTTCAGACGTGAAGAAATGAATGTCATGCTTGTCTAGAAACTTCTGAAAGTCTTTGTTCAAAAATTCTCGGCCTTTGTCTGTTTGCAAAGAGAGTGGTTTTCGGCCTTCTTTTAGAATAGACTGAAAGGCTTGGATGAGCGTCTTTCCAGTTTTGTCAATGATGGGTATTACCCAAGCATATTTTGAAAACACATCAATGACACATAGTAAGTAGCGATATGGTGAATTCTCTTTGTACATACGTTGCATATCTGCGAGATCAGCTTGCCATTGATGATCGATACCTCCTACTACAGTCTGTCGACGTCGAAATTTTCGTCGTATTGTTTTATGCAACGTGTAGGTTCTTTGACTTCTCAACCAGTCTCGTACATCCTCTAAAGTGATAGATTTCAACTGTTTTTTCGCTGCCTTGTAGAGTCCCTGAATTCCTCCAAAACTCGTAGGATTATCAGTATCATAGTACAGGTGACGAAGTAACGTGTCCTTCTTTAGTAGGCGTCCCATGACGAATGGGCTAATATCTCCTCGGGTTCTTCCTTTTTAATAGGTTTTCGTTTCTTTGATGTAGGTGCGTAGGCAAAACTATCATAAAAATCTTCCTCCTCCTCTTCTTCTTCTTCATCATCATCTGGTGTTTGTATGAAATTCCATCGACGTTTATTGCCCACAACTTCTTGTGGGATGTTGACCTCTCTCAGTCCTCTAGAAAAGTGTTCCCATCCTCGTGGATTTGACCCTTTCCGCTGTCGAAGTACATCATTGACCAGATCAATAATATTTGAACCTTCAACGGGTTTTCCATCATATTCTAACAGGCCATGTTCATCCCAACTTAAGTGAGGATGGTCTTTCAGTATGTTTAACAAAAGAGTAGCCTTTCGCCGCATGGTCGTAGGAACACTGTCTAGAATTTGATCTTTCAAGGTCATCGGTTTTTCCTCTTTCTTTTCAGTCACTGTACTTGTTGTTTTCTCAGCCATGTGTGGTCTGAAGGGTTTGAGTGCTTTTTTATGTGACACTTGAAAGCGATGTAATACTTCTCCAAATTGTTGTGCTTTTTCTGACTCAGACAATTGATTGTCGTCAAGAACTTGATTCATTTCTTTCTGTAATGATGAAGTCTGACTCACTTGAGGGGGTGGGGGTAACCGAGGTCGTTGTTCCTTCTTCCATCGATTCATCTTTTCCAACAACCGAACTGGAACATAGGCCATCTTCTTCATATTTTCCGAATGATTTCACCAGCAAGAGGTATAATTGTTTTGGCTAAGAGTGGTGCAAGTGCCAGCAGGGGTAGAAAACCACCTTTCTGATTGAGAATGATTTTCTTTTTTCGAACTGATACTTTCTTGGTCGCTAACTGTCGGAGCTGTTGTCTCTTAGAATGCAATCGACGCTTCTGAGCCTCTGACAGTGGTACATTGCCTTTTAAAATGTTGTGACAACATTCAGCAATACAATCTACCAATTCTTTTGGTGCTTCTTGAATAATCTTCTTTCGAAATTTGGGCGAGGCTTCTGCCAAAGCAAGCAACATTTTCCGTTTGCGAACGAGTGGTTGTTTGCGCTTCATGATGACAAATGATGATGAAATGTTTGGTCTCTTTTATTTATACCACTGTTGAAGGGCTTGTAAAGCGATATTGCCAGCACTACTCAGTGGTCCTGAATTTCTCATCGCAGTAACGGCAGTAGGTAATGGGGAATGGAGACTTGGGATTGGTGAACATCTTGATGATGATGATGATGATGATGATGAGGAACGCCCACTTGAAGAATTGGAAAGGTCAAACAATTGTCGTCGAACTGTAGGGTTTGGAGAAACCGTCATTGATCCTTGTGGTGTAGCCAACCCAGACCTCATCGAACTTCTATTAGAACGGGGAGTAGATGAGGTCAGTGGAGAGAATTGGGCCACAAGTGGTGATGCTTTGGATGATGTCCCTGATGTAACATCACGTCGAATCAGTATGGGGGACACTTTTGGTGTTCCAGTTGATACAGAGCGTTTTCTTCTTACAGTGACAAATCGATCATGAGGCAATGTCTGCTTCAACCTTGTTTGTTTCCTTACTGGTGACTTGCGTTTGGTTGGCTGTTTTCGTGGTTGTTGTCGTGACCGTTTCCTGGCTGGTGACTTTCGTTTGGGTGGTTGTTTTCTTGCTACTGGACCAAATTTTCTCACAGCTTTGGTCCCGTTCCATCGAAGCAGTGTACGAATGATGGTGCCCCCAAGGAAACCTCCACCACCAGGTTTTAAAATAAGTTGTCGTTTTGTGGTCAGATCCACATGTTGATCAGCTAACTGTCTTAAAATGTCTTTGTTGCGTTCCATAAAATTCATCGTCTGTTTTGGCACGGTTACTTTTTTCTCTAAGATGAGTCGTGCAGCTAAGGTGAACCATTTCACCATCTCTGTTAATCCTGATTCTACCAGCTCTTGTCGTTTTGTTGGGTTCTTTTCCCGACTCAACGATTCTAGAGCTTTGATCACTGTATGTGGTGTGTTTTTCATGGTAGCTGTATCCTTAATGATGATCGGGTGTCATGTTCCTATCATTTTATACTGTAGTGTAGACGATCGGTCCTCGATCTTCACCTGTTACCCACCGATGGAACACATCTGTTCTTAAACGATTCTGATCGGGTGTTCTTGGATGAAAGTCAATGATAAGATATCCATGAGGTGTAGAGGTTGCATCTTGATACGCCATCACCAAATGGGGTAGTTGTATTTGGTTCGCAAGTGTTTTGATCTGACCTTTATCTCTTGTGTTTTGAAATAATACCATGTAGTGTGCATTCAAGCTGATGGTACGACTAGCCTTGGATTGTTGGAACATGTTTTGTGTGATGTAAATGACAGTGGCATTTCTATGGTGTCCCTTTCGCGTGAACCATAATTTAATTTTCTCCTCATCTTTTTCTCCTAACATATCATCAAATATGACGAGGTGTGGTAAGGTTGTATCGTCTACTATCTCTTCATCATCCTCAGGGATACCCTGAATGAATTTGATAGCTTCACGTTCTTGTAACTGTGCGTAGGCACTTTGCCATTCTTTGTAACACCAGACGATGTGTTGTGGTACCACATGAAATAAATCGGTTTTGTACTCAATAAGTTTTTTTACAAATTGAGTTTTTCCTGAACCACTTGGCCCTGAGATGAAAATGTTACTAGGATGTTGAAAAAGTAAACTACTTTCCATGATGGTCCAAGAAATAATAACAGCATTGATTTTTTTTATAAAAAAAAAATCATGAATCAGTCTTTCTTTATAACATCCATTCCGGCAATATCATGGTATATCCCATAGCATTTAAAGCCATGCACACTTCGTCAAACAGTTCCTCGGATTGTCTTAACGCCTGTTCTGATTGAATTCCAGTACACGCACAGCCAACAACACAGCTCTACGCCATGGATTCCGAATTGGAGTTATGTTTTTTTCCTGTAGTGAAGTATTTCCCATGTTTTGACTTCTCATTCGTCTTGCAAGTACTCTGCGTAGTATCTTATTTTGTAGGTGTCCCAGAGGGATTCGTCTCCCAACTCAAACCTTTCTAAGTTGTTGAAATTGGGATCTTGAAAGAACTGTTCACTAGGATTTGGCCTCGTTTGTTTGAATATTGCGCTGCACTGTTTACCAAAAATGTTAAACACTTGTTCACAAGTGATAGGTTCTGGAGTCAGTAAAATGGCACGTATATCCTCTGGTGTGTCGTTCCGGTGGTTAATCGCAAATCTGAGATACATACGCTCATCAAAACGGTTCAGTTTCTCCACTGTATCAATGTTTAGGGTATCAATGTATATGTACCACACGTCAG
Source organism: Solen grandis (assembly GCA_021229015.1). NCBI lineage: Eukaryota > Metazoa > Mollusca > Bivalvia > Adapedonta > Solenidae > Solen > Solen grandis. The sequence goes on from CM037784.1 coordinate 25,732,787, forward strand.
AGATCAGGTTGCGTAGCAGGTTGTAAATGGCAAAAATCCGTTGAAAGACCACACTTTTATAGCTGCTTGGAAGATTACGCCCTCGTACATCACTAAACATATCATAAACTTGGTTTAAACAAGAGGAATCCTTCATCGTCTGGTGAATTATTCTGTTTCCAACGCGCTGTGCCCAAGTAAAAAATAACTCGTTGCAAAATGCAGCAGGTTTCTTATTAGCTTCAACGAGATGTCTGTAGATCATCTGTTGTATTTCTACTGGCAGAGTGTTCATCGTGAATCTCTGTATGTTTCCACCACCGTTCGGGCTATGCACACGACCACAAGCCAACTGGTTATGACGGTTGGTAACCGTACGGCACTGTCTTATATTTGTCCACGACCACGCGTTTTGTATACACTGAGCGGAACGTCTTGGTCTGTGTCTCACTGATCACTTTGCGATTTCTATGTCTCTTGATTCGGGATTCATATTCGATGACTGTCTTGTAATGTTTGCGATCTTGTACACAGTTGACCATAGTCTTAAAATTGACTTTCTGACTAGCATTGTAATCCAAAGTGATGCCTTTTACTTTGCATTTCTGATGTCGATTTCCTTTTTCATCGATATATTCATACCCATAGTTTTTTGGCCCTAATGCCACGAATTTGACAATGCGTCCATGTGGTACTTCATCTGTCCACTTTCCCAACTGGCTCTCTTCAATTGGAATGTTGTACTGGTCAGGGTCATAGATGTACATACAACTGTCTGTGTCAAAATACAGTACCCGATCTCCAAGTTTTTCCAACTGGGTGTAAAGTTCAAGTCGAGCATAGGACGTAACGAAGGCAGCTACCACTGGATTTGAAGATGAATGGGGCTGTGTTGCGTCTGTTTCATCCGAGTAATTCACCAACATGAAGTTGTCATGATCGAAAATCTCGGCAAACTGCACAGTGACATGACGGTCGGAGAGTAGGTCATACAACCGGTTCACCTTAGTCACATACTCGGTTTTGGTTTGAACATTGTTTTGTGCATTCTTACCCCACAAACAGTTCAACATGGTTTTGGCAAACGCTCCTTTTCCTTTGTTCTTTTTCACGTTGTCGAGCCAGATACCCTCTATCTGAAAGTAATTCTGTTTAAAGTGGGCTTCATCATCTTCTGTTTTTACCCAATTAGGGTAACCACTTGCTTCTTGTTTCAATTTCAAGTATTTGTTAATATACTGTTTATACACATCTTTACTCCATACGTCCCAGTGCCAGATGTGGAAGACGTCTACCAATTGGTATCCTACCTCAAGAGCTTTGGCTATTTCCACATGGGTCCAGGTACCTGTCAACATGCGTTTGTACAGAGTGTGATTGCATTTTTCACACTCTTCCTCAGCACAGGTACGGCACAGTGTAAAGATCATTTTCTTGTTACAGTGAATAGGTAGGACTGGTAGCCACAGGTCTTGTGGTGGCAATACACGACATTTGATGAGTCCCTTGTACATTCCAATGTTGTTTATATCAATCATCTCTTGACTTAAGATGTCGGGATGTCCCACGGGGTATGTTTTGTACTTGTTCACGAATGGATACAGTGAGCAAATATCAGCATACTTAATTTCTTCCTTGGTGGTTGTATCCACTTCATGGTATAATTGAACGGCATTGGTTCGTCCACCAAACAAAGCATCCCGAGGTAAAATAGGTTCTTGGAAGGGAAAGAAACGGTTCACAGTATCTCTGTATTCTGGTTCAATCTTGCATTTCTGATCAAAGTCACATTCCCACATTACAACTGTGTTGTAACCTTGTTGAGACAAGTCTTTCAACCGAAAGGTTGTGGCATTGTATAACTGCTCCATAGTTTGAAGTGTGTAACCGTTCACACTGTCTCTCATTGGGTAACATTTTGGACATCCGTGTGTCCAGCACCCCATGAATTCGTATACGGTGTTCGTCTCTTTGTGGAATCCGTCAACGTAATAGGGTCCAATTTGTACTTCACCTCCATTTAATGCATGGCGAATGTGCTTATTCTCAATGGAAGCAGTTGTTTCTATCCAACGAATCCCTTTGATTGAGTATCGAGTTTGTTTGGATACCCGTCATCAGAGATTACAGCCAAGGTCTTTGGAGGCATTGAATTTTTACGCCAAGCTTTGTTGCACACTTGAGCTAGAGTGGTCGCTTCCAGGAACGGATCAATTTGGTCACTGGCCAACAGTTCTTTCCTAAACTCTCCACAACCTCGTCTCAAGATGTCCACATCTGATTTGCAGTACTTTTGCATTTCTAACTGAAAGTGAAACACAGCCTTTTGTGCCACTTTTGCATTGTACCATTTCAGAAACGCTTCTCTCTTGTCAGGTTTCATGCTGTCGGGTCTGTAAAAATGTACGGGGAGATAGTCTCCAATGTAGTCTTGGTATTCATCCGTGTTGGCATAAAATGGAAACCATCCTTTTGCCATCTCAGTCAATCCAAACGTGTCGGGGAAATCGGACAAAGGCATGTTGAGAAAACTCAGTGAGTCGATGAATCTCACTTGATGGGCTTTCACCATTAGAATTTTGCTTCCATTCATGATCAATTTTGGTTTGGTTGTATCATGTGTCAGTAAGTGCCTCAAAATAAACTGTGCATCGTATCCTTGTGAGTTGTGAGCAATCACTGTGGTACCTTTGTGACTGGGTTGAAACAGCCATGCACAAAATTCTGACAAAGTGTTGTTACCACGAAATATTTTTTCTCTAGGCTCATCCACAGCTTCGCATTTCTGACACGGGTTTTTCATGGATTGACACATACAGTCTCCACAAGCACGTTGAGCAACACAAAAGTTTGGTATATGTTCACCCAAATCAAATCGGCACTCAAAGTCAAAGAAGATGAAAGGTACAGTCGGTGACTTCATGTTCTCTGGTTCTTTGTACGTGGGGATATAACACTGATGTTCTGCATCCACAACTTTCTTGCAATACTTGCATTTTTTAGTGCCAGGACAGAGATGGTTCTTCTTTGTGCCCACAACCATTTGACCACAGGTCTTGCATTGCCATACACTTTCACAGATGTTTTTTGTAGATTTTCCTGGTTTCGCTTTGTGCTGATCAAAACATTTCTGACTATGAAATGTTCTACCACAGTGACCACATGGAAAGAATCCTTCTTTTGGGCATAGTGTCAAGGCGTAACACAGACAAATATTCTTACACCAGTGAGCTTCTCTGTTGTTATAACCGTAGTTACAGTATTCACAGAAGTAGCTGCATCCCAGGAAACCAGTGATTGATGTAATGCAATCATAATGTTTATCATGATGATAAATGTGAATCACTTTGCTTTTGTCTGTCAGAGGTGGGTGATTGAACAACACGTCCATTTTCTCAAATTGTGGCCACACTTTGATCACATAGTCTGGATAAAGGTGGGCTTGAATCTTCTTGTATTCTTCTATACCACAAGGTTGATTTGGACTAATGCCCACACTATCTAACAATGTCTTGGCTTCTTGGCTTTGAAGAAATTTTGCAGATTGTCTCATCAAATTCCATCGCTTCTTCCAGGCTGTATCGTCCGTTTTATTGAGTTTACATATCCCTACCACAATTGATCGTGCCAAACACATACTGTCGTGAACATTGTCTATCTTTATCATACTTCGTTTGACTTTGGACATGTTCTCAATGCTTAGGTGCGATCCAAACGTTCTTTTTGTTCTTCCACCTCCCTCGGGCATAATGACATGTGTCATTTCTAACTGGAGATGCCCGTCATGAATCTCAAACTTGTGGTTGCTTTGTGATACTTTCTCTATTTCGTTCAACAGCGTATCTCCTGAAATGTGTGTTGCATTCCCGAATGGAATGTGGATACCAAATGCTAGGTCAGGATGATTTATGGAGATACGAATTTGATCGTTGTCATTGACCCGTGCTTCTCTGTATAACTGTTTCACCATGTCATTGAAAAGTTGATGTGTAAATTCAAACGGTTTTTTATATCTTTCAAATGTAACATCGTACACGTGGCCATTCGTTTTAAACTTTCTTGAAGTTCTCTGTGACCGTGGCTGTATGGAATAATATTCCCGTATATCACTCTTGGTCTTTTTTGCAGGTGGCTCATCATCGCTGCTTTCTTCACTACTCGACATCGTTGTGATTATAAGTAAGTGAGCAAAGCTTTTTTATACATCTAAGCTCCGCCCACCTGATCTCAGGCCTATAAAGTGCGGTGTGACCCGTCCACTTCATCACTCTCAAACCTGATTCAGACTGCTCTGTTCAGAATGACCTGCAATACATTTGAGTTCTGGGTGAAAGGACAACTACAAGCTATCAGTGACAAGCTGATCAGACTAGAAACAGAAAGACAAGTGACATGCTACCGCTGTCAGGAAAAGGGGCATTATGCATCGGCATGTACGAAGAAAGCACCTCAAACAGTACGGGTGTGCTACCGTTGTCATGAACCGGGACATTTTGTTTCTAATTGCCCAAAACCTACAGTGTGCTACAGTTGTCACGAACTAGGCCACTTTGCATCCGCTTGTCCTAAGAAAGGGATGAATAGTACTGTACCTACAGTAAACGCACAGGTGGACAGTGAAATGCAGAAAATGGACGTAGTTGAGACAGTGCCACAGACGGACAGTGATGTTGAGCTACTAGAGACTGTCTCTGAGTTGGAGAAACCTACCGTAAAACCCAAGAAACGCAAGAGAAGCGTCAACACATGTATCGTGTGTCCTGAGGCTCACCCATCAACAAGCAATACAGAGTGTAACCGACCAGCTAAGAAGCGAAAAATGACATTTGAACACTAGACTTGAAAAACAAAGTTGTGTTATGTTCATTATTTGCTGTATGACGCACGTTTAATTCATTGTTACTGTATGACACATGTTTGTTGTTAAACACAATAAAAAAAATCATATGACAATTGTATTAGTTATCCTTTCTACATCATTGTAATGGTCCTGAAAAGGACCGTTATTTATTGAGAAGTGTCTAGCACTCACTCAAATACAAATACCGCCAGTAATGCCTGCTGGCTTCTGGATATGCCAGGTAAAACCCTGACAAATCCGGGTACAATGGCAAAGGGGGTAAACTCGGGTACAAGTTGACACCCTCTTCCTTTATACCCTCTTCCTTGACTTCTACTTTCTTCTCCTTTCGTAACGCCTTCCTTGCACGTCGGAATAACTTACGAAGGAAATTCATGGTGAAGAATGAATACATACACAGCATTACACAATTTATAGTCAAGAAAAAGTAGGTTAGTAGGTCAATCCACCCCCAAATGTCAAGGCCGAAGACAATGCTATCTAACTCAGGTCAAGGTCGAACTTGATTTATTGGATGAAAAAATAACGTTCTTGGTGTGCGCCAACACAAGAAAGTAGGTCAATCCGGTACTATAAAACAGTGCACATACTCTATACTTTATTATTCATAATTGAAACATGAGACCGTACACACGTAGGTCCACCCCAGACTTGCTAAAATTGTTCCTCGACAATCCCAGCTATGAGGAACAAGAGAGCGACCCAGACAGCTATCACGACCAAGTTGATGTGTATGATCTATATCTCACTCTTATAAAAAGTGGAGATCTCCCTAATTACCTGTCAGTTACCTTTGAAGATGTACCATCTACCCTACTACAGGGATCGGGAGACAGCCTGAACTTCATAGGTGACAAGGATCTAACCCGTTGTCATTTGCATCTCCTTGCAGGATGGATGAAGAGATATGTCATGGGATGGGACTGTCAAACGTGTGGTATAGACCACAATATGTGATGGGACTGTACAACGTGTGGTATGGACCACAATTCATAAGAAACAAAACGGCCCTTTTCAGGGCCAACCCAAATGTCTCGAAAGGACATTTTACAATTGTCAATCCCCCTTTAAGATGTGGTCCTCCTTTAAGACATAAATCTGTTTTCATATATAGTACCATTCGGTACTATAAATTCTGTTTTCATATAGAGTACCATTCGGTACTATAGATTCGGTACCATAAGTACCAAAAAAAAAAAAAATTATGGTACCACGGTACCATAAGTTCAAAAAATTATGGTACCGCCGGTACCATAGTGCCACCCTATACTACTAACATGCTTATACACACATATAAAGTCGGCCTAGCAGACTAACACATCCGTAAATTCCAAACATGGTTACCGTTTCCATAGACAACCAGCGTAGTGTTAAGGTACTCCACCATCTCCGTGAACTGTTTGCCCGCGCTTCTGAAGAAAAAATAAACAAAATGCGCTATTTATCAAATGGTTATGGGTTGGGCCATTTAATACACCGACCATGATTTACTTGTTCAAGACCATTACGCAGGTACTCGTGTCATCGAATAATAGATATACACATGTGATGACAGTGTTAGTCCACCATGAACATTGACGGTGATATACTCGTGTGTCTTTGTATGTGTTTTCATATATACAATTGAAAAAGATGGATGTATATTTTAGACATATTGTGGTATATTATAAGGACTTATCATGACATAAAACATATCAGCTAAATATATCAACATAAATGTATCCTTGTCATGTGTTAGGACTTCAACATTAAGCACGTTCAGATGTACAACTTTGTCACTTTAGCTACAACCACCCGTGTTCAGTTATAAAGATATACATGTACAGAAATGTAATTTCCGGCGTTTGAGTGAAGCGAATTACATGAAAATTTGTTTCTGCGATAGACTGACTGTCGGACGCTTTTTTCTTAGATTCTGTGTATACTTAGGCATTATGACCACGTGGTCAGCACTGCAGACTGAAGAAGGCAAAGAAGAGGGTACCAATGGTTGTATTCGTGAACTGTTATCAGAAGTGAGAGAACAAAGACTAGAAATTAATTCTGTAAAATATGAAGTTAGAGGTAACTCGTTGTCTGTTATGAGTGAAGTTAAGCGTTTGAAGTCTGTCCACGAGGTAAAATGGCGTTTCGAAGGTAACCGAGTTCAGCATGACTTTAATTCTGAGGGGCGTATATTAGCCCTGGTTCAGAGTCTTTTATATTTGCTCGTTTGAGTGCCACAAAAAGTGGTTATAAGATAAGAAACCAGAACAGACATCTGTCATACAGTAACCTTCGAACTTTATTTTTAAAGGCTTTTAAGCCTCATGTTGAAGACATAAATCAGTTTTGTTTTTTGCATTCCCTGAGATCAGGTGGTGCTTCGGCCTCTGCGAACAATGGCATTCCTGATAGACTTTTAAAGCGTCATGGAAGATGGCAGAGTGAATTTGCGAAGAATGGTTACGTTAAGAGTTCAGTTGATGAAAAACTGAGAGTTTCGATGTCGTTAGGATGATGATGTTTTGATTTTAACACAGGATATTTATATTCATTTTTGCGAGATATATTTGTCCGTTCTTTAATTTCAGTCGGTACATCCCACTGCTATACCAAAATATATATTCCTTTGTGTAAGTGTGTTTATCGAGAGTGTGGTTGCAAGGGAAATGTAATTTTCGGCGTTTGAGTTAAGCGAATTAGACGAAAATTTGTTTCCCTAGCTTCAAAGTCTCCGATAGATGTCGTCGTATTTGTGCACGAATTGCTCGTGCTTACACTGGGGCATTCATTCAGCTTTGGGATCGACTGGCAGTCGGAAGCTTTTTTCTTAGATTTTAGATTTTATTTTTTTTATTTATTTTTTTAAGATCTATATGTTATAGAGCACCGTTAGGTTTTAGTCATTGTTCCATATATTGAGATTAAGTTGGCTTTTCTGATAATTTTATTTTTGTAATACATGCATTATACTATATTTTAAGCTGGTATTTTTCTGATTTATATGATTGTGATCAAATATTTGTAATCTTTGTTTACTAGAGTCATTTGTAATACTTTATTACAATGGATATAGACGAGGATAGTGTTAAGATAGCGGGTGAGACCTGCTTAGGCATTTGGTATGCCTGGTGCTGATTTTTCACGGTTTTGAGTTTATAGAGTTCAGACTTTATTGCATTTTCATATATATGTATTTTATATGTTATTGTATTGTGAAACGAAATAAATGGTACCTGTCAGTCGGTACTTCCAATTACTATACCAAAAAATATATATTTTTGTTTTAGTGTGTGTATCGAGAGTGTAGTTGCAAGGGAACCGTACTTTAAACACATTAACCTTACTTGTAACTGTAATATCTTCGTCCAGCTCTATGACGACCCTGCCCTGGACACATTCTCCCGGACGGAAGGCCGCTTGTCCACTTCAAACAGTCTCAGCCTCGTCATATCGGAAAATTTCTACACTGCATATTTCCACAGCATTAATTCTGGGTCAGCACGCCATGATATACGTTACATTACACAGCGCAGTATTTATGGCATTTTGAATAATGAGTCTGCAAGCGATCTGATGTGGACTGATCGATCAACGGAGAATAGTAAGACGGATGGTTCACAGGTTAGCGGAGAGAGAGATCAGAAGAAATCAAATTTTGATATTGCAAATATAACTAATCTCTATTTATTCAATTTTACTCTATCTAGATCTACATGTATAATTTTTTAAATTTTTTTCCGTATTTTTTTTTTTTTTTCAAAATTGTTAAATTCCCCTTTTTTTTTTAAATAATAAAAAGGAAGGAAAATTTTAGTTTAATTTCATAATTTACTATTGATTTCAGTGCACGGTTCGATCGGTCTCACATCAAAGCCAAAAGCCAAAATCTTGCTTACTATAAACTTCGTCTTATTGGGTTTTATTAGGGTCTGCCTGCTAATATAATTTGCTTTGTGTCCTGACTTCGGATTTTGACCAGCACTCCTTAAAGATAAAACTTGAGGCCAACAGTGGGTCAAATTTTGAATTAACCAAGTTTGATTTTTTTTTTTTTAAATTTATTAAAGAATTTATGTTTGATGCCGAAAGCTGGGAATAGAATTAGGATGTTATTTTCCCCGTTTGGAAATGGTGATTTGATGGTGAGTGAGTGTTGCTACTCAAAGATTTTCTTTTGAAAGCGTGAAACATTAAAATGCACAGAGATAATAAGTGATTTATTTGTAATTTATTTTGTTTTGTGGCAATTTGTATATGTGGAAAGCGCTTTATTTTGATCTGACCTCGTATGTTTTTATGCTCTAGTGTACCCCATATTCAGTCACCTGGAAATGTAGATGTTCGTATGAGCTCATATTTCATATAATTGTTGGCTTTTTCTTTTTGTTGCGTATGTGTCCTCTTTGTGGGGCAGGATTATGGTAACTCTGATTTTACCTTCCTTTTGATGTTCATAAGGGTGGACTGTTGGATATTTGCTACGGGTTTCTAGTGATGGGTACCTGGCTCTATTGTTTGGGATTTTATCAATTGGACTCATTGTTGGAATTGGATTATATTTGTTTTGTTGTTTTGGAAAGGGGTTCGTATATATCTCAGGTCTTTCTTTATTAAGTGAACGTTCAAGGTTTTAGTTGAAGTTGACGTCAGTTACACCAACTATAGTACATTGAAAACCGAATAACCTCTCAGTATTGTGAACGATTGTATATAACTTCTACATGATAAGAGTAAGCAAAAAAAAAATGTTGAAAAAATAATGCTGTGTCAAAACTAAATGCGTACAGGCTGACAAAATGTTTTTAACAAAGAAGAATTCTGTTTGTCCTATGTATCTATCTTCGTGAAATGCTACGTTTATTCACATAAGTACATACTTAGTCGCTTTAACACTCACTCAGCCCCTCACCGCATAGGTTCGAATCCCGGCAGGGTCATTCGGATTTTCATGTGAGGAAGCATTCTAGCTGGCTTGCAGTAGGTCGTTGGTTCTACCCGGATGCCTCCGTGCATCCAGGGTCTTCCTCCACCTGTAATTAGCTGGACGTCGCTTTATGTCTGAAATACTGTCGAAGCTACGGTAAACTCAAATAGTCAAGTCATACTTAGTCGACCGGCGCTGATCCGAGTCGTTTTTAGCATTCAAGGCCAAGATATATATCTTATCATCATCATCAGCAGCAGCAGCAGGAATTAATACAGCAGCCCTATCATCATCAGCATACATATCGTCAACATAATCATCACAAATTTATTTTTCAGTTTGTATGTTGTTCCTTTCCTTATAATGAAGCTTCGTAGCATGATTATCTACAGTAATGAGGGAAATTAAGATATATATATATATATATATCTTACAAAATATATGAAACATCTATATCGAAGGAACCAGTTTATATATGGACAAGATCTTTGCAGAGGCAGGTTCCCCTCTTACACACAGTTACACTTGGTATGGATGCATCTATGGGCCTTGACTGTTACGAAACATTTCATCTCAAATATGTTCATTCACAAAAGAAAAGAAATGTACAGAAAATGACATTATTTTCAATATGATTTCTTTCTGGAGAAAAATCTCATTTAAGAACTATAAGCGGCCTTCTCGACCGAGTTGTTTTTGTTGCTGCTTTACTGTCACTTTTAACAACTATGGGTTCGAGTCTTGGAAGGTTGAGATTATTCATATGAGGAAGCTTTTTAGCTGGCAGTACGAGAACCATCTATGTAGTTTTTATTTCGGTATTTCCTACTTTTTTACATCACTTTTGTAAAATGTTTTCGGTGTGTAATTGTACATGTAATCATTTAATCTCTCTCTCGCTTTCTCGTCCGCTCTTTCAAACACTATGTTGAAAAAGAAACTGGATCAAGACAGGGAAGTGATTTTAATGCCGTTTTATTATTTCATATTTTCTGTATCCAAATAAACATGTATTCAACAAAATTTATGCGGTATAGTACACTATTAAAAGTTTGCCAAGCACCAATAATATACTCAATAAAAATAAACGTTGAATTTTACACTAAAATTGACAAGTGTTCATTAAGAATCCCACCCAAGCGTCACCAACTTGCATTTCATTAGTGACGGACCATGTACTCAGTATCGTTCCAAGAATCACTTTTTCTTATTCCATGAAGAAATTCTCGGTACTTATGGATTTGCTGGTGCAACGTGGAAGTTTACAGAGAGCCGACATGGTAAAAGTTCTGCAGATGGCGTTGGTGGCACCGTCAAGCGTATGGCCGACAGACTTGTTGCAAATGGACAGGACATACCGGATGCTAAGGCATTCCACCGGTTGGTTGGCAATCAGTTAAAAAAAGTTCGCCTCTTCTTAGTTGAAAGTGTTGACATTGAACGATACATACAATTAATACCTGCTTCACTGAAGACTGTACGATGAAGCTACACCAGCTAGTTATTAGCAGAGACTACAAGGGTATCATGCGTTTGAAAGTGTTAAGCTGCTTTTGCCGATGGCCTAGTTCATGCGACTGCATTGATGGAGAGTCTCCAGAGCATCACATTGAGACTTTACCCAATGAAGAGACTCCCGGACCTCAGGTCGTAACTTCATATACATTAGTTAACTCGATTTTTTATCAAATATAGCTGCACTGTAATTTTCACACAAAAAAAACTTAAATAAAACATTGTATATATCTTGAACTGTTAGAAAATGAAAAGTCTCATTTTTTGTCTGACTGAAAAGTCTTTTGGCAAATCCAGCAATTCATTAAAATCCCGCTTTTACGGCCAGCAAAATTGTTGGTCTCAATTACGGAGTGGTCTTTATACTGGGTATTTTTTCTTATTAAATAAGCCTGCAATTCGGACAATAAAATCATCAATGCTTGTATATACATGTAGGTAAAATGTATTTTACCGCAGATAAAGAACGTGAACATGTGCATGAGCCTGATCCGAAAGATTCAGACGCTACTGATGTCGCTGAGGATAGTATCTACTGCAATGTACGTCCACGTCCAGATTTGATTGGTACATGGTGTGTTGTCCAGTATGACAGGGAAGCGTATCCAGGAATAATGCAGGTATGTTATACAATTATAATTATATGAGCCGCGTCGCACGGACGATGGACCTTCTGACATTTCCGTGTTTTTCCGACACATGTAATCCAATGATGCATTGCGCATTAACAACATTGATTTAGTGTGACATAGCTCACATATATACATATATACATGTACATATATGTACATTGTCAAAAGAGCCATTTTTCAGCCTGATCGTGTCCCACCGACTGAATTTCAATCATTTAGAGACGATGTTTACTTGAGACAGCTACAGTTCTGCCACAATGTAATACCACGCCGTAGACATATGCCATGGTACCACACCTAGCCACATTATCCCGTCACCAGACTAAACAGTCCTGCAACTCCCCTTATATGCTGAGCGCCAAGCAAGGGGGCTTGAAATGTTCCATTTTTACGACTTTGGCATGTCGCGGTCAGTGATCGAACCCGCAGCCTACCGCTTCCGAGGCGGACGCTCTAAGCACACGTTTAGTAATAATTTACATAATTGGAAAACCAGCTGTTAAACCACCACGATTGCATGTCGTACATGTAGGGGTAAAATTTAGAACGTTAAGGCACACATTTATTATGCCCCTTCTCCCCGTTATCGGGGTTTGATAACATTACCATGTCTAGAAAAACCGCTAGGTATATTTAGATAAAATAATATTCTAATATCATTAGAGGGCGGGTTTTTGTTTGTTTTTGTTACAAGAAACAACTTCTAGTAACAAAGTTTTTGTTTTCGTAACAGGACCTAGATGATCAATCCGCATAGGAGAAAACAGATACTTTTGGCCCTTAGTAGAAGACATAATTTGGTACGATTTGAAGGATGTTATGACGACGATATCTGAGCCAAAGCGTGCAGATAGACCCAATGGCTTGGAAAATCATTGCACAGAAACTTGGAAAGCATATATAATGGATCAGCAATTTTCTTTAAATGATTTCCACTCAAATATTCAATATGGATTGTCTTTAGACTTGACTAGTATGTGAATCTGATGTGAGTTAAGTTCGGTAACCGATCTTATCATGTAACACATAGGACACAAAGTTTGTTAAATCCTTATAAGCCGTTATTGTGGTTTTGTTCACTATGTTTGTAGTTCCATGAAATTAAACAGGAATGAATCCTGACAATATACTGTGATTTTTTACTCCCAGTAGGTTACGAGTCCACTTTTGTCTTTACCGTTACTTTCATGTCTCTACCATAACGAAATGTCTCTTCCGTCACGCGAGAAACTATTGGTGCTTTAACCGGAAGAAAAGCATGATTCGCCCTAACTATATCTTAATGTTGAAGCTGGTACGTATATATTTTGTTAGAACAAGTTTGATTACCCTTATTTACGAATGCAGCTGTAATGCTATAGTATGTTACGTAATTTGTAACTACAAAACATATCTACCAATTATGTTTTTTTTTTAAATACAGTTATTAGATTGAAGCAGAAACAAAATAAACAGTAAAAATACTGTTATACAGTGTAAAACAGTTACAAGCTTTACGGATATAAGTTTCTTCTAATGATCTTTGAAAGAAATAAACTTTTTATGATGAAAATGATGATGTGATGGAAAGACAAAGTCACAGGGATCAGTAAAGGTCAAGGTCAAATATAACACCATCAGAAGGGTTACTGTGTGTACGTGAAAATACACAGTAAGAGAAAACATGTAAGAATAACATACACAAAAAATAAATTTAATATTTAAAATTTGAAAATTTTGTAAAAATAACGTTTGTCAATTTTAGTTGTGAGAGAATGACCCATAAACATACTGGTTGCTTACTGCTATGATAATTATATTGAGAATGTATCAGTTTTGAACTGCTATCATCAAATAACAATAAACTGCACCAACCAGAAATATATACAATGAATGAATAACTGATATGGACCTACAGTATACAGTTTAAAATTTAGGCACAAAATGTGTCAACTGTTCTGCCACATATTGTACAGCTCCCACATGGAGCATTACAGTCCTGGCCTATTGGCATTTAGAAATGAGGTGATCCACTTTGTAACTTTTTTTCTGATTATCTTTTAATACCAGCATTAAGAATGGAAGCAAATACCTCTAGCTTTAAAGTCTGGTTGGAGGCCACAACCTTCAGGTTACAAAGTGGACACTTAAACTATACAAGGGTCAACTTGCACTCTGCATACATAGTTGGCATGTTACCTACCAATAGCTTAAACAGGAATGAAAAACCTTCCATGACCAGACGAACGACTGACCGGTTCGTCGGTGATTCTATCCACCTAACTATATCTGGGTTCAAAATCCATCACTAACAGCTGGATGACATATAAAGGTGAATGTCTAAAGTTATAGTAAATGTACATAACAGTACTACACAGTAAAGCCTGGTGTGTAAACTTACAAACTCTATGTATAAAGGGGTGGGTGGAGGCACTTCGTGAGTAATCAAATCTTACGCTGCCAAGCAAATCTGCAGGAACAAAAACATGACATATATTTCTAAATTCATTATATAAACTCATACCTTTGAACATATGGCTTTGTGCTTGTTCAAGCGAGTCACATTTAGTTGATCATGAGGTCTTCCACACGCCTTGATCCAGCGTTGACACTTGTCAATATCGTGTTTAGGGTTTGGAAAGCGATAAAATTTAACACCAATAAGTCTCTCTGGATATCTCTCATCACTATTGCATGTTCCCCATGCACAACGAACAACCATGTTGCCATACAAGGCCGACCAAACCTTTACACGATTTCAAATTTCCGTTTGTCAACAACTTTGTGGGACAACATGGAAAACAGAATCAGCATGCGTCAGCGTGGTAGAACGGCACAATATGATTGGCTAATACTCCGTATTTAATATCTATTTTTAGAACTCGCGGAACTATGCATTGTACCGTAATATATCATTCCAGATTACAGTAATGATTATCGGTTTTTCATGATATCGGACGTAAATGTAATTGAATCAGGATTCTATTACCATAACTTCAATTTAAAAATGACCTGTAATGGCGATTGCATGTACAGTTGAACCTGTATTAGCAATCACCTGTATTATGCAGCCAACCTGCATTTAGCAGTCAGTTTTCATTTAACCAATCTAGCAATTTGTAAAATGTAATATGTTCAACTTTCATTTAGCGACCACCTTTGTTAAGCAATCACAATGTCTTGTTCCCATAGCTTACTGCTAAGGATAGGTTTGACTTAATATTTAAACCATAGTACATTGCGTATGTATTGTTATTTACAACAGGTTGGCTAATGTTACACAATTTCTCAGTTTAGTGAAAATACATACACATTAGGGTCCATGGGCTTATTTCGACTCAATCTACAGGAACATGACATTGTCGTCGTGGTTCTCAAAGGTTAAAAATGAATAATTAAAACTGTAAGAATTTAATCAATGGCTACATAAGGATCATAAATGTCAAGTCTCATTATTTTCTACCAAGAGGTTTAAAAGTGGTTTCAGAGATGCCGTTTAAAGCAAATTGTTGACGGTGATCACAATAGCTAACTTTGAGTAGAACTAAAAGATACCAAAAAAAAGTTTAGTAGATCGAACTCACGACTTTCTGTTTATGGTCGATGATAAGAAATTAAAAACTCTGTCAGCAAGAAATAAAAGAAAGACGGGGAAAATGGTGGAAGAAGTAATGACAGAAAAAAAAGATAAAGTCACATGATTAGCGTGGCTTTTACTGTTTATATGTATTATCAGTTATAATTGTAATATTATTTTGGTCCAATAAAATATAGATTAGATAAGACAAAAGGTTGGTCAAGAATAGACTTAGTTTTTACTTTGCTAGTCACGAAAATGGGATGTTGTATATACGCTGTCAAAACAGTTGCTTTTGCCAAGAAGATCGATCCAGTTTGAAGACCAATGTACTGGTCAGGATGCCTGTTTTGTATGTTGAAACATAGACCTTCTTCCTAGAAATGCATATCACACACGAGCAGCACAGCATATAAGTTTACCAGTATTGGGTTTTTGTTGCTTTATCAGTGTTTTGCTTTACCACTCATTTACGTTATCAGAAACAGCATAA
This sequence comes from Solen grandis, assembly GCA_021229015.1. Taxonomy (NCBI): domain Eukaryota; kingdom Metazoa; phylum Mollusca; class Bivalvia; order Adapedonta; family Solenidae; genus Solen; species Solen grandis. The sequence goes on from CM037784.1 coordinate 25,748,732, forward strand.
GATGAAAACTGCTCTTATTGATTTCAATTTAATGGGATATAGTGCATGCAAAGCGGAAAATTGTGCTCTACACAAAGGTCCTTATTTTATCATTATTAGTCATCTGCTTTTCGTGGTAACTTTCAAATTGTCACGAATTCTTGTTTTCCCGAATCTTTGTCAATCCTGTACATTTGAGTATCACTAGGGCCTATATGTTGCGCTATTAAGGTTTGCTTCGCATGCCTTTTATCCCATTAAATATTGATGAAGCAATAAAATACTGGCAAAATGTGCTACTTGTGATAGTTAAAATGACGTCATATACCACGTGGTACGCACTGTATAACATATGGGATGATTGTATACCACGTTCCGTTTTAGAAGAACTTTTTTGACTTGATCATTTTGTGGGCACATACATTGTATGACCAGCGACCTTGAATTATCTGTGGGATGTAGCCTAAGAGCAAGATATATTTGATAAGTCATTTGCCCTTCAAGGACCAGTCGCTTTTAAAGTATTATCTTCATCTCAGTTTTAAGGCTGTCACTAGGTCTTTTTCAGTGGCCACTCTCTGCAATTTGTACATAACATTCATGTTGTGACAGCGATGTTGCACGTATTCTAATCTGTACAGTTATGTATGAAACGATGCAGGGCCTAAATAAGCAGTGGTCAAGGAATTACCACACTGTCTCTCTCTCTCTCTCTCTCTCTCTCTCTCTTTCTCTCTCGTTCTTAGGGCAGGGAGTAATGAAACTACAAATCCAGTTTTAAAATGATAAATGGGGTTTATTTGTTTTGATCAAAGTAATAATTGTAAAGTCGAATGGTCAACATAAATATAAAACATCTTAACAGTACAATACTGTAGTGTTACACGAGAGATTTTTAAATACTACAGTAACATACAAAAAATATTGGTGAAAAAAAACCCGTCATCTTGGATAAATTGCGTTTTGTATGTTGTATTCAAACCGTCAAAACTTAAAAATCAAACTCAACAATTAACTTAAAGTTAACAGGATATGACCTCATTACTTTGATAAATGCCCCCCTTAAATCTAATAACTGACGATATTCTCCTAAAAATGGATCTAAATGGGCATTATCTAGTAGATCACTACGAAGTTTGTTCAAATCATGGCCCTGGGGTCAAAACTGGCCCCGCCCCAGGGGTCACCTGATTTTACATTGGTTAATATAGGAAATAATAGAAAAATCTTCTTCTCAGAAACCACAAGGCCTGGAGTTTAGATATGTGCATCATTTTCTAGTAGATCACTACCATGTTTGTTCAAATCATGGCTCTGGGGTCAAAATTGGCCCCGCCCTAGGTGTCACCTGATTTTACATAGGCTAATATAGGAAAAATACTTGAAAAATCTTCTTCTCAGAAACCACAGGGCCTGGAGTTTAGATATGTGCACATTTCAGTAGACCACATTTGTTCAAATCATGGCCCTGGGGTCAAAATTGGCCCCGCCCCTTAGGTCACTTGAATTTACATAGGCCTTAATAGGAAAATCTAGAAAAATCTTCTCAGAAACCACAAGGCCCGGAGGTTAGATATTTGGTATGTTACATGGACCTCTACCAAGTTTGTTCTAATCATGGCCCTTTGGTCAAAATTGGGCCCCTGCTCCAGGGGTCACATGATTTTACATATTTTTACATACATGTAGCCTAATGATACCAGGTGAGCGATCTAGGGCCATATAGCTTATAGCTGTAATATTTCTTAACTTTAAGGAATAACGGGTAAATATTAAACAGAACAACTAATATTAACAAAATTGCACACATGCAACAAATATTTATTGTCTCTTTCAGGAGAAGGTCACCTCCCTGTTCATTTCCTCCCTCTCTCGCGCCAGCTCTGCCTGTTGTTGGAATTCCCTATCCTTGAAACATCGGACTGTATAGCGCTTGAAATTCTGCTCCATACGAATACTGTTCGACCACCTTAGCAGACTCTAGTCCGATGGGAAACTTTAGTGGAGGTCCAGGCAACTTAATATCACCAGTGTCTGTGTACACCGGGTTCTCTCTAACCTCAATAATAAGGGATGCCTCAAGATGAATCCGGATGTGCCTCTTCGCGTTCTCCCTGTTAGCGAATACTTTCAAGCATGCTGAACATTTATACATGTGAACATCAGCGGCGTGATACTTGACATAGTGATCAACATATTGCCCGTACCTAACAAAGTGCGTCATGTTATCACAAGACAGGACCTTGCATGTCATACTGTATTTCGATGGGAAACTTTAGTGGAGGTCCAGGCAACTTAATATCACCAGTGTCTGTGTACACCGGGTTCTCTCTAACCTCAATAATAAGGGATGCCTCAAGATGAATCCGGATGTGCCTCTTCGCGTTCTCCCTGTTAGCGAATACTTTCAAGCATGCTGAACATTTATACATGTGAACATCAGCGGCGTGATACTTGACATAGTGATCAACATATTGCCCGTACCTTACAAAGTGCGTCATGTTATCACAAGACAGGACCTTGCATGTCATACTGTATGAAGGGAAGTTAACCTGTTCCTCCTTACCATGAAATTGGCGTGGGATTTCTCCAAGATAGATAGATTTCGCAGCCATAGTGATTTTTCCTATACAATGTAAAATTAATATATGTACATAAAATATAAATAACATGATAATATATACGAGTGAAAGAAAAATCAAAACAGGAAAACAACTATCTTGTCTATTTACCCTAATTAGGGTGTATATCTGACCCCAGGCTTTATACGGCGCCCCGCCCTTGACCTAACTGGAGTAGAGCTTAATGGCTCTTGCTCACACCTTTCAAACTGAATGGTATCATGAGTATACCCTTCAACTTCTGAATGATCTGACAATTCCCCTTCCGAGTAATTGGCTGCTTCGAGGTAATCCTGACTTGTAGACAACCATGAATCAGGACAGTTATCTCCCTTATAAGGCTTCAAATGATCTACATGTACATTGAGAACCCTACTTCCTGGGTCCCGTTTAATGGAATAGACCAAATCTGAGGGCTTCTCTACAATAAGGAATGGCCCTGTCCACCCCAGACCTATTTTTTGCCTTGCAGGAGGAGGATAAAGTCGCCAAATAAATGAACAAACTGAAAGTTCATGTTCCGCCGATTCTGCATCATAGTAAGACTTTTGTCTAGTGGCAGAACGACCGAGATGTTGACGAGCACACAAATCGATGCCTCAAACCATCTTCTTATATTTTGTAACATGTTAGGCCAATAAAACCTTCTCCTGACAGCCTCTGTAGTCTAATCTCTACCGAAATTTCCCGAGATTCTATTAACATGTAACTCCTCAAATATTTTCTTTCTGAAAATTTCAGGTACCACAAGAGCCAAATTTTCCCCATTTTCTGATATGAATTTTTTGTACAAAATGTCATTCTCAACCTGAAGAAAATAACAAACCAGTTCCCTATCAATTCCAAGTCTTTATCCCTATCTGTCAGTGGTAAATACTGGTCTCCCCTTAGACTCGGTTGATCCAGGGTATTAACTACATGCTTGATACACCCATCAGACAAGGTTTGCTTAGTCTCACTATTTTTCCTAATAAGGGAATTAGATTCAGACTTAGGAGGGTTGGGGCTTTCACTCTGCTCAGGACTATCATTCCTGCAATCCACACATCCCGATTTTTAGCTCACCTGAGCACAACGTGCTCATGGTGAGCTTTTGTGATCGCCTTTTGTCCGTCGTCCGTCGTCCGTGCGTGCGTGCGTCCGTCGTCAACAATTTGCTTTAAACAACATCTCCTCATGAACCGCTGAAGGGATTTTGACCAAACTTCACAGGAATCATCCTTATGATGCCCTCTATCAAAGTTGTACAAATTATTCAGATTGGTTAAAAAAGTAGGTCACAGGAGCTAAAAATAGATTTTAAAAATGCAAACTTTGAAAATCTTCTTCTGCAAAACTGCAAGGCCTAGAGCTTAGATATTTGGTATGTAGCATCATCTTATGGGCCATTACCAAGATTGTACAAATCATAGCCCTACGGGGATAAATGACCCCGCATCAGGGGTCACTTGTTTTACATAGAGTTATATAGGAAAATCTCTTTAAAAATCTTCTTCTATGAATCCATTAGGCCTAGAGCTTAGATATTTGGTATGTAGCATCATCTAATGGTTCATTACCAAGATTGTTCAAATCATAGCCCTACGGTGATAAATGACCCCGCACCAGGGGTCACTTGTTTTACATAGAGTTATATAGGAAAATCTTTAAAAATCTTCTTCTATGAATCCATACGGCCTAGAGCTTAGATATTTGGTATGTAGCATCATCTTATGGTTCATTACCAAGATTGTTCAAATCATAGCCCTATGGTGATAAATGCCCCTGCACCAGGGGTCACTTGTTTAACATAGATTTATATAGGAAAAACTTTAAAAATCTTCTTCTATGGATCCATAAGGCCTAGAGCTTAGATATTTCATATGTAGCATCATCTAATGGTTCATTACCAAGATTGTTCAAATCATAGCCAAACGGTGATAAATGCCCCCGCAATAGGGGTCACTTGTTTTACATAGAGTTATATAGGAAAAGCTTTAAAAATCTTCTTCTATGAATCCATAAGGCCTAAAATGCCCGCAAGGGGTCACTTGTTTTACATAGAGTTATATAGGAAAAGTTTAAAAATCTTCTTCTATGAATCCATAAGGCCTAGAGATTAGATATTTGGTATGAAGCATCATCTTATGGTTCATTACCAAGATTGTACAAATCATGACCCTATGGTGATAAATGACCCCGCACCATGGGTCACTTGTTTTACATAGAGTTATATAGAAAAAACCTTGACAAATCTTCTTCTATGAATCCATTAGGCCTAGAGCTTAGATATTTGGTATGTAGCATCATCTTATGGGCCATTACCAAGATTGTACAAATCATAGCCCTACGGTGATAAATGACCCTGCACCAGGGGTCACTTGTTTTACATAGAGTTATATTGGAAAATCTTTAAAAATCTTCTTCTATGAATCCATTAGGCCTAGAGCTTAGATATTTGGTATGTAGCATCATCTTATAGGCCATTACCAAGATTGTACAAATCATAGCCCTATGGTGATAAATGACCCCGCACCAGGGGTCACTTGTTTTACATAGAGTTATATAGGAAAATCTTTAAAAATCTTCTCCTATGAATCCATAAGGCCTAGAGATTAGATATTTGGTATGAAGCATCATCTTATGGTTTATTACCAAGATTGTACAAATCATGACCCTATGGTGATAAATGCCCCTGCACCATGGGTCACTTGTTTAACATAGAGTTATATAGGAAAATCTTTAAAAATCTTCTATGAATCCATTAGGCCTAGAGCTTAGATATTTGGTATGTAGCATCATCTAATGGGTCATTATCAAGATTTTCAAAATGGTGGCCCTTTGGAGATAAATGACCCCGCACTAAGTCTTCTCCTCTGAAACCATAAGGCCCAGTGCTTATATATTTGGTGTGTAGTATTGTCAGGGTTAAAATGTTTAAGATTGAGTTATATCAGAATTCTTGTCTGTTTAAAAACCTTGTAATCAGTTGTAGCAATGGTACTCAGGTGAGCGATCCAGGGCCATCATGGCCCTCTTGTTTACATTTACGAGGAGGTATGCGTGACAGAGCTCTACATACATTATTTGACAACCTTTTCTATGAGTGATTTCATAGTCGAAAGTTTCGAGGATACTTAGCCACCTTGCCAACAATGACTTCCCCACAAGTATTGCTTAAAATACTTGACAAAGTAAATTACTGCTAGTAGTTCTTTCATGGTAGTGCAATAATTTTGTTGAGATGAGGAAAGCTTCTTGCTTGTATATGCTATAACAACCTCTTGACCATTTTGTAATTGAGAAAGTATTGCTCCAACTCCTACTCCCGAGGCATCTGTTTGTAGGATAAATTTACCATGACGGGAAGGGTACTTCAAAATAGGAACCGAAGTCAAGTGCTCTTTAAGTTTATCAAATAAACTTTGGCATTTTTCATCCCATTTGAATTTGGACTTTTTCCTGGTAAGTTGATTTAATGGCTCTGTAATATATGCACAATATGGAATATAACGGCAATAATAGTTAACAATGCCTAAGAAACTCTTAACTTCAGTCTTGTTTTTTGGCACAGGCCATTGCAAAATAGCTTTGACTTTCTCCGGATCACATGTCACCCCAGTCTCAGAAACAAGATGTCCCAAAAAGGGAATTTGCTTTTTGAAGAATGTACACTTAGACGCTTTGAGTTTAAGATTTGCATCACGAAAACGTTGAAAGACCAATCTCATATTTGACATAGTTTCTTGAAAATTCCTCCCATATATGATTACATCATCAACATAACAAATGCATTTAGTCCAATTAAGATATTGTAAAACTCATTCCATTAGCCTTTCAAATGTAGCACCTGCATTCACCAAACCAAAAGGCATGGTGAGAAAATGAAATAATCCCTGGGTAGGAGTAGAGAAAGCAGTTTTGCATTTGTCGACTGGATCCATCTCAATTTGCCAATACCCTGAAGCCAGATCAACTGTACTGTACCAACTTGAACCAGAAGTGAATCAAAAATTTGATTGATATCAGGCAAAGAATAAGCACCCTTAACTGTGACCTGATTAAGCCCCCTAAAATCAATTTCCATCTTTTTTCTTAACCAGGCAAATGGGTGCTGACCATGGACTGTGACTTGGTTCTATAATTTTAGTTTGCAACATTTTTTCTACCTCCCCTTCAATAATCTCTGTCTGAACTGTAGAATACCTTCTACGGGGTATTTTAATCCCCAGTATAAATAGTATGGGCAGCTAAATGGGTCCTACCCAACATGCCATCAGGCAAACACATCTTGAAAATCACATAGGAACCTTGAACATTCTGATACCTGTTTATCTGACAATTCACTGAACAAACCCCCTATTAAAGACTGTAAGTGAGGGGTATAGATTCCACACTTGAGTCTCTCTCATATTTAACTTGTGTAATGTGAATCAGAACTTGACATTTCCACAGGGCAGACATTCCCTAAAGAGTCACCCATTTTCAACTTAATTGGCTTGTTACTGATATTCATGAATAACAATATTGCTTTTTCCTCATTTCCCAAAAGTGATTTTGCCAGTAGAATTCCTTTTTTCTTGAGGCTATCCAGTGGTTCTACTATACAGTCATTCCCATACGAGGGGTATGCAGCTTTTCCCTCTATTAAGGCTCTGGAACTGTAATGGTGACATTCCAAAATCTTAAAAATGATATTATTTCCTGAATCTATACTATAAAACACATTGTATGGTGAATTTTTATTTAAATTTACCGTTTATAACTAAAGTTATTGACATTTTTATGTATTTTCCCTTAATGTTACGAAATGGTCGAAATAATACAAGGGTAAAAAATAAAAAAGTACACTTTTTAGCTCACCTGAGCTATTGTGACCGGTCTTCGTCCGTCGTCCGTCCGTCCGTCGTCCGTCCGTCCGTCGTCCGTCCGTCGTCCGTCCGTCCGTCGTCCGTCAACATTTTGCTTCAAACGACATCTCCTTCTAAACTACTCACTGGATTTTGATAAAACTTCACTGGAATGTTCATTATGGGGCCCTTTTCCAAAGTTGTTAAAATTATTTTGATTGGTCAAAAATCTAGGTCACAGGAGCTAAAAATAGATTTTAAAAATGAAAATTTTAAAAATCTTCTTCTCCGAAACCACAAGGCCTAGCCTTTTGATTTTTGGTATGTAGCATGATCTTATGACTCTCTACCAAGATTGTTCAAATTATGGCCCTGGGGTCAAAATTGACCCCGCCCCAGGGGTCACTTGATTTAACATAGGCTAATATAGGAAAAACTTGAAAAAATCTTCTTCTCCGAAACCACAAGGCCTAGCCTTTTGATTTTTGGTATGTAGCATGATCTTATGACTCTCTACCAAGATTGTTCAAATTATGGCCCTGGGGTCAAAATTGACCCCGCCCCAGGGGTCACGTGATTTAACATAGGCTAATATAGGAAAAACTTGAAAAATCTTTTTCTCAGAAACCACAAGGCCTGGAGTTTAGATATTTGGTGTGCAGCATTGTCTAGTAGATCACTACCAAGTTTGTTCAAATCATGGCCCTGGGGTCAAATTTGGCCCCGCCCCAGGGGTCACCTGATTTTACATAGGCTAATATAGGAAATACTTGAAAAAATCTTCTTTTCAGAAACCACAAGTCCTAGCCTTTTGATTTTTGGTATGTAGCATGATCTTATGACTCTCTACCAAGATTGTAAAAATTATGACCCTGGGGTCAAAATTGGCCCCGCCCCAGGTGTCACTTGATTTAACATAGGCTACTATAGGAAAAAACCTTGAAAAATCTTCTTCTCAGAAACCACAAGGCATAGAGTTAAGATATTTGGTGTGTAGCATTGTCTTGTGATCTCTACCAAGTTTGTAAAAATTATGACCCTGGGGTCAAAATTGGCCCCGCCCCAGGGGTCACTTGATTTAACATATGCTAATATAGGAAAAACTTGAAAAATCTTCTTCTCAGAAACCACAAGGCCCGGGGTTTAGATATTTGGTGTGCAGCACTGTCTAGTAGATCTCTACCAAATTTGTTCAAATTATGACCCTGGGGTCAAAATTGGCCCCACCCCAGGGGTCACTTGATTTAACATAGGCTAATATAGGAAAAACTTGAAAAATCTTCTTCTCAGAAACCACAAGGCCTAGGGTTTAGATATTTGGTATGTAACATGGGCTAATAGACCTCTACCCAGTTTGTTCAAATCATGACCCTGGGGTCAAAATTGGCTCTGCCCCAGGGGTCACTTGATTTTACATAGCCTAATGATATCAGGTGAGCGATCTAGGGCCATCATGGCCCTCTTGTTTTTATAAACAACTGTTTTATGTTCATATTTTAACCCATTTTCCTGTTTTACAACAACTAAATATTAATTAAAATCAATAGAATTGAGCTTTGGACAAATACTTTTCAAGATATAGAGTTTTATATACATATACTCACATGCAAATTTTCCAGTTTTTCTGTCATGTTTAAAAACTTCAACTATCTTTAAAGCTAAATATCTCAAGTATGGATTAAGTTTAAGACATGAAACAACTTTTAAAATTTTCTGCAATAATAACTCTACATAATATGAGATTCAATAGAAGTTTTACCGTTCCAAAAGAAAATAATAGCAAGTTATATAAGGTGACTATAATGAAACTCCAAAAAATCAAAATAGTCAGTATTAATTAAATAGTAAATCTTTAAATAAAAAATCATCTATACATGATACAAAAATGACTTTTAAACTTCAAAAACACAAATATATTACAGAATACATGGTTAACCTTGTTCTTTTGAACAATATAAGAATGCAACGGACTGAACATTCAGTATATACATGTACTATCATATCTGCCTGCAGGTCCAATGGTCCAAGATGTGTCTGTTAATAACATACATGAATATCACATTTACTACAAATGGTGTAGAGGGTCATGTGAAGGCTTTCTTAAGTCTCCATATTTTTCTTTTTTTTTTTTTTTTTTATTTTTCATAAGTCCTTCTGTTGATAGTTTGTTAACCATTACTGATTTTAATCAGTTTTTCTGAAGGAAACCTCTGGTTATGAATATGGGGTAAGTCAGAGGGCGGGCATATAGGCTGTGTAAACAAATACCTCTGTGCGCAACAAGATGAGACATTACATTCTTTGCCTGTACACACAGTCCCAACACAATAATTATGTTCGACTTCAATTAAACACTTCTTGGCCTTTACAGCGCCAGCTTTGCTGAAACTACCTCGCAAGTCGCGTCGCTGAACACCAGTTTCAGCCATTTTGATTACCCAACTACGTATCGGAAAACCCCACCAAATGATAGGAAATTACTAAAAATAGAATAAACCGGAAATCGACGATAATTAACGATTACGGATCATTCGGCAAACACGGACATTTCCGAGTGTCGGTGTTTGCCGAAGTTCATTACAGTTCCAGAGCCTTAACACTATTAGCATTTCTGACATGGGGGGCACTGAGATATATTCAGCTACATGTATTTTAACCTCAAAATTTGACCTTACATCATAAAGATGTATAATCCAAGCCTTAGTTTTCCAAGTTAAATCATACCACTTGAGATTCTTACCCTGCGATCCTATAAATGCATGACCCACAATACAGGAACTACCCTTTAAGTCAGCTACCAGAAATGGCCATTGTCCCATTAGCTGCGTTGAGTCCAGTTGTTACTTTCTCTAAGTTTGGTTTCCTATCTTGCAACCCTTCATAAGAATCTAGTGAGATAATACTCACTGGGGAACCTGTATCAAATAATGCGGGTACTGGAATACCCTCAAGTTTTGCATGGAAATACCAGCTAGGAAGGTTATATTGATTCTGTAAATTTTCCCCTACAGATTGCTTACTCAGCCCTTTGACTTCTTTATCAGTACCCATTTTTGATTTGTTTAGCTCAGAACAGTCAGAAGCACTTCCTGTGCTTTGCTGCAAAGAGTCTGTTCCCCCTACTCCCTTAACAGAGCCATCAGTACTTCATGTACCTTGATTATTCCTATCTGTACACACAGAACCCTGCATCTCAGACTCTGTACCTTTATCAATACTAATGGGAACCTGTTTTTCATGATTGTCTCCCTGATTTAAAGACAAACCTTGCTGTTGATTCTTTGACTGCATTATCTCTTGTGTTGGCCAATTATGCAAACCATTTATTGTTACCCCTTTATCAAAAGTAAGTTTTGCACACCTTCTGTGGTGCTGAATTATCGGCCCCTAACTCAGCACTTTTTAGTTTTCCTGAGCCTGCCAACACCTGGACTCAACATGACCTTGTCTACCACAATAAGTGCAGATAATCTTTGAACCATCCCGAGTTCCTGGTTGGAACCCTTGTTTTTGCTCAGCCTGTTTTTCAGGCCTCTTAACATAATTTGGTTTCTCATATTGCGATTGAAAATACTTGTTCCCCTGAGGAGTTATCCTCCCATTCTGATGTATTGGTTGGTCAAGCCTTTCCCGCTGATTTCTACTGAATTTTTCCTGGTTTCCTAGTTCCCATCTACCCCCATTACATATTTTAATAATTCATGGAGTAATCATTGTCCCTGTCATAATCTAAATTAGGCTTTCTAGGTATATCCAAAGGAACCTTTATTGCCTCAAAGCTATGAGCAAATCCTACCAACTCTTGCACCAAAACATGTCCCAAAGTCATTGTCTTGCACATCTCCACCTGCAGAAACTCTTTACATTCTCTATTTCTAATCCCCAGTATGAACTGATCACATATTAATTGGTAAAATGTATTTCCCAGATCCATAGTGAAAGCCTTACACGCTTACCTTTGCAAGTCCTGCAAGAATGAGTCTATATCTTCCCCCACCCGTCTCATCCGGGATCTAAATTGTGACCTATACACGTTCTCATTAACCGGAATGGCAAACCTACTTCCAGAGCAATCTTTAACTGTAAGTAAGTCAAATGCTCAACAGACTGTAAAGAACCACAAAAATCCAATGCATCACCATCTAAACATATGGTAAGGCGCGACCTCTTTGTTTCCTCGTTCCACCTATTGTAAACTGCTATTTGATCAAAACGAAAACTAAAATGCTCCCATTTCTCCTTACCCGAAAATATGGGGGGTGGGTTCTACCTCTTTTTATATTACATATTCCTCTCCTCGACTGGAATGAGACCACAGACTAGCCATGCCTTGTCCATTGATAGGCATCCTTATTCGAGGTGAATTTACACTCGGGTAAATATTAGGACCGAATGGGTCAAACTTAGATATGGACGGTTCGAACCCAAGACTTGGTTTAGTAGAACATGAAGTTACAGTAGTGGTTATAGGCCTTGCTGAAATTTGTTACCTAAATTCCCCCTGACCACTGTGTAAGTGCCCAGTCTCATGATGGCCTACCCCATCAGAGCCTTGAAAACCGCCAAAAGTAACACTTCTCTGAAAAGAATCTAAGTTACTATGCCAACGTTCATCAACATCAGGAACCTGATTGTACCAACTAGATCTATCATTCCGAGTAAAACCAACATTTTGATCCAAAATAGGACGCCCAGCACATAGTGTGCTTGTCCCTAACATAGATCTAAAACCAGTGGCCATTATCCCTCACCACTAACTACTGCACAATTTTAATGAAATAAAACTAATATCCCTACCCACACAATGCTATGAATATATTTCCACTGCCGAAATTGGTTTCCCAAATGAACAATAATTCACCCTAATGCAGAAGAAAAAAAAATGAAGAAGTAAAATAATTTCAATTAAATCTGTAAATAAAAATTGTGCCACACAACGTTGTCCTGCCGAGATCGCCAAAATGTAACAGGAACGGACGACACCGTTCACACAGGGTGGGGTGTGTATGGCACAATTCAAGTCCTCGTTTCAATTAATACTTTTATTATATAAAAAATGAGTAAAGCAAAACAACAGGTACATTTAAGCATCAAAACTTGGAGTGGCTGCCATCGGTAGCCAGTGCATTAGATGACAGCGTCAACCGTATGATGCTAAATAGATGCATTACAAACCAAATTAATTTCTAAGATATGATATTCATTAATGTTGTCAAATTCAATACAAATGCAGCTATGTTAATTTAATATTTATCTATTTTCACCAAGAGCATGGGAAACACTCGCATAAACTCATAGGTCAGCTCGCTGAGCAAATACTCTAATGGAACTGACCCCAAGCTGGAGTGACCAAATTAACGTGTTTCCCAGCTTTTATACCTAGCGGTTTAGCGACTGATTCCCGCATTCTAGCATACCCGGTTGTTATAATGCAGGAACCAGCTTCAGGGTACAATAAGTTCTACAATCTGATAGGTTTAAACGTTAATAACAATATGGCTGACAAAAAGGTACCAAATTCAACTTCCGCAAATACAAATCTTCTTCAACTACGATGTTTACAGAAATAAAACTGGTTCTGAAAATCAATACGCACGTGAAATGTAAGTTGTTTATATATATTTGACCATCACTGACACAATGTTCAACTTTCTTAATAACAACGGTAAAAATAGATAGAGTGAGCGACTGACAAATGAATAAGAATGGTAACTCTGCTACAACTGCATGAACTTGAAAAAGATTGGGTAATCGACTTCTGTGTAACCATATATATTCTAAAAGTTTACCTTAAGATTTTCTTATCCTTATGCTGTCTATTTCTTATTTTAATGTTGTATTTATATAATACTGCATACATAATGAAATAAACATATATTTTATCTTAAAATGTGTACTTTCTCTTATGATTACCCAACAGTTACATTACCTCTGGATTCAGGATAATTATGATTGGTTGAAAAAGTAGTTCACAGGAACTAAAAGTATATTTAAAAATGCAAATCTTGAAAGTCTTCTTCTGCAAACCTGCAAGGCCTAGAGCTTAGATATTTGGCGTGTAGCATTCTCTAGTGGATATCTTCCAAGTTTGTTCAATTCATGGCCCCGGGGTCAAAATTGGCCCCAACCCGGGGGTCATTTAATTTTACATAGGCGTATATAAGAAAAAAATAGAAAGATCTTTTTCCCAGAAATCACAAGGCCTTGATCTTAGATATTCTGTGTGTAGCATTGTCTAGTAGATCTCTACTAAGTTTGTTCAAACCATTACCCTGGGGTCAAAATTGGCACCGCCCAAGAGGTCACTTGAATTTACATAGGCTTATATAGGGAAAAGAATCTTTTCAAAAACCAAAAGGCCTGGAGTTAAGATATTTGGCGTGTAGCATTTTCTAGTGGATATCTTCCAAGTTTGTTCATTTCATGGCCCCGGGGTCAAAATTGGCCCCGCCCCGGGGGTCACTTGATTTTACATAGATTTATATATAAAAAAAACTAGAAAAATCTACTTCTCAGAAACCACAAGGCATGGAGTCAAGTATTTAGTGTGTAACATGGCCTTATGAACATCTACATAGGCTTAAATAAGACAATCTAGAAAAATCTTCTTTTCAGAAACCACAAGGTCTGGAGTTTAGATATTTGGTGAGTAACATTACCTTATGGACATCAATCAAGTACGTGAAAATCATAGTCCTAGGATCAAAATTGGCTCCGCCCAAGGGGTCATTTGATTTTACATAGACTTACAGAGAAAGGAATTTTAAATGGTATCCTTGTCAGAAACCACAAGATCAAGGGTTTAGATATTTGGTTTTAACATGACCTTGTGGACCTGAATCAAGTTTTCAAATCATGGCCCTGGGGACAAAAATGGTCCCACGCTAGGGTTAACTTGGTTTTGTGGACCACATGTAAAACTTTTGTGTGGATTAAGATTGTATTGCTGTTCTTCTGCATGAATTTTGTATTCAGTATAACTATGTTGTAAAAGGCAATGAAAGCAATATTTCTCAGGTGAGCAATTCAGGGCCATCTTGGCCCTCTTGTTTTATGTCCATCTACATTCATCGTTTCTGGAGTTAGTTCATTGTTAATATATTTTGTTTTTGTCAGGATTTTTGCTTTCCTTATTCAGTTTTGAGCTTTATTTGGTCACGAATAGCCCCTAATATTTTAACAGTTCAGTAACAGTTTGGTCTCTATACCTCTAGCAAACTGTTTGCTAGTTACAATACAAGTAAAGACTACGCGCTTGTATGGAAAGCCATGTCTGTCTTATATGTAGGTTATGTATATTGTTGGTTCATAAATACAGTATACTGGGTGACAACGTGCTTATATAGATTCGTGACAATTATATATTGAGTCATTTTAACGACAATGTTATATTGGGTCCACTTGTCTTTATATATAGTGAAAACGTACACGTATTTAGTGACATTGTCATTATGTTGTGTGGTGACGTCGTTATATAGATCGGTTCACATAACGTATTTACCATTGAGAAAACGTCACCCATCAAAACTAATTCTAGTGAAATCGTCCACAATTTGATTAAAACATCCACTATTTTATTTAATAAATTGTCCCCAATCCCAAAGTACCTCTTTTTTATCACTTGTGCTCAGGTTGAGCTTTTGTGATCGCCTATTGTCCGTCGTCAACAATTGCATGTGAACAATCTAGAGCTCACAGTTTTGGCCCAATCTTCATGAAAATTAGTCAGGATGTTTGTCTACATAATATCTCGGGGGAGTTCGAAATTGGTCTACATGATATCTTGGATGATTTCGAAAATGGGTCACGTGGGGTCAAAAATAAGGTCACCAGGTCAAATTTTAGAAAAACCTTGTGAACACTCTAGAGGCCACAGTTTTAGCCCAATCTTCATGAAACTTTGTCAGGATGTCGGATTAGAGTCATGTTGGGTCAAAAACTAGGTCACTAGGTCAAATTTTAGGAAAACCTTATGAACATACTAGAGTCCATAGTTTATGCCTAATCTTCATGAAAATTGGATAGGATATTTGTCTACATGAAATCTTGGATGAGTTCGAAAATGGGTCACATGGAGTCCCAGTCTTCATTAAACTTGATAAGAATAATGATTGCATGGAATCCAAGATGAGTGCAAATTTAGGTAGGACCAAAATCTAGGTCACTTAGTCAAATATCAAAACACTTTAGATGCCATATTTCTTATAATCATGCTTAACACAGCAAAATTACTCAGGTGAGCGACACAGGGCCATTTTGGTCCTCTTGGTTATTTCTGCATGTGTGTGATAAAGTAAAGAAAATATAGAAATATTTGAAAAATGTGTATGATTGACGTATAAAATTTCCTTCACAGATTGTTTTTTTTTTGTTGTTGTTGTTTTTTCTTTTTTGAAGCTTGATTAATGTATGCTTTTCTACATTTGATGATTTATAAAATATGATTTGATAAAATATGACATAAACGAATTTGAAGTCTTTGTTGTCTTGTTGTTATTGTTGTGCTCTGTATATAGTTGTAACTGATCTGTATTAGGCCATTGTCACTAAATATATGTACATTTTTGCTACATATAAAGAAAGGTGAACCCAATATACAAAAATTAATATTTATAACAAATAAA
>CM037784.1:25764884-25814884 GCA_021229015.1 Solen grandis
ATGGCTCTGGTCATGATAATAACACTGTCCCTAAGACAAATCGTGTGTACCAAAATAATGCGTATAGTGGAGATACAGAAAGTGAAGCCAGTGCCTTAAGTTTTAGGGAAGGATATGTCATTGAAGGGTCTCAAGCTCATAGAAAAGGAATTCCTGAACAGTATTCACATAAAAAGCATGATAATCAAATACCACGTAGAAACAATGCAGGATATAAGGAAGACAGGGGATTTACAGAAATGCAAAGAAATAAGGGATCCTATGATACTTCAGCCAGTAGTAACGGAGAACGAAACAATACAATATATAAACAATATGAAAATCTGGAAGAAAACACTAACGACTATTTTGAAAAAACTAATTCTGCAAATAAAATCAGACAAACTCGAGAAAAGGGCTGGGAAGAAAGTTGCCGAAAAGAAAACAGATGGCAGTATTTCACATGGTAATGTCAATTCTGAAAACAGATCGACACCTTCAATGAAAGATATTGCAAAACAGTACGATACGTTTGATTACGATAAATTTAGCCGGCATACTCCAAGAAGTGGGAAAATCGTGAAGAAGCCCGGAACAAAGGTACCAATGTCACGATCAAGAATCATGTACTTACGAAGAACGGGGAACACCGATGTTGCATCTCTACAAACCGACATGGACATAAGTGTGAGTGTAATTAATGTCATCATCTTTATTCAATCTCTTTTCACTTCGTCAGTTTGTGTGAATGTTTGCCTCCAATACATTTACAAGTTCTACATTTTGTTGCGATCAGTGTGATGTGTACAATTAAATTAAAACTACTGATTAATCATTATCTTTGGTCGACACTGATAAAATCAGTTTCTTTGGTAGATTCGTGTGAAGACAATAACATATACATGCATATGAATAATCAGTCCTTCACGAACATGAATGTTTATACTGCATGCTATTTTATTTATACCAAGCCATTAGAAATCTACATGAAACGTGTTCAAACTTCTTCAATTTTCAGAATGTTCTATATCAGAGCTTCTTAGTGAGTTGAGTCTCTTTCAGGAAGAACCAGAAATCAAATCATTTCCTACATGCGACCCTTGGACCGGTTCGATAAATGACGAACGTCAAGAATTCGAAACTCATTTTACGGCTAACCCTCCTACAAAATACAAGCATGTGGTAATATTTGATTTATTCCTTACACTGATAGAACCATGTGTATCAGAAGATGCCACAAAATTAAAAAGAAAATAATACATAGATAACAAATTATTAAGAGTGACTTATATTCATTTAACATTATTATAACAGAGGTTATTTTTATTTAATGCCTTTCTGTTTAACACATACATTTGCGTGTATAAATAATACATGTAGTTTGCTCTCGTAATACATGCCTAAATGTATGTTATTATCCGTTTTCAGCAAAGTCGTATTCAAGATCCAAAATATTTTGTAAAAAAGAAAGACACTAAAAAGATTAAAGAAAAAGCGGATATGGCACAGGTGCCACCTAGAAATATATCAATTACATGTAATATCAATAAAGAACTTAATCGACTGCAAAGAGAAGGGAAACTTCCTGATAAATCAGAACGACACATGGAGAAGAACTTTGCTATTATGACAAATATTGGTCAGTGTACGTCACCAGTGAATGTTCACCCAGATGGATATATCGCCCGCCGGGCTCGCCTCATCAAGGACAAAGTATACTATGACATGTGGAGGGCTGCTTTCGTGAAAGCAGTGAAGGAACTTCGTGAAAGCAAAGTAAGACTTGCGTTGATATAGCCACATTGATATTATAAGTTTTGCTTTGTTTTTGTTTTCTTTTTAAATCGGCTACGTTACACATTGCGATGCTGGAAACACAAGTTTTCCTGCTTTTGTCAAACATGGGATATTACATGTAGTTAGAAATGTGTCAGTTTTTGGTTGATAAGTAAAGTAAATAAAGTCTTTATTTATAGTGGATAACATATTTGGCATAAACAAATCTTCCATATGGTCAACATGTATGAAAAACTGAAAAATAAAGTTGTATGCTTTAAAGGGCGCATGTATGTATTTACCGTATGGACATTTTTCTTATTTACAGCACGGGCATTAAAAGATAACTGCTTTCAGAAGCAATTTTACGAAAATGTTTTTCTTTTGATTTTCGTTTTGAAACAAATGATAACATTCGGCAAACAACCCATAGATTTGAATAACTCTTTCTTTAAATGTCTATGCAAATTATAAAAAAAATCTTTCTTAATCTTACCTACTATATCGAAATAATGGCCAAAGAGAATAAAGAGAAAGAGAAAAAATGACATTCCACAACTCTCATTATAAAATTCTAGCCTATTTTTCATGTGATCTGATCGAAGGTAAAGCACTAACGCACCACTACCTTAAAATAATTTAACTTTTCGTGTACTGAAATGCAATGATCATTCCTTATCTCACATTACAATGTATATATTATTTATTATACTTCCAAACATTATGAACTGTTTAGATGCGTGGTAAGCGGAGGATATCAGAATCGGAGAATAACAACGGCGATATAACAAGGCGCTCTCTAAAAGGCAATATTGGAAGGTCTGAGAAAGAAAACTTGAGAGTGGCTGTTATCTCTCCTTCATTAGACGCTGCAACACAGGTATACTGAAACAATAACCAGCCCTGCGTGCAGATAACCATAATGCTCGCAACTGTTCTTGGGTTTGGTTCCCTGCTTGAAGTCGATACGATACAAAAGCGATGTAAACGCTAATTTAGCAGTAACTGAACGCAGGGCTGCTGGTCCATTGCTCAATAGTTACGTCCCTTATTCATACAAAAAATGGGAGTATGATTCATTGGTCCATAAGCTGGCATTTGAACGGATGATCACGGTGGGTTGTTGTTGTTCTTTTAAATAAATTTAAATAAATTAAATCAACAACAAGTTAAAGTTAAACATTTATTCATATTGACGAAGAGGTATTTTTCAACAGAATAACATTGCCTATTCACCGACAATCAATATGTCAAATATAATTATTTTAGGTCTAACACATAAAACGCATACGCATTTTCAAAGGGAAACGTTGGCATTTACATCAGTGTAATTGGTAAGGCAGAAATTAATGAAATAATAAAAGTATTAGGTATTTAACATTATCTAAGATTAAATAATATAGTCATTATATATTTTATATTGTTTGTAATCAGGGACTCAATGTACAAAGTAGAGTCCCTGTTATAATTAATAACTTTTGGATGAATGATCATGTATGCATCTTCTATTCAAATTCGAACAGATGGACCATGCCTGAAGTAATTTGATTTACCGGTCCCAAAATATAAGATACGTCCAAGTTATATATACACTAAACACATTTGTGAGACATGTTTCACATTATTAGACCAATCTATTCTTATTAACTGTATGTTTCTTTTGTCTTTCAAATGAACTAAGATAAGTTCGTCTTTAAAAAGGAAAATCAAAATAAAATAAATAAATAAAAAATAAATAAAATAAAGTATAACTAGAAAATATATAAACCATACAATCGGTTCTTTGTTTCTCTGTCAGGGTCACGTGTCCAAATCGGTGATTAAGGCACAGGAGTCGTACGCGAGACGGTGGCGACATGTGAAGGGGCTGGGCCCCAATGACCAACCTACACATCTTCCCGACCCCGAGGAACCTGACTTGAAGAATGTGAGGCCAAGACTGAGGAAACGGAAAAAAGTTCCATTAATTACAAAAGAAAACATTGACAGAGCCTTTGATATCAGGGTGTGATTGTGAAGACTAAAATACACTGTCATTGTATAATATAGGAGAGAGAGACTATGCTGCCTCTAGAGCTATTATAATGCAGATTTATTTTACGGAATTTGTGTAAAAATGTACAGTTTGTAAATTATCTATTTATTTTTTAAACATAATGTCAATTGCATTGTATTATCATTTTCAAAAAGGTCATCGTACTGGTATTAAATTTGTCTCCCCAAATACAGGTTTACATGTATTTTTTGTGTTTTGTATATTAACATGTTCACCTTTTTTAAAAGAGACATTAATATTTACTTCCGTGTAATTCCTAAATTATTTATTCTTGAATGTCAATAGATTTTAGTACACAAACCATTGTATGATTTCTAATAATTTTATTTGCCATTCAAGTGTTTTTCTCCTGAGAATTAGCCGAAAAATGAAATAAATATATAAATAAATTAGTTCAGAGAAGGAGAGAGAGAAAACAAAAGAGAGTGGCGATGAAAGAACGATGGAAGAAAATATCGAATGAAAGAAAAAATCGTAATTAGACGATCTGAATTTATAGAGAAAATATATGTATCAACTTCGAATCCATAAATTTCTACACAAGACTAGTATTTAATATTTCAGTCAATATACAGTACAATAAGTCGAAACATTAGAAATCTTTAGCATAAATTTTTAGTTTTTTTTTTAGATTTTATATTGTACCTTCAAACTCAGCGTTATCAGAATACGGGAAAAGTTCTCTAGACTACGTTATATATACGTTATATTGTGTGTGTATAGACTACGTTATATATACGTTATATTGTGTGTGTAAATATATATATATATATATATATATATATATATATATATATCACAAACACAAATCGAACTCCACGCAGCAGTTACTTCCCTTGACATGGAGTAAAGAGTGATCGTTTTGAGGAGAATTGAAAATATAAAAATTCTTTGTGATCCGTACAGGTAGTCTTTGTCAGTTTAAAACGAATACTGATTAGGCGGCTTTTAAGATGGTTGCATATACAGTATCTGAGTTTAACAACCCCCCCCCCCCCCCACACACACACCTGATATATTATTGATAAATAAATTGTAGAAGGAAAATGGATTTGAAAATTTGTGACGATCCAAAGATTGATGAAATATAATATCAGGAGTTGAGATTCAGTTCACTTACTTGCTAGTTCTAAAACGTCATAATTGATAAAAATCAGCCTTCATAATAATTATTCGAAACAGATCATTCTCAGTACCATTGTAAGATGGCACCAAACGTTCGGCAACCTTTAACTTTAACCATTCCTGGTAGAGAGAGCTGTGAACCAGTGGCAGCATAATGTTATGGGTTCGAACACCGTTTCAGGCAAGACATTTTGATGACCTTCCTAGCTTCAGAGTACTACAAGAACCGTCTGGCAGGAACAATTGTAAAATCTTATTATCCAATCGATGTAAAAAGAAATTCTTAAATTGACTCCTCCAACAAAAAATTATAATAATGATATCTAAAATAATAAACAAATACGTGTTCCAGATTCAGCTTATACAGAATCATTTAAAACCAAGAACACATACACAAACTCGTACATGCTAATGGCAAATGCATGTGGCAGACAACCGGCAGTAATTTGCATTTCTGCGCTGCATGCATTCGTTCAAGATAGCTAGGCAGATCATTAAATGCAATCATTAACGATCTTTTGATAGAAATTTTTAATAGAAATTTATCAAATCAGCTTTGACTACCTGTTTATTTTGAGACACTTTCTTGGGAACAGGACTTATAAAGTATGTCTTATATATGTTTTTCTTCTTTCGAATATGCTCGTAAGGTGCCTCCGTGGCCGAGAGGGTAAAGTCGCTATCTTGAACACTCACTCAGCCCCTCACCGCGTGGGTTCGAATCCCGACAGGGTCATTCGGATTTTCATGTGAGGAAGCCTTCGGTAGGTCGGTGGTTCTACCCGGATGCCTCCGTGCATTCGGGGTCTTTCTCCAGCCGCAATTAGCTGGACGTCGCTATATGACTGAAATACTGTCGAAGCGACGGTAAACTCAAATAGTCAAGTCGAATATGCTCGTAGATTTAAACCAACTTCTGTTTCGTCATTTGAGGACAAGTTAGGTCAGCATCGTCGTATATCATTAAGACATTTCTGTTGTGGGAAGGCTGTAAGTTTGTGGTATTAACCGTTGCAGTACATGACTGAAGATCCGAGGATTGTAGGTTCAAACCTTAGGAGAAAGGGGCAAATCATTTTCATGGCCCATCCAGGCGCAAAGTACTGGTCCAACCAAGAAGCCTTCGAGGTAAATTTTTAAGTTCACTTGTAAGAACGTGTTTCCAAATCGACGTAAAGTTTAAAAAAACTAACAAGAAACTGGTGTTGCACGCAATACATGAGTCACCTACCGGTGAGGTACATAATCTTCCCGTTACCATAATAACCTGATTTTTGGTACGAGAAAAAAAAAAAAAGTAACATGCAGAATCTCCATACCGCGATCCATTCATATACCAATTTTGAAAATATTATTTTAAACGTTTTTTTAAGTTATCGTGGGATCCAGATTTCCGGACATCCGGACTTACAGACGGATGGACAGACAAATGGAAGGCAAACCTTTAGTCCCCTCCGTGGTAAACACCGGTAGGGGACTAATTACGACTGGTTTCTGTATAACTTTTATTCAGACAACGTACATCAATTTGCTATAACATACAGACTAATAATAACGTCTGTATATTAGCAATCGAAGAAAAACAAATGTACCATCTGACATTAGAAATTATTTTGTATTGATATGGTGGCTTATTTCTGCCATGGCGTGTCTTCGCGGTGTCGCGCTTTACAGACGCGCCGTTAAGAAGCGCGACGGCGCGAAATACACCCTTAAATTTGTCGTGCCTGCGCGCAAAATTGTAGGGATGTCGTGTCGACAAACTCAGAGCGAAGACACGGCAATCATACGCGATAACGTTGGCGTCCTTTTTTTGTCGTGTTCGCGCGTTTGAACGTCGTGTTGCCGCGTCAGCGCGTCTATGGAGCTAAGCACGAAACAACGACAAACTGCACTTGTCGTGTTGTCATGCCGTCGCCTTTCGGTTCGCATGTGCAGAAACTGTACACATACGCCTAACATCAATGATGGAGAGAGAAGGATGGACATGCTCACATGATGAATTCCATATGAATGCCCAATATGAACACTCTATTTTTACTAGTTCAAAAGTCATGGCCAACGTTAAAGTTTGACATAAATTACGCAACAAACAAACTAACAGAAACGACAAAAACAATATTCTTGGGGGTGGTGGTGGTGGTGGTTGGGTGGGGGTTTTAAAAAATAAACACATTAAACACAGAAATCTATAATGTCTTAAATAGATACAAGTAATTAGATCATAAATGCTACACAATACAAATAAAGTTCTGTCTAGGCTTAAAACAATCAAAACCCCATGATAAAGGATGACAAATAAATTTCAGTGCCTAAAATTAGTATTAAGTTTAATAAACTACTAGTGATATGAATATATTGTTGAAAATAATGATGATTGAAATACCTGCAAATTCCGTTGAAAATCCACCGATCTGATAAACAAAAGGTACAGTTTGATCACCAGAGAGGCCCTAAATATTTTACGTTTCCTGAGAAATTTAATATACCAGTAGGTGAAAATAAGTACATGCTAAATACTCAAACAGCCAATAATTTCTATAAAGGAAAGTTCATGGCCATATTTATATGAGTGCAAACTAGAACAATCAATGCAGGTGATGGAAAATCATCTCATATTGCTATGGCAAAGAAAAATAAAGCATTATCAAATGCCGCATCAATACATGTAGATTTTTGCAATAATTATTGCTATAATGAAAGAAGCCATACGTGCAATTTTAGAAAAAAAAAATTAAAGTTTCAAGGAAATTCCATTGAAAGATTTCATGACAGATTTGCTGTTACAAAAAAAAGAAAGGAAAAAATCTGTGATAAAACATCCCAACCGAAAATGCTGACAATATTCACAGCTAGTCTCAGTACAAAATCAATCATGTACATGTATACTGCTTAATAACTTGTGAAATTTCAAATGCTAATGATATGCACAACTTGATACTGAAAAAATAATACGCAGAGGTGTGAGGGAATAATCACAATATGCAAGTTTTTCTATACTGTCACTGAGGGATAACAAGAGGGCCGTAAGGCCCTATATCGCTCACCTGAGGGGTCTTGATGTATAGGCATTGAAGACAATTATAACTTGTATTGAGGCTGTTTCGGTTAAAATGAACTAGTGCACTGTTAACCACCATGAAATAAAGTATATAACATAAGGAAAGATTAAAATTAGTATTTTATAAAGTCTTAACAGCTAAAATGGGACGTTTATGAAAAACGCATTTTGAATTTCTTTTTTATTGATAAAATACAAAAGAACCTTGTAAAATAACAAAAGAACATTGTAAAATATATTCACATAAAAAGGAACACATTATTGTAGAGGAGAATATATGAGATCAAGATTTGGTGTGGGGTCATTTATCACCGTAGGGCTATGATTTGAACTATCTTGGTAATGGCCCATTAGATGATGTTACAAACCAAATATCTAAGCTCTAGGTCTTCTGGATTCATAGGAGAAGATTTTCAAAGATATTCCTATATAACTCTATGTAAAACAAGTGACCTTGGTGTGGGGTCATTTATCACCGTAGGGCTATGATTTGAACAATCTTGGTAATGGCCCATTAGATGATGCTACATACCAAATATCTAAGCTCTAGGTCCTGCAGTTTTGCAGAGGAAGATTATTAAAGATTTTCCTATATAACTCTTTGTAAAACAAGTGACCCCTGGTGCGGGGTCATTTATCACCGTAGGGCTATGATTTAAACAATCTTGGTAATGACCCATAAGATAATGCTACATACCAAATATCAAAGCGTTTAGAGAAGATTTTTAAAGTTTTTCCTATATAACTCTATGTAAAACAAGTGACCCCTGGAGCGGGGTCATTTATCACCTCAGGGCCATGATTTGAACAATCTTGGTAATGGTTCGACGACGGACGCACGCACGGACGCACGGACGCACGGACGCACGCACGGACGATGGACGACGGACAACGGGCGATCACACTTTGTGCTCAGGTGAGCTAAAAATGTATATAAAATATTAAAAGAACAATTGACTTGGTACATCATTACCTGTCCTTTGATTACCCCTGTGCTTGTCAAAAAAGCCTTCGAAATGGTCTATCAAAATATAACTTTCATGACTAGAAAAACTGCAAGCAATGATCACTATTTAATATCCCAACCCCTTCAAAATGTAACACAATACCTCCAATATAAAGGGTTTTTTTATAAGCCGAATTTTTATAAAAAGAGTTGCAGAATAACAGTTGTAATTAGTTGTTACAATAACATACACATCCTCATTTCGATGAATAAACTGTAACTCCAATATCGTTCAGATCTAAATTTAAACAACCCAAATATTATTCAAATCAAAATAAAAAATTAGGAGGTGCACTATGTGATAAAGATTTTTAGAGATAAAAGAAAGATACCCACTATGTTCAATAATCAATGTTTTTTGCGTCTCTATAAGATATAATACTGTTATTTGCTTAAAGATTATAAGAATCAATTTGATCTTGTAATGACCCCAACCCTATAAATTAGGCGGAAGAAGTCAGCTTCTCTGACAGACTGGACACCTAATCATGCTTTAAGAAAGCCATGTGCTTCCTTAAGAACCGGAAAGCGACGGCACGAAAAAACGACAAGAACAGTTGTCGTTGTTTCGTCCTTCGCTCCTTAGACGCGCGGACGCAATAGCACGACATTAACGCGCAGACACGACAAAAAAAAAAAAAAAAAAAAAGGCGCCAACGTTATCGCGTTTGATTGTCGTGTCTTCGCACTGAGTTTGTTGCGATGTCGCGCCCGCACTTTTGAAACGAATTGGGCGACAAAAGTGATTTTTGCACCTTCTTCGCTTTTAAAGCTGACAACGCGAAGATACGACATTGCTGAAATCAGCTACCATATATTTAATATATCAAACTTACTTCAGACGACGAGGCATTTAGCGAGCTCAATAACGCTTTTCCTTAACAAGTTTGATCAAAATTTGAATGAAAAGACAGCAAAAGCCAGAATCGGGTTAATCGGCTTAGAATACACCATGTAATATACTACTCAAAGTTTGTTAAACACCAACAGTATATTCAACAAAAAGAAACGTTTCAATCCTTTACTTGGAAGTATTAATTTTGTACTATATAAGACATTTTTGTTATTTAAAAGTAATGAATCTTTAGAGTATTTATTACAGCAGTTTTTTCTTAATTCTGTCTTTTAATTGATAAGAATCAAGATTATCAAAATAATAAACAAATGGCAATTTACTATTCCGCAATAGCATTTTAATTTGAACATTTTGATATTAATATTGAAATTTCAATAAGTGGATGTATGAATGATGCTAGTTTTTAGAATAGAAAACGTTTTGCTTTTTTTGTGTTGTTTTAAAGATTTTGAAGATATGAGATTTATACTTTGAGAAGTATGCATTAAATCAACGGTTTGGGTATGTAGAGGGTGGTTGTGTAATTTGTTTGTGAAATCAAGATATTTGGACATATATAAGTTGCCAGTTCAGTGTCATAGTGACACGTGATATGTGCGTGCCTACTTGAGTAGTATATGTTTATTATTACGCAACAGTTCTCAATGTTAAACAAGTTACTTAAGTCCGCAGTTGAGCTGAATTAATGATTAGTAATTCAGTTTTATACGTCTCATCTGGAACTATTTTTCAGGTGAGTTGAACAGTGGGCGAAGTTACAGCTGTGAACCTCAAATAAATATCTGCACATATTAGGATACTAGTTGTGACGCTTATATTTACCTATTATATAAAAAGGTTTACATTCATTATAACAAATCTTGCAATTTAAAGCGTAATAAAAAAGTTACTTGTTTCCACTAATTCGACCGAAACTAATTTTTTGTATCAACCCTAAACGTTGCAAAACGCTTATTTGTCACATCCTCTAAAATGAGGAAAACTGAATATTAAAAGTTTTGCCAACCTACCGACATTTTTTTGAGAATTGATTTTAGTGGTAACAAAAAAAATTGTTTGCCATATGAAACTAGTTACATCTAATTTTCAGATTTTTTATTTTTCAACCAATGATTCACATCACTCTAGGCTGAATGCTGATGTATCAGTATGTCCCCTTAATTGGCGCATTAATACCTATCTGTGTCGGGGCTGCTCTCCAAATGCTTTATCTTGATGTTTTGTCGCATCCTTTTCTGTTGTATGAAAGAAGAATACGACTAAGAAAAGCAACAAAATGCAACTTGTTTTAAGTATAATAATCATACATGCATGTGATATGCCTATCTGTCGAATATTTTATTAGTCAAGTTTTATATATGTCTACATGTAAGTAAATAAATTAATAAATAAATATATATATTTCATTTTGACCTATACATAGTACATCATCATAAGATATTTAACCCTTTCCCTCATAGAGGAAACCATGAAAAAACCTATGCGAACAACATAAAACCAGATCAGCCTGCGAGTAACTCGCAGGCTGATCAGGTTTTATGCTGTTCGCTGCTCCTCAGTGGTCTGGAAATAAGGATTTTGTAATTAAATTTGGTAAGGTTTAACTGTGGTTTTCTGCAGATCAGGCTTTATGTGGTACCTATTGAGTGCGTCAAAATGAGTCTATATGAGAGAAAGGGTTAAAACACGTATAAATCAATAATATTGTATATGAAGATGAAGACTACGAGGATGAATATATGAAACGATAAACATTTGTATTTCTAATTGACATTGATTCATTTATATTCATTGCAAGCTTAGATAATATATTTAATTTGAAGACTTTATAAGTTCAACGAACTTTAACATACTATAAAAATAACAATTCTCAAATATGCCACCATATCTAGGATAAACACAAATAAAATAGTATCCGTCTACGATGACGTAAGTGTTTCAGAATAAACAATATCTTTAATTACGATTTATTCTACCTCTTGGTGAATGCGAAGACAATCTTATTCTATAAATTACTCACCTTAAAGAATAAGGTAACACATCTAAATATTCATATTCCAAAATATTTTTAAAATTCCTATATGAGCCTAAAACCAAATTAAATTTATTTAATGATGTTGTAAAATTGATGGCGATATGGTTAAAAGGTGTTTTTTCTTTTCTTACAGTAACATTTAAGTTTTAAAGATTGATGATGGAGTCGTTTCCCCTTAAGCCTTTGATAAAGTTTTCATTTGACAAATGATACCATTAGGAATTGCTAAAGCAAAACAAATATAGGGATTAGAAATCAAGATGGAATTATAAATTTCTCCAGTGTATGAATGTGCCAAGAATAAAGTACAATTCTTAATACGAATATCTCTTGATTTCGATCAAATTTGAAACATACACGAGTGGCAAAAATCAAATATGACTAAATTCTTCCAAACATTTACTATGGATTGCTGTTCAAAAATAATATCTTAATTGTAAATTCTAAAATTGACCCTGTGTTCGGGAATATATCTCGTTATTGCTTGTCTTTATCCGAAAGACTTAGATGCATTTTTCCAACTGAAAAAAATGTCCATTAAAATCTTACCGTAACAAGGACAATCTTGGCCGAGATATATGTATACATGTACGTCTTTTATTTTATTCATTAACACATACTAGAAACCCTTTTTTTTATCTATCAGCTAATTTCGGTACCAATGATGGTATCGATAATGCACATCGATATTCAATTCTTGGCAGTGTCGGATCTACCCAGTAAAATCAAATACATCAAAGCGTACAATCTGTCTTTTTGACCATGAAAGGTGTATTGCAGGAACTATAAACAGAGTGAGTAATTTCGATACGTTACAAAATAAAATTAACCCTTTCGGCTAGATTCAGTTGTAGCATTGTAATCACATGAAGTGGGAGATCAATGGAGTCTTAAGCCTTTGACAAAAGAAAACACACCGCCATAAATCGTACACGACATTGAATGTTTATAAGTTACAGACGAACTCTGCTAATCGGTAGATTATACGATTTTTTTTATACGCATAAGCAGCTTTGTTTTCAATCTCTGGTTATTAAGGCATTCGATCACAAATATGTTCGTTGATTTTCGGTAAATTTCGATTCCTTTCGTAGACACGTTTTACAAGTGTCCTTCAGTTCCGGCGCCTACTATGGTTAACGATGATTGGTTGATTATTTTCAATCGAAACTATCCGACTTAAGGTATTGCGTCTTAAGGAATACCTTGACTTTAATAATTTCCAACAAGGTTCATTTGTATTGACGCACTCTTATTTGGGGTAGGGCCGTCTTCAAAGGAAACTAAAAATGGTGAGTAAAACTAATTTCTTTTTCTTAATTCTCATTAATATTTCTGTCTTTGGTTATGATGTTCATATAAAAACATATATAAATTTGATTTATTTTTTACTTAATTACGTGATCATTATGTGGTTTATGAAGCGTAAGTATGATGTACTTAATTATAGAATAAATGATATTCATTCAGATAATTAATGATAAATTAATAATGTTTCGAATTCCATTTTATTTTTCTTTCCTTGACTAAAAAATACACGTCCAGAAGAAAACAATGTCACGCACATGAACAGTCTTGTGTGATGAAAAACAAATTGAAATTAATATGTCTGAATATGCTACAGAGGTTTGAAAATCAATACATAGTCATAGACGGATTGAAAATATCTTGTATCCGCATGCTTAAGAAGTGTAGTCAAACAATCATATGAGAATTTCCAAATTAATCCTCCCGATAGAGAGAAACATATGCTTAAAATATATCTTTTTTCAGGATTCAATGTCAGACGATCAAATAGCAGGTAAGTTTTGTAAAAATAATCAGTTAACATTTCCAACGCATTTACAAGAGATGCATATGAGTTAAATATTTTTGGAAAATAAAACTGTTCTGCTCCTTAACGCGTAAAGATTGTTTGAATGTTCTAGCTGTATTAGAAAAAAAAATGTTTTATATTCATCATTGTATGCATGTACCTTTAACGAAAACCACTAGGGCACTATTTCGAAATATCCAAACTTCGCATTAGAGCGAATATGATAGGATGATATGAAGGATAATATATCAACACAATTTTAGTTATCCAAAGGAAATGCCATATGTGTTAGACAACAATATATCAAGTATAAAATACGCATTATTCTTTTCGCTGAGTTACATAAATCTGAATTAAGCATAGCAAACAATAAATTTGAGAATTTTATTAATTAAGTGCAAAAATGAAATCAAAAATTCTTAACCAATTATTTGATTCGTTTGTTGGTTCAATACTAAATTATTCGAGTGAAGTTTGGGGGTTTACGAAATCAAAAGAAATAGAAAGACATCATCTAAAATTTTGTAAGAAAATACTTAATGTAAGACTGGGTACATTTAATGCTACTGTATACTTAATGTAAGACTGGGTACATTTAATGCTGCTGTATACTTAATGTAAGACTAGGGTTTGTTTGTTTACGAAATCAAAAGAAATAGAAAGACATCATCTAAAATTTTGTAAGAAAATACTTAATGTAAGACTGGGTACATTTAATGCTGCTGTATACTTAATGTAAGACTGGGTACATTTAATGCTGCTGTATACTTAATGTAAGACTGGGTACATTTAATGCTGCTGTATACTTAATGTAAGACTGGGTACATCTAATGCTGCTGTATACTTAATGTAAGACTGGGTACATTTAATGCTGCTGTATACTTAATGTAAGACTGGGTACATTTAATGCTGCTGTATACTTAATGTAAGACTGGGTACATTTAATGCTGCTGTATACTTAATGTAAGACTGGGTACATTTAATGCTGCTGTATACTTAATGTAAGACTGGGTACATTTAATGCTGCTGTATACTTAATGTAAGACTGGGTACATTTAATGCTGCTGTATACTTAATGTAAGACTGGGTACATTTAATGCTGCTGTATACTTAATGTAAGACTGGGTACATTTAATGCTGCTGTATACTTAATGTAAGACTGGGTACATTTAATGCTGCTGTATACTTAATGTAAGACTAGGTACATTTAATGCTGCTGTATATGGCAATTAGGATGATATCCTTTATATATAGCCAGATATACATGCGTATACTCAAATATTGGTTTAAAGTGATTAATTCTGAAAAATCTACGAAAAATGTCTATAATTTGTCTTATATGATTGCGAAATGGAAAAAAAGTTGTTATGTGATTATGGTTTTAATTATGTGTTTGAAAACCATGACCTTGTAAATGAAGGTGTTTTTTAACCGAGTTTAACAACGGTTACTTGATACATTTATACAGGAATGGTATAACAGTAAAGCATCTAATGAAATGCTTAATGTATACAAGTATATTAAAACATCATTTGAATATGAATATTAGTTAGATATTTTACCGTGTGATTTAAAAAAAAAATGTTTTGTTAGAATGAGAGTTTCTTCACATTCACAAAGGGAACAGACAGGTAGATATGGTACGAAGAGGATTCCTAGACATGGACGTGTGTGTACATAAACTGTGATTTAAATAATATAGATGATAAATTTCATTTATTTTTAATGTCCAGCCTTTGATGATATAAGGCGTATTTATATTAAAAATAGTATTATATTAAACCCAACATGTATAAACTTTTGGAATTGTTAAGGTGTACAGAAAAAAATTATTATATTACAAAATAGTTTATTTAAACTGTGCAAATTTATTAAAATAGCCTTTAATCATAGAAATATTATGATAAATAGATGATATTATATTTAGTTACAAGCTCATCCTCTCATTTACAGTGATGTTAAGATATATATTATCATTACTGATATATTTGTGGACGTGATTTGTGTGCGTGTATATATTTATTTTGTATATAATTAACGGTGTACATGTGGTACAAGTTAATAAAGATTTTGTTCTGTTCTGTTAAAAAAATAAATAAAAAATAAAAAATATTAAAGCATGCTGCACCCATGAAAACAATGGTGAAAGTGAGGGATACATACAATTTTGATTTTAACGGCCGCCCGTTTTATTGACAGCCTCGCGTGATATTTTGAGTACGGTTAAGAGTTAGTGTCGCTGAGTAAATTTTCATTTTGAGCAAGAAAAACTTTACGTAAAGCAGTCGCTGGAGGAACTAGCTCCGCCCATAATCAGCTTTGGTCATATAGGCACCATACACACTCATATTTTCTTCATATCAAGACTTCACGGCTCATTTTATGCAATATCTTGTCCAAATTTTGAACGAAATACAACTGAAGCATTTCAATGGACGATTCAGTAGAAAAAAAAGGAAATATATGTATATGTTACAGTATCATTTCTTATGCTGAATGAGGGAAGGTGATTTTCAAACCATTTGCGCTAGGTTTTTCCATGTAAATGTATTTCGTTATGTGTGAAACAACATATTTAACATTTTGATCTCTAGAATGATATTATATCTAGTAAGGCATATCTATACATCAGTATATCGATGACTGACCGCGAAACTGATTTTTATTGCATTTAGAATAGAAGGAGATGATATTTCGTGGTCAGCATTCGATATTCATTTAACTGAGCAATGATCATTCAGGTCATCCATCCCATGTTTCAGAGTTCAAGGAGGCTTTTGCCATGTTTGATAAGGACGGCGATGGCACCATCTCGACAAAAGAGCTAGGACAAGCTATGCGTGCCATGGGCCAAAACCCTACAGAGAAGGAAATTATAGAAATGATCGAAGAGGTCGATTCCGACGGTATATACTTGTTCTATCTAAACTCTGGCCTTTATCGTTTCACTCATGTGAATTATGACAATTCTCTTTCCCAAAGACATTCCTCTATAGAGGCTAGTCAATTGTCTTTCGTAGAGAAATGAGCAACTCAAGAGAGTCAAACTTTTTTGTGCAGTCTTGGTTCGGCACAATTTAATAGAAAATCTTGATGGTTTATACGAATACAGTGCGATAGCGAGAAATTGTAAAAATCCACCTGAAATGATGGTTATATGTTATGTTCAATTTTAAGTATAAAAGAACTAACTCTTAAATTGAGCTTGAGAGTGACTAACAAACGGCTATGATCTAAGTTTTTTTGTATGATATGCGTGTCGACGTTTAAAATGTATGCCCGATCCCTCTCGTCTTTATTTATGCATGGAGTCAATATTATTAAGTAACCTACGAGCTAAAACCTAAATTACTGAACCGAAATCATAAATATCATCATTTCTTTTCTTTTTCTTTATTATCCCCCCATTCCAAAACCGATATAGCATATATTTCAAGTTTAAAGTAAAACGAGTTTACTCTCCGTAATGATACACTGACAAACTGACTTTCGCTTTTACAAACTAAATTAGAAAAGAAAATCATAATAATGTTGCATTTAGGCAGTGCCACTTCAGAAACACTCAACTATTGGCATAGGTCATTTTAGAAATACAACATTGGCAAAACCTGCATATTTTGGGCCCGATGATTGGTGAAGAATAATTGCATAAATGTTGTCACCAGCAGCGATTTAAATAACTGTGTTGACGTCACTCGTTCACGAAACTGGGAAAATATGCACACATACTTCTCGAAATAGGATAGGGATTGGCACATCCACATGATGTTTAAAACTTTGGGGACCATTAAACAGTCATTTCTAAATGGGCCAGACAACGTCTAGGGAGAAAGAGGAAATCCGGAGGCGATGGTAACATGAGAGCTCGATTTAGTATGTTACTTTGTTTGGCCATGCACTATATTACATTCCGGCCCCGATCATATAGTTTTATCAGAAGAACAGTCTCTGAGAATATCTAAGGTGACAGTTTTTGTATGATCAGAGAATTTTAACAGATAGGTTTTATATCAAAGAAATAAACTCTAATGTAAAAATGCATGCGGCTATTGTAGATTATAGAGCGTTTAGTACTATTTCATATCCAGGTAGCGGTTCTATTGAGTTCAAAGAGTTTTGTGAAATGATGGCAAAGAAGATGGCTGAAACTGGTGACCCCGAGGAGGAAATGAGAGAAGCATTTAAAGTGTTCGACAAAGATGGCAGGTACTGTAAGAACTTATTAATATTAAACAAGGGAACCTAACTATATTTGTAATTTCTCTCACGTATAAGTTTTAAATTAATTATTTCGTTTTTTATAACTTTTGACTTTATTTTATTAGAAAAATACAGGTAGATTTTAAAACAGTGATTGATGCTAAGATAATTCATGCAGTTTCATTGATTTGACAGTGGAACTATAACAGCCGATGAGTTGAAGCAGGTTAATGATGAACATGGGGGAGAAACTGAGTGAAGAGGAAGTGAACGATATGATCAGGGAAGCTGACGTGGATGGGGACGGTGAAATTAGTTATCATGGTAGGTATTATCATTATTTAAGGTAATCCATCCATCATTGAATTATAACCATGGTCCTTGGGTGCTTAAAAAGGTTTCAATGCAGAATAAAGTATCCATCGACTTAAAGTTATAGGCTATTTTACTCTAAGTCTTTAAAGGTTTGTACATGCCTTTACTATAAAATTCCAACAATCACTTGATAGACCATGATCGTATTTTAATATGGATTAATTACCTTATGTAACTTCTTTTTTTTTTACAATTTAATTTATGTGAAATTAAGATTTCCTACGTCTTAATACTAGGTGTACTAATTATTTAAGGGCATTTGGTAATGAAAGATTATTGTCTTAATATCTTTTTTTTCAAGTAGGACGAATATTTTGTTATTGCTAAATTGTGATTCATTACATTTTCCGTTGTTAAATTCAACATTTCAAGGTTTAAACCCCCTCACCGCTGTGGGTTCGAATCCCGGTAGGGACTTCGGATTTTTCATGTGAGGAAGCCTTCCAGCTGGCTTGCGGTAGGTCGGTGGTTCTACCCGAGTACCTCTGTTTACTCGGGGTCTTCCTCCACCTGTAATTAGCTGGACGTCGCTATATGATTGAAATACTATCGCAGCGACAGTAAACCCCAATACAACAACAACAACAAGGTTTAAACCACTTTGATTAGAATTAAGCTATCAAAAATACAGTATTTTAATCTAAGCCACTGGTCGTTATTTAAGATTATATTAATACTTTAATCCGCTTTCATAATGTATGATCAGAGCTCCTTCGTAGGCCTTGATTGTTTTTAAGTGTATGGATTTTATATACGTATTTTTACTACATACGACTATATATCAATCTATTTACATGTATGCATACACTATAAATCAATACATACATGTCAAAAAATTAACATGTTTATATAATTGCCATGGAAACAGCAATGTAGATATATTTTTTCTTTAATTTACAGAATTCTGCGCTATGATGGCATCGAAATGAGCGTTTTTTTCACCTGTAGATATCCATATTCATTGCACCTGCTTGTAATATTCGCATATTTGCATTACAAAGAACGAACACGTCCCGGATAATTGTGAATTCATATTAAAATAGCATGTAGTAAATGTATCATTTATGTAACTTATTGTGAAAGTTTGACTATCTGATGTATGTGTGTTATGTGGCATTGTCTATGAGGAATTAAAAAAAAATACTCTAAATTTAATTGTTTATGATTATTTATGATAATCGACAATGTATGTTTTATACACATATACGTATATACACATTCATATGCACTAAGACTTTACACTGGTCATCAACTTTTTTGGTCCTTCTAGTAATGTATCTACCAGTGGATTTGTGTGTCGGATACATCTGCGAGCAAATGGCAGCTTTCTCACTTCCATTTGATACCATAACGAGAGATTCAGATGTACCACATTGGTCGTGACCGGTCTCGAACAAGGGCAACACACACACACACACACACACTTGGGGGTAGGGCAGGGGCTTCTTCCGTGGCTAAAAGGTTGAAACCTTTGCATTATTATCATTCACTGTTGTAGGTTTAAGCACCGGTCACATCGCTGGTTATTCTACTCGGTGCCTAAGAAATTTTTTTTTCAGCTTAAGCTGTATAAAATGGATTTTGACCTATTTCTTTAACCAATGAAATCTTGGTTTACAACCGAAAAGTTCGGAAAAGCACTTGTTTCATTGGTTTGCATAAATTATTTTAGGATATTTCATCGTAAAAAGGGAGTTTCAGGGCGCATACCTTTTTTGCATCATAGTCAATTGGCAAATAACAATTTAACCTTCCTATTTAAACATAAAAAACATCCTGATGAAAAATTCAAACATAAAAACTAAGCAGTTGAAAAAAATGAATAGTAATGAGTCTTTAGAAAACATAGTTAACCTTGGTAGTGGAACTCACCCCTCTAAGTCGCAAAAATTAGCTAACATAAGCTATATATAGTGAAACGATTTTAGGCTTTCATATTATAATCTTTTGGCTTAATTTGTGCTGGAATAATTGCTCCAGATTCTAATTTTAATTTTGTCTACAAGGTGGTAATTATTAAATATTTATATTTTCTTTGATTTACCTCCCTTTAATTTATTCTTATCCCAGTGGAAATATATAAATCTATAATTTTGTGCGTCTGTGGAAAACCGAAGATGATTTCAATTAACACTTCCTTTCATTAAGACTTTAGGTTGCGAACCTGTTGGCCGGGTAGCAGTTGGAGAAATACATTAAGTATTTTAGGTAAGGTTACAACTGCACCCAGAAAGCATTGCTTTTTCTGGTGTGGTGTAATTTGGTAGGATTTGGGGTTTAAAGAGATTTTTTGAAGCTCTGAGTTGAAAATATAGAAAAGAGATAGGGCTGACTTGTCAAATTAAGTTAAGGCTATTGGGATAATCTTGTGTTCAGTATTATGTTAGGGAATTCAATTTAGTTTTTTTTTCTTTGATTCTTAAACTTATTAAACGTTGATTATTTGAGATAATCAATCATTGTTACAACCATTCGTAAATGAGCTTTGAATATATTTCATAGCTTAACTTTAACTTAACTAATCATTCGACCTGGAGAGTCACAAGGAAATTTGTTTCACATATCTATTATAGTTTTTCAGACCGCTCGGACACGTTAGCATCAGCCTCCGTTTGCGCACTGGTTAAGTGCTCGTCTGCTAAACTAGGGGCACCAAGATCGAATCCCACCAAATGAACTTTTTTATGTTTCGCATATATTACATTTTTATCCCTTTCTTTCTTTTTTTCACTAAGTCTTCCTATTATATAACATCTCATAAATTTAGAAACAAATACGTTTTATAGCATTATTTTAAAACCACATTTAAAATTCCAGCATTATATATAAACCTTTTCTTTTTTAATTTTTTTTTCTAACGCCGAATATCTTTTTTAAAATTATTTCTTTATTGATTAGCTTGATGTCTTATATGATAGTCACTGAAATAAAGGTAGGGTGAAAGTGGCTCCAAAACAACGAATAGGCCTACAGGCCTACACACTTTCCTGTTAGTATCTTCTTATTCAGTATATGTGAATATGTTAAAACGCAAGCCTGAATCATTAACTATCATAGCTTCAATACAGTATGCAGACTATGTCAAAATAAAAAAACAACAACAAATAAAAAAAAAACAACAGACAAACAAACGTAAAAGCAGCGTATCATTATATGACGGGGCTGAAGCTTTGCCTCTGCGTGCGGTATTGATTAACATTCGAACAGAGTCTTGAATTTATATTGTCATATGATCAGCCCAGATGGAAGGAAAACGATTGGTTAATTGACTTGTTCCACAGATAGACAGGTTGGTGATGGCTTCGCAACTCCAGAACGTGAAATACTAGACGTTATTCTATGTGCATTGAGGTGAAATTATGAAGTTCTGTTGTTGGTGGTGTTTTTATTTTATTTTTCACCACCTTTCGTCTCAAAAATTACATATTTTATTTTATAGTATTGATTACAATTTTAATTTTACATATAAAAGATTAAGATGATGATAATTTAATTGTATTGATTTAATAGACACTGCATTTGTGTCTCTCATTGTAATTCTTATTATTTGACGATATGAATGATAATAAATATTAAATAAAATTAGTAATTACGGCGCCGTAATATTTTAGCCTACATAGCATCCGTAAGATAAAATTCAAGACGATTTTTGGTATTGTTATTTCTGTTATTATTTCTTTTACTATTGTAGTTTGGTCTCTGTGCCTAAATAGGCCGTCTGATCTGGGTGTGCTGTGTTTGCCAAAGCGTCAAAATGCGTCTTTATAAAATAAAAGTGTTAGATTGTGAGTTAATAGTGTATCGAGTTGTTGTGAACGGCGTACTTTAAGCAATGAAAATAATGACTGTGTTTAGAAAGTAATTAATATCCTAAGAACAAAACCTTAAACATATACAATATGAACAAAGGTGTTATAAAATATTAATTGACTAACAATATTAAGCTATAGGCTCATCATTTTCAACAAGCAGGGTATTTTTTTTTTTTTTTGCAAATATTACAAAATGACAGTATGTCAAATGCTCTATTCCTAGAATACACACTCAAATATAGCTTTACATGTTTCCATTTACTTATGTTTTAAGATGACATGTGTTGGTATAAATTTACAAAACTTTTAACCACCCGACAATATATCAAACATTATCAACAACAACAAAACAACAAGTAAACGTTATTTTAATGCAATATGGCCTTACTACAAATTTAAGGTTTATATTTATAGCAATTTCATTACAATCTTAGTTATCTCTCGGGTCGATATAAAGATAAAAGCCAAATTTATTTCATGTTTTTAATTTATGTACCTTACCTCGATGGGAATACCAGCGTAATATGTATTCGGCTTGTTGGAAAGATAATTTCTAAATAGTTTTTTTGAACCTGTTTTTTTTTTATTTATCAGAAGCCTCTTCAAGTACATGAAAAATGAATTATACGAGTAAATCTTTTGCATTCGTTGATTGTCCGTACGTGTATCTTGATCATTCACTTTACTTCTTCATATAAGAAATTGACAAATTGCTTTGAAACAAATAAAGCTAATTAATATGTTTTTCTTTAAATGCTTTTTTATATAAACAAAATACATTATACGTCCATTGCAAAAAATTAAACAGCAGTAACGAACCCCCCCCCCTATCAAACACTCATGAAAGTCCACAACATACAATATATTTTGACATATGAATAACACTGAAACGAAAAAAAAAATGTATTGGCATTTACCTTTTGCTTAAATATATACATATCGTGCGCATCAGTTCGTGATTTTCAAGTAAAGTTACCAAAATAGCTATCTAAATGATTTCCCGGGCACAATCGTCCCGGGAAAGATTCATTCAATAATTCAGTACCGTGTGTCTTATTCAATACTACATTTAGTAGCATTCCTGCATATCTAAACATTTCTTAAGAAGTGTCCTTCCCCTTGCGGATGTCGGTATATCAAAAAATTCAAAATTCATCGGGTAAGGAAACATCTCGCCTAATTCCATATATTTCGAACGAATCTGACCGGAAGAATAAAAAGAAATCTTATTTCCTCATCTGGACACTAAGAAAATCATGGGGACATTATTATCATCATATTAAATATTTTGACTCTAGATAAGGCTGTCCACATGTGCTATGCTATCCTTTCCCTAAACGCTTCAGCGACCGATTTTCAATACCGAAATAATTATCATTTTCATGGAACCATAAAATTCAATAATTTACGTCATTAAAAAGTAATCTGAACATCAGCTATTCACAGAAGTCTGAATAAATACTCCTACCCAATGAATAGAATATGCTCTTATACCTTTTGCTCAGAACTTTCAATAACGAAATCGAGATCAGGAGACAAGACGAAATATTCCCTGGATTTCCAATACACAGTCAGAAGCAATGGCCGATCGATACCATGGGAATACTATAGTCCTATCCATTTCCAGTCATTCTAAGCCTTGTCTAGCTTTCTAACACACACGCATGTGAAGGTGTTCGTTTAAGCTAACGTATAATTACCGCTGATACTACGACACGGAGGGATTACAACGTGCGGTGCAGAACCTATAAATATCAAACTGGATACAGAAACTAAGGACAATATATGTGCCCCCGAGGGAGACAGAAGTAAAATGCCGAGGTAAGGTCTTTCGATTCAATTATTGATATTTGTTCTTATCAATTTAACGTGCATTCTTGAAGTTTAAGGATTACCTTATACGACTGCCTGTACTTGGACCCTGGAATGGCTTTAACCCTTTCCCTCATATAGACTCATTTTGACGCACTCAATAGGTACCACATAAAGCCTGATCTGCAGAAAACCACAGTTAAACCTTACCAAATTTAATTATAAAGCCTCATTTCCAGACCACTGAGGAGCAGCGAACAGCATAAAACCTGATCAGCCTGCGAGTTACTCGCAGGCTGATCTGGTTTTATGTTGTTCGCATAGGTCTTTTCATGGTTTCCTCTATGAGGGAAAGGGTTAAAGAGATTCCATACACCGTGGCTCGAACTCCCAAACTACAACTCAGTCAAGTAGCGTTACCAGTGTGATATATTTACCTACATACCGGTTGTCAGTTTTCATATCGCTGAAAAAGTTAATATTCGTGATCGCTTACTATTTTTACGTTTAATACCAAATTATGTTTTGTTTAGTTTTATGATATGCACTTAGTAACGTTATTGTGAAACCGATAAAAATGATGTGTAACTATTGTTAAACCTTTGTCTTGATTCTTGATCCTCGCTAAAACCGAGTCAGACATTAATTATACACATACAATATTGTTATCTTTTATATCTCAATTTATACTAGGTGTGAGTGCACAGGAATCATTTGTTCATTTACTTTACAAATACATATATGATTGTCACTATGCTTAGGCCTACATTAGTCAGAAACAAACATCTTTTTAACAATCTGTTTATTTTGATGATATCTTGAAGATCAATTTTATGCTTTCACTTAATACTAACCTCTTGTGGTTATATGCGCAAATTCTGTGCTAGAATTCAACTTAGTACGTAATATCAGGTATTGGTCAGACATTTGGTCGAGAAACAATATTAGGTGTGTGTTTGTTTGCTTAGTTTTACATCCTACCGACAGAATTTGCAGACTTGTATTACTTGATGCAAATAAGGGCTACTAAACTGAATATAACATGGAGTATACCACACCAAGTCACATCATCCTTACTACGAGTCATCTCGTCATGGAACATTACATTACTACAATGTACCAAGCATAGAGCTACAATCGCTATTTAACTAATTTTGATATGTCATAGACGGGAAATGACATTTTCATGAACGAGTTTAGGAATATCTGATAAGAAATGACAGTCATTTGACCTACACGACTGTAACAACAAACCAATATAGTGGTTAAACTGTGATGAGGTAAAAACATATCCAATAATGGTTTTTATTGTTGTGTTTATTCGATTTTCCTGTTAAACACCGCTCTTAAAGGACACAAAAAAATCCAATAAATATCCTTTTCTTATTGTCTGATACTTTTGTGTCAGACATTTATGTAATCATTATATAACATAACAGGAAGGTCAAGGTCAGCATTGACTATACAGCAAAATCAAATATGACAAATAGTTACAAAGGGGATCGGACAGGTTTGAGAGATGTGTAAATACTGTTTATAACAGTTACAGCTGTGTAATTGTATGAACTTAAGGGGTAGTTACATGAGGATACAGTTGCATATTAACAATCAATCAATCAATTAAAGGGGCACATGTATAACCAAAAATATATACTGCATATTCTGTTGTGCTTCACAAGTAATTGTCTTTAAATATGTACACATTGAAGTGGGGCCGCCGTGGCCGAGCGGTTACAAACGTGGACTACAAATCTGTCAGCCCCTCACCACTGTGGGTTCGAATCCCGGTAGGGACTTCGGATTTTTCATGTGAGGAAGCCTTCCAGCTGGCTTGCGGTAGGTCGGTGGTTCTACCCGTGTACCTTTGTGTACTCGGGGTCTTCCTCCACCTGTAATTAGCTGGACGTCGCTATATGATTGAAATACTATCGCAGCGATGGTAAACCCCAATACAACAACAACACATTGAAGTACTCATGAATTAAAACCTTTTACAGTCACACAGATTTAGCACTTGTGACAATTTCTGAATAGGTGTGGTTCAAGCTTTCCCTATATCGGTTTGGTGAATATGGATAAAGTTGCAAAAGTAAATTTAGAACTGCACCTGAATCACGAAAATAAAAAACAGTCGCGGTCGAAATTTCTAGTTGCAGCTGCATTTCTCATATTCAAGTGTTGTCATCATTTGACCGGTGCATATGAATACCTAGTGTTACGTTTTGTATATAGTTGCATCGATGAATTACAACTCAGTCTGTATTTTTTTTGTCTAATTCGTGTCAGTCTGTCAGACCCACTTTTGTAGAATATTACTCTGTAATTTACCTATCCATTAATACATAGTTTATTCTTACATGGTGTGTTCTTAAATATGACATTTCCCGTTAACAACGGTGAAACACTCGCTAATGGGCACTCATTTATGTCTCTAATTTGTTACCGAAAAAAAAGTATTAAAACAATGCTTAATATATATATATATATATATATATATATATATATATATATATATATATATATATATATTATAGATATAACTATTTGATAAAAGTCTACAAAGATATATAACGGAGTCTTAGTTCAAAAAGTTCATTTTTATGAACTCTTGAATCAGCTTAACCGTTTGCTGCTTTATGGTCCTTAATGGCACTCATCGCAATTTATTACATGCTCTGATGTTGGTGACACATTACTTGAACTTTATGAAGTACATGGAATTTCATGATAGTTATAGGGGAAGATCTGAATAAACGTAACAAAAGTTGCTCAGAGAAAATCTAGATGGCAGGAAAAAACCTAATAAAGAATATATCAGGCTTAATGCAGGGTTGTAACTGTATTTCGTTCAGATTTTGGCCGTCTGATACCATATAATGACACGGCCTTGGATCTTGGATATGTCCTATTGATTCTTGCCAAATCGACCCACAGCCAGATATTCCTGGTGATTCCAAGCCTTCGAGATTTCATTAATTCACGTGTGTGATCTATTATTACTGTTTCTTTGTGAGGCAAGATTGGCAAAAACATTGATTTCGGTACCGTTCCCTCTTGAATACTATTCCGATTCCCAAAGCTTCCCTCTCACGACGAAATCCAGCAATAACCATCATTAGTGACTGGTGTTTAACCTCACGCAGACAATGCTACAAACATCATTAAACGACCGGGATGTGTCTTAGATAGCATATGTCAAATAATGTCTCAGATAATACATTTGCGACTGTAAGTACCAGATAAAAAACTCTACAATCTAATATAAAAGGGTCTTAAATGATCAAAATTGAAGGAAATTCATATTTTTTCTATATCGCTAAAGAGAATGATATTCTATCCATAAATGCGAGAAAACTCCTTTGTAAGGCATGTCGTGTTTGTCTCTTTTCCGTGATAGCATCAATTATAATTCTGAAGTCTATTTCAAACATGTTTAATTGGTCAGTAAAACGGAGAAATAAGTTACCGTTTTGCTGCATAAATATCGTAGCCTTAGGGACTGAAATAGTTCATGTTTATTTCCTTTCTTGCAAGTTTGATGTCATATTGATAAGGAGTTGAAAACTCATTTTCCTAATGATACAATAAAGTGTACACTAGGCGTTGTCAGAGTATAAACGGATTATGTGGCCAATAAAATCATGACATCGGGAATAATTGTGTTCCTAATATAGCGAGAAATTGGAAACCTCTGTGCTAAAGTTATTTAAACATGAAGAGTGAATGGGTTTTGTTAAGCTTACCTTTTTAAGGAATATCCTGTATGTGCTTTGCTATAAAAAGGGGATTATATTACTATCGATCAGTGCTTACTCTACAATTAACTCGAAAAGGAAAACCAAGATGTAAATAATAACGACTTCCAGTATTTCAAGTGACCATAATTTGAACATTATTGGTACAATTATTGACTGACTATCAAATCATCTTTAGGAATTCTGATAGTTTAATTGTTATGGCTGCATTCTTGAAAATGCAACTCTACATGTCGTTCTCAGGTAAGCCATTTATCCTGAAAAAAAGTCTTTAACGGGCCTTCTTGTGCTGAACGATGAAGAAAATATGTTGACATGAATGCTTGGTTGTCCGAAGGACGTTTGTTAAGACTTCACTAATGACAAAATCCATGTCATTTGCATGATTCACGCAATATCTTGTGCTTAGCATCGATAACCCTCATATCGATTAAGTCAGCATTTTAAAGAGACTATTGACCGAGATAATACTGCTGCGAGGAGGTATAAAAAGCGCAGGTCTGCAATCTTTAATCGATCCGTGTGTGACATACGTGTCTGCATTAACTCTTTGCAATTAATTATAACTGTACTCCTTTCTCTCTCAAATATTTTTCCCTGAGATTTAACATGATTTCTGAAGATTTCTCAGCAAGTCCTAACAATTTTTCATAATCCACTTGATATTTGTCTTGATATTGAATCACTAGTTTTCGCAAGGAAATCTCAAAAGATAATTCAGATTAAGTAATACCAGGCTTTAAATCGTTACTTACAGATCGCTGCTTTGAGCCCTTTCCTTAATGCTTTTGATTGAACAATGTGTACAAAGTGAATCTATTATATGAAATTGAAAGTAAGAACATGTTAATTGTCTCCAAGGCACTGCTGATTAGTGAGCGACTCAATGGATCATCTGGAATTTTTCAAATCTAAAGTCACTTAAAGCTTTAATGCGGTAAAAGATTTAGAGACGGACCACA
The DNA here is from genome assembly GCA_021229015.1 of Solen grandis. NCBI lineage: Eukaryota > Metazoa > Mollusca > Bivalvia > Adapedonta > Solenidae > Solen > Solen grandis. The sequence continues at coordinate 25,793,511 of CM037784.1, forward strand.
TGTTAATATACATGTGCTATTTTTTCCGGTTTTGTGAGAATTATAACTGATCATATATGAAAACCGTTTAGATTTGAGTAATATATTCTATTTAAATATCTAGCATCAGTCCTCAAATAAATTATTGCTATTGGAAAATGTCCAATTTACATTTCAAAGATACAAAATGATAGTTCATGTTATTTAATAAAAGCTATATATCTATAAATTGCTGTTTCATTGATCAAATGGTAAGTATCGATTCAAATATATTGATATATTGTGCTCAAAGTCACTATTTATAAAGTATTAAATTTGACATTTTTGTATTTCTGATTTACTGTATAAAATCATATTAACGTGAAGGCTACTGTAACAGTAAAATTTGTATCAAGGTAGATCGGCGTATGATAAGGATCCAATGATAGAAATTTCCCCTTTTATTTGTCCACGTTTGTTTATTTGATTTGGTTTAGCGACCGAAAAAAATAATTTTCAGTCATTTGGGGACTTTTGCCTACATAAAACAGATAAAGACCAAGTGCCATGATACAACACTCAGTCACGTCATCCTGACACAGGAACAATCATGCCAGGAAATTCCGTTGTATGCTGAGCGCCAAGCAAGGGAGAAATACCTGGTCCAGTATCTTTTTTACGACTTTGGTATATCGCGGCCAGGGATCGAGCCCATATTTAAACATTATTTTACATTAACCACGAAACAAGTTATCACAACTTATATTAATCACTCTCGATGGCTCTGATGGCGGGTTATGTGGTCATTATTGTGGGAGCAAACCGGAGAAAACCCAAGTGTCTGAACGGGCGACCACTGTACCCTTTCACGTACGTGACCAGGAATCGAACCCGGGACGCTTTGGCGAGAAGCGAAGCGTGTTACCACTACACTATCCAGCCCATGACCTCGCAATGCAGGGTCGGACGCTCTACCACTCGGTCACCGGGACGAGGTTGCCATTGTTTGAAAAGTATAAATAATTCTTTTGTAAAAATGACATCGTTATGATATACGGAACACATACATTATGTTAGTACTTTACAAGATTTAGAATCCCAAAAGTCTAAAGCCTTGATTTCATAATTGAAAGGACGTTAGTTCATTCTGTTTTTGTAAGCAATCAGGATGTAAAGGTAGTTCCAGGACTGACCGACCTGATTTCATGATAATGTGACTAGTTGTGGTATCTTGACACGTAACTACGATGCAATATGACGAAGAGGCTGCACCTTATTTGTCTCATGTCGCCAACATCCCAAACTGAAGGAAATACTTAACATAACCAAACAAATTTACGCATGGATGTTTGCCTGTAATTGTAGGTCAGATTAAATTAAATGATTTATTGTCCCGTTATCTTCTTACATGCAAATGTCATTTAGGAAATGATGTGAGTTACCACCATGACGGCCTATCTGTCTAGTGCCGGCCATTTTGATGCACAGATATATGGTATTACATGTAATTTGTTAATAACTTCATATTACATTTCTTATGACACTCATCTGACGTCAACAGTTGAACCGTAGCAAAATACGAAATTGACTTTGCAGAGGATGCTCGCGGTATATGCACACTCATTATCAAATGTTTTCCTATTTATCATTATCAACAACAGTATAATTATCTCACTAATATGGGTACAGTTACTATAGCCTCTGTAAACTCTTCAAACGGTTTGGTTAGACTTCTCCATTAATGTATAGCATTGTACATTCGTGCAGCTTAGATTTATCACATTTGCTAACAAACATGGACACCATACAAGGGATCGTGTACACAAGTGTGAACCTGACAATGTGCTGTGTTTAGTTGGCTTTAATTAGTTTATCAGAACTTGGTCCTAAGCACACCATATCTATAAGTACATAGGTCCAAGATAAAGTTCATATAACAAAAGACTGATCAGATGCATTGTGAGAAATGAGAAAATGATATGAGTTCAATTTTTGAGAAATAAACTTATAAACCGGATATTTATAGAAAAGTTAAGTTGTATCGATTTTAGTCTTTAACGACATTTACTTCAGTAGACATACTATATAGAATTTCTCGAGAAACGAATGTGTTCTAAATTATTTCATGCGGTGTGATACGACTATGCCAGAGTGCTTTTGTTACCCATCCAGCTTAATCACAACTGGCAACATAGACTAAGTAAAAATGTTTACCCTGAAACAATGTAATGCGATGTTTCTTTATATGAATTATCTGAAAATATCACAAGAAAACCAGGGCTGTCAGAGAAAGGCTGTCAAAGTCAGACAGAATATTGAATCTCTTTACGTCAAAAAAGAAGTCAAATAAGAGACGGTCTGGCGCTTTGACTATGTCATCTGAGGTAATGAAATTCCGCACAGCATAGCATAGATACGATCCTTTTGTCTTTATTCTTTGGAAAGTACTTATAATATCACAAACGTAGAGATGTTTCATATGAAAGGGGCCTTAAAAACTTTACCAAAACCCATAAAACAACAACAACAACAACAACAAAAAAGAGAATTGTTTGGCGGGAAAGTCAATACCTGTTATTGGCCACGAGTAATGGCTCGAATCTCAATTAGTTTTATAAGAAAAACTGGTTTTGGCAATCTTCGTAAAAAAATATTATAGATTGAATTCGTCAAAGCAATCGATATAAATATAAATTAAATTCTATTCACTTAAAAAAAGGAAATTAATAATATATATAATTCATAACATGTAGGTCTACCGTAATGATGTAATTGGAAATAGTGTTACATATTATACGGAATCTCTTAAGTACAGTCTTTAAAATGGTGGTATTTTGTTACTAAAGGTGCAAAAGGCAATAAAATCCTAAAATGACATCAAGATACTTGACTCCAAAAATACTAGTCAGGATTTTACATTTATCAATTACATCGGTTATACTGTGATTGTTTTGATACTGGGACAATTCCCGAACAATGGGCATATGGTGTAATTTGTCCAGTGATAAAATAAACAGATGTGCGCAATTTAGCAAATTATAGAGGTAACACGTGTGGTTGCATTGGCAATTTATAAGGCCGCAATAAACCTTAAGTATACAATTATATAAGTGCTGAATTATTGACCTTTCACCTTATTACTGTCGCAAAAACGTAGGAAATGCAATCATTGCATTTGTCGGTTTCAGCGTGCACGTGACCAAAGGATTAGAGACATATCATGGAGGCAAATGTTAAAATAAATGTTAATGTTATGTAAAGGACATTTAAAGCACTGAATGAAAATGTTGGGTGTGCGGTTAAATAAATTCATGACATTGTGTTTTATTATTCGAATTGAATTAAAACATGATTGTTTCGTATAGATATGACTTTGTTGGTATGTGTTTGACAATAAGATTGCATTTAAGGAACCCTTCAGATTCAATATCCATATAATAAGGCAACAATTAAATGTATTTCTTCAAATATTTAGGTCTGGTACTTTGCGATACCCTGAAATATAATACATATATTACGGCATAATATGTAGCAAAATATCAGCGACTAGAGCTCGTGATCTTTAATATCTAATGTGTTGGATGTAATCAATAGGCAACATGATTCTAAGGTATTGTCTATTAAAAGTTACGGCGCAACTAGAGTGCAAACAGTGAATTCTGGCATTTTAATTAACTAAAGGGCCACAACTCCTGACCTAATTATCCAATTTCAGCCATAATCGAACATGGCCAAGAAATTATAGCTATACGAATTGTCATAAAGATTTAAATCGAGTGCTTTAGAAATGGAGATGCTAAAGTGCAAGCAAAGTGAGAACAGGCAAATTTTAATATTAAAAGGGGCAAAACTCCTAACCAAATTGGCCGATATCAGCTATAATCGAACTTGGCCGAACGAATATGGCTATTAACACTGTCTTAAAGTTTGAAGATGATAACTTAAGAAATGAAGATGCTAGAGTCTTCCCCTTCCCTTGCACACTGATGTTGATATAGTAAACAATATGTTCTAATGCACTATATATTCCCAAAATACAGTCAAATCTGTCTTAAACGTACAGTAAAGGGAACAAGAGAAAGTGGTCGCCTAACAGAATAAAATTAATTATTGGATAATATATTATAACAACGCAAAACAGTGTTAATCGCTTAGTACAGGTGGTCGCTAATACAGGTTCAACTGTATATTAAACGCTAGGAGAGACTAACATTGTAATTATTTAAGAACTCGGTGTATTTGTTTTTAGAATTGTTGTCTTCGAACACTGAACCGTGTCGTCCTTCAAAAGGAAATGTTTTAAAACTAAGATGTGTCCGCAGATTCTTGGAGAATCATTTCTATATAGCTTAAACTACCCATATCTGAATGGAAATTTAGGACAAAATCAGGTGTATTTTATCAACCCTCTCGGATTTTTTTTCACAGTAAATTATCTCTGCCAGTTAATGATTATGAAACTTCTGAGTAACTCTTTGCGGTATCGATTGGCAATACACTTAACACGTCTGTTGGTAGACTGATTATTCTGATGATTTGGAAATTAACTTTTACTGTTTCAAGTTTAGATGTTAATAATGATAAGAACATCTATTACATTATCAAGAGATATCCACATAGTTTTATAACCCCCTGTACTCGGAAGAAGAATCGATGAATCAACCAAAAAGCTGAAATATCGTTTAAATACAGAATGATGTCTTATTTCGATTTCCTTGATGGGTCCGCAAAAGACGTCTAGACCAAAAGCGCGTGTAGTCTTTTACAGTAATAAATTGCAGTGTCACAAATGCCAATCAAATGACAGCATATACGGTATCACTATGACATAGTAATGATAAGGTCAATATATGCAGCAAACAAACATGATGTCTGCAAATTGTATAGTGCCCTCTCATTTATCTATATGTTTATTCCTTAATATATACATGTACATGTATGTAGTTTTTGACTAGTGTTTACACAATCTCACTTATAAATGATTTGGTACTATACATACGGACAGTTCTTTCGTCAGGTGCTCATATGTTTAAATAAAATTCTGTGTGAGGACATGTCATCCAAGATTAATGTAAATGATGTGAAATCATACCATATGTCTAAATCATGATATACTATCTAAAACAACAAATTGTCTCAAAATGAAGTAAAACACCACCAAAAGACGAAACTTTCATTTAAACTCTCAATGAAAAGTATGTGCTCTTCTTGAAATATTGTAAAATTTGCCAATGCATAATAATAAATCTGAACTGCTGGATTGTCAAAATATGATAAATTTTACTTTTATAATTTCCCTTATTATCTGTAAAACCTCTAACACCTGCTCTTGTATATTGGTCTGAATGTAAAATCGTGATAACTTGGTTATATTTGAACTATGAAAGCATCTTATGTTCTATTAAATCTAATTCCCAAGAAAGAGTTGCAAGTAAAGATAAAAAACCACGGAGACAGGACATTACATGAAATAGAGATATACTAACAGTTGCCGCCTTGGAACAGCCATTTGGCAATATATATATATATAAGTAAAATCTGCTGTAATTTCCATTTCAATAGCGAAGCTGACTTCTCAGATGGTACTCAAGAGGTGCCCAAGAAAGTGGGTGAAGAGGAATTCAACGAGACAGATGAAATTAGGGAGCATGAGACAAAGGCACTGTTGGAATGGATAAATGAAGAGAAAGATATCCCACATTTTATAGGTTAGTCTGCCAGCCAGGTTTCATTTCATTTTCGTTTTGTTGTTCTTAAATCTGCTGATTTTGTTGGGTTAAAGAGAGTTGATGAATGACAAAACAAAATCAATTTGATGTTATCATGCCTTTGTTTCTTTATCTCAGAAACTATTATCTTTCTTTGTAAATTTATTTTGATGGTTAAATTAATTAATTGTTATTTTTCTATATGTGATAATCAGTTACGTTAAAGTGTTGCTATTATATTAATTTAGTACACAATTAGTCGTCATTGTTAAATGACAGAACACAAAGTTAAAGAGTCTTGGCCTTGCTGCTGTTGGTTAATTTGATCAAAGACGAAAGTAACTGGTCCTACCCAGACACTGTATACAGGAATAAGCAAAATGTGAAAAAAATCTTCTTTCAACAGACGTAGTTGGTAACGGCAAAGGTTGATATCCGTAAGAATCTTTCATGACCTTCTCGGGTGTTAGACCGTCGATGAGAAGTTAAGCAAGTGTCAGAATTAGTTTTCAGTTCGACGAAAAAGGAACAAGCTTAACTAATACTAAACTTGTACTAAAATTAGATATCGAGGCAAATTTCTTCAACCTACCCCCGCAAAACAAAGTTTGAAGAGTTTGTCTGTCTAACACACTTGAGTTTCTGGACCATGAATAAGTAACCTTTTAACCAAAGATTCTTATACTTGTAGTTTGCTTATGACCAAAGAGAGCACCATATGATCTTGACGAAAAGTCCGTTAAAGGTTTAGGTCATTGACTGAAAATGTTCTTAATTAGTATCGGCAGGTAACTTCGTATTCGAATGATCAAATTTTACCGTAAAAAAAGATTTTGACTCGAGAGTGTGTCGTACTTAAAGTAAAGTCAACAGAGTAGTTAAGTTCTGTTTTTTTTTGTTTGTTTGTTTGTTTTGTGCGTGTGTGTGTGTGGGGGGGGTCTCTCAATAACAATGGAAATCCTCTTTATTTGAACCTGAGACTTCGCACAAAGGTTGCTTATAAGGGTGAATGTCAGGGCCTCAACTGGTAACCTAAAAATTGTTAAGCCCATAAATACATATGATTAGCTTAAATATTGCTCATAGGCTGCGGGTCAAAAAAAAAAAAGAGAAAGAGAAGAAAACCTAGGCCAATGGCGTGCGTGTGTGTGAGAGAGCTCTGTGACGAATGATATTCACCCCCTCAGCGGTAGCTCTATCTGATTTTAAGTTCACAAAAGACAATTTATCGAAGTGTTCTGACGGTAAATACGAATTAGGAGAAGACGCTTGATTGTGTTGTGTTAATATTCTTTCGGACAAAATTTAAAAAGTAAAGCCATTTCAATTAGAATATGCCATAAAATATCCTAAATATGTTACGATATTTCGTTATGATAAGCCAAATCTAAGGACATTTTGTTAAACAAATATTTGCTTGCCTACTCGCATAATTTTTGATATCTCTTCCGTTTCGTATACCTAGAATTGCATGTTAAAACCACAGATTTGCCATACACGTTTGCAGTTATAGTCACGTGATTCATCTGATTACCCTGCGGTGTTATTGGTTTTATGTTGTAATCCTTTATCAGAAGACAGCCACTCTGTCAAATCTGCAACAACATCAGCCGGCTGGTTGGAATATTATTGTCGATATCCATTAACTTAAGTAAATTTCTTGTTCTATTCCTGTTGTTTTAATGTTCTCGAAATCCCCCTTGGCGACCCAACGCATAAAGATTTTCAGTTTCTTATGTTGAATATCTGAATTAATAAATGCAACATGGCGTTTTATCATTTGTGCAAATTATAGAGTATACATTAAAATAAAACAGCGAATGTCTCAGTGAGCTTATAAGTTTAAAGTTCAAAGGCTCATTAATCATGTTATTAATTTAAGGTAGAAGAACCCTAATGGGCTCGGCAAATTACGGCAAATATCGCTCATCTTCCAATATTCTTCGTCATAACACGCCATGATACGGAATGTGATTCTTTTTTATTAAGAAGTTCAATTCATGGTATCTTATAACATTGTTAATCAAATGTAATAGCTTTAATTGATATTCATTGATATTCATATATTCAAATGTAAAAAATATCGTTCCTTTCTTGAAAAAGAGAAGAAAAACACCTTCACGAATTACTCCCGGTGACGTCAGTTTTGGAATTCCCCCTGATCCGTCAAAATGCATGATTAAGATAATTGATGGTATTTCGAAAAAGTTTTCCATAAAAAAAGAAAATTTTAAAAAGCAAAGGGTATCTTAATCAACCATAACTACAGTAACACAAGTTCGTAAGTTCGGATATTTGAAATTCATGTAAAGCGAAAATTGAAACAGTGATTCTTTATTCGTACTTAGATTGAACGTACTTGGTCAAATAGTTCTTGTATAAAACGCGTCAGATAATATTATTGAATGTTTAGACCTTTAATCCTTAAAACCAAGTAATAAATAACTTGGAAATGAAATCCCTTCTTTTTTTTTAAAGAAAATATGTAGTTGTATATATTCAGTACAAAGTGGCGAATTTTGTCTCTGAAAAACCTTCTGATTCACATATAAAATATGGGATTTTTCTTCGAAATAATGTCATTATCTGCTCATTATTTCACTTTACATGTGATTTAACATAAATCATTAAATGGAAAATAAATAGGATAATTATGATTAATATTTCAAGTCTGTGCTCACATTGTACCGGAAATGAACTTAGAACATAGTCAATACCTGATATTCTTTGTTTTTTTCTGAGCTTAAAAAATATGGGGTCAGGTAATACACACTGTTATAACTTTATGTTTTTATGGTTAACCTATATAAATTTGTGCATTTTTATGTTTAATATTATATATGCATATTTTTAACAGTTTGTTTTTACTTTAGCTGTTACTATTTTATAAATGGAGAAAAAATATCAAACTGTAATATGAAGATTTTCTATGTAAATGTATAAATATACATTTTATGAAGTTTGCTATTATGATTTTAAAATGTTTTCCATTTGATATTGCCTTAGGTTTATAGCAGTTTTTTTACGTAACCACTTCACAATATGCGAAAGCCTTTCAATACGGGTAAGATAAACAAAATAAATTTAACATTAATTTTTTAGAACCTGTGGTTAGAAATGTATAGAACAGAAAAACACCAAAAGAAACCAGAACTAAAAAATCCATGCATTAGGGTGCTACTACCTTAAAACACTATATCAACAAAAAAGATGCACCATAGTGACATCTGCTACACAGATTGCCTCTTGGAACTTTATACGAGTATAATCAATCATTTGATATTATTTATGCATTTTGTTCTATACAGTTCTATAAACTTGATCCATGGCAACCAACAGAATTTTACTTTGAAAACTTCAAAAATCTTCTCCTCTGAAACCAATGGTCAGAGTTTATTTTCCTTTAGCACAAATGATCAACTTATAATGCTTTACAATAATTGTTAAAATGAAGTTTATCGCTTAGGAATGAGGCCCCTAGGGGGTCGTCTAGTTTCCTTATATACTTTATAAAGAAATTTAAAAAATATTCTCTCCTGGAACTAATGTTCGGAATTAATTCTTGTTTTGCACCATTGATTACCTCAAAGTTCCATTCCATAATTGTGTAAAAACTTGAATATGGTTGCTGCTGGAAAAAACAGGTAAAATCAAGTGACTTGAATTATCTTAAATAATCTGATGTACTCTGATGGGCCATATGGCCCTCTTGTTATCAAAACCAGGGACATACCAGTCATGTTTTTGAAGGGACAAAAAGAGTGGATGTGGGTGACCTTTACCGAACATATGTTGACGTGATATTGCATAGTGACTGTTGTAGCTGAATGCATTAGATAAACATTGTATTCTATTTTTGTGCAAATATAATTAATCCTTTTGGTAGATCTATAACATACGTTCATAACAACTTTAAAGAACTCAGAATAAATAAACACCTGCTAACATTAATAATGGTCCTACATCCAGGTTAGATGATCTAAAATCTCAGAACATTTGTATTCATGTGCATGGTATTGATCTGTTTCCAGAAAAAAAGTTTATGCTTGCATTCCTGCGTGCATGTAAATTTTGCCATCGAGCAACACGGGAACGTACCACAAAGTACTGGACCTCGAGGAAGCAGGGATTGATGAAAGTGATGAACGGCCTTGACCCCGCCTTCCGCAAAAGTCCTGAACATACTTCGCGGTCCTCAGTAAGTTTAGATAATTTAACAAGATAATTGATTTATAATACCCCATATATCTCCACCTCTCCCAGTCTTACAATGGAGAATCAAATTGTTTTTACTCTTCAGACTGGAACACATTTGCTAAGCATACAAAGCCTGACATATAAATGCCAGAAAACACTTTGCCTACGGTAGATCGGTGGTTCTACCCGGATGCCTCCGTGCATTCGGGGTCTTCCTCCACCTGTAATTACCTGGACGTCGCTATATGACTGAAATACTGTCGAAGTGACGGTAAACTAAAAAAATCAATCAATCAGTCTATCATTAATTAAACTTCTAAATTTTCATTATCCAGCTGTGATGTTATAACGATATATTATCATGATAGTTAATGGGAGGACTTTTCGTTATATGTTGTTTGACAGCTTATGTCTGTTTACTTGAAGTTAAAATCTAAACAGCCTACACTTTATTAAGTGCAATGTATTATAATATTAAATACTCAGTCAAATTCGCAAAATCACTAAAGTACTCTTAAAATTCTAATGTTAATATTATTTTCAATTTTCATTATAACTTCGTTAATATTGCTGAACTGTTCCCTTTTTAAAACTTTACTGCAGTAACTGTCTTTCATTTGATATCAAAAGTATTTATTATATCAATATAAATTGTTTGCATATAAGTATGATATCAACATCATAGAAATATAAATATACGTATATTGATATCCTCCATTGTTTTGACGTTATTGTATGTATGTATACTTTTTGATACTTTTTTTACAGCGCCGTGTACTTACCGTTACCAGGAAAAGACAAAGATGGACGGCAAGTCATTCTTGCAAGATGGAGTATGTACATGCTTTATTTGTTTGATTACATCTTCATTACATCGATGTACCAAAATCGTTAAAATAGTACTGGTTTTCCTCCATTACTTTGCTCTTAGATAAAATGGTGAAGATTTCAGGTCTTGTTTGAACGTGATGTTACCATAGACAGTCATCAAATGTCGGTGACATGTAAAATCAAGCAAGCAAGCAAAGCTTGTGGAAAATGGAATTTGTAGAGTAATGCCGAGAATAACTATGTGGGGTAAAGTTTATTTAGTTACAATCGTTGACACAAAAAGGATATTTTGTTTTTGAAGAAGACATCATACATGTGATGCATCTTGTGTTGTCTTTGATCTTGAAATTGCTGTGTCAAACAGACAAATTAAATCTTATAAAATACTGCTTCAATCGATTCACGTATGTTTGTAAACTTTCAGAATGCAGTGAAATGGCATTTCAAAATTGATTGTGCTCCCTTGGCATCAGCTTTTCATGATATCAAATAATCTTATTCCAGAAACAGAGTATATTTAGCTTTAATCGATTTTCCCCGTTTAATTGTAACCATGTTTCTACCTTAAAGCGGTTTTATTTTAGGTTTATGAACACATTTGAATAATAAAAGAATATTAATAAGAGAAATGTACAGAGCAAGATAAGATTTTATCGTATATTTTTTATGAGATAGGGTATATATTTCAGATTAACCATGTCTGTCTACTTCAAATTAAACTATGAATTCTGAGAAGATATTTATACGCCTGATTTAAGGCTTGACTCAAAGTACGGCATGAGGTAATGGTAAACACTATTGACAATCGATGAACGCAAATGTACTGCATTCAAATTTGGCACGAATTTTCTGCTGTAGCAGATACACACTCGTGAGATTAACTACCGACCTGAAAATCTCTGAACCATTTCTCATCCTCATGCATGTTAGCAATACAGTGCAAGAGGAATGGAAGCGAAATGGTATTTTATATATGATTATGATTCTGAGCTTGGTGGGTTTTTTTTGTTGTTGTTGTTTTTTGTTGTTGTTTTTTTTGGGGGGGGAGTTACGATTGATTTGAGCGTCTTACCAACAATGTCGATATTTCAGTTGTTTGTTCATGAGACCTTATCGCGGTTTCCGCCGTTTAGAAGTTATTATACCACACCCAGTCACAGTATTATGGCACTGTTGCGCACAGGACTGTCCTTATACATATCAAACAAGGAGGCATTAGTAGGATCATTTGTTTTGCAATATCGCGACCCGATCTGTCCATAAGGAGGCGACGGACTCTCATGCATGGTGTTTTAATAATAATAACGATAATATGCATTAAATTTGAAGGAATTCATTAGATATCACACGTCCAAGTGTTTGAACTGTTATGATCTATGACCAACATTTACGATCCTGTCGAAAATTAGTTCTTGCTAAAGATATTAATTGTCCAAAATACACATTTAATGACAAACATAAACGAAACTTCAAATATGGCTTTGTGTATGTGTACTTACATCTAACAAGGTCCCATGATATAAACTTTATTCTCAGATCACAACTCTGTGATACTCGTATGACGCTGAATATAGTTCGGCTGTCCGCTTCGAAGAACAAAATTCTCTGCGGGATTTTAGTAGCTGTTGCAGTTAAATAATGTTTCAAACTATAATGGTTAAATCTTGGTTAAATCTTGACCTGACTTATTTTATAGGCCAGTTAGACGTCAGTGGAAAAAGTTACAGTTTCGATGAATGGTTTCGAGCCATTTCGCTTATATTCGACACGCTGTGTTTCCTGGATGAAGACGTCATGATGAAAGGTGTGACGTTTCTGATGGATGCCACTGGCGTCTCCCTCAAACATCTCATGTTCTTTGGTTTTGGAAACAGTAAACGTCAGTTTGAAGTTATGCAGGTTTGTAGACATCTAAATGATAATTTTTAAAAGTAAATATAAAATTTTAGGTATTCTTCTTTTAGCATAGAAAATGAAGACACAATATATTGACATTTCTTTTGAAACGTCCGTCAGTATTTTACATATTTTTGACACGACAGCGCGTGCTACAGAAAGTGGATACGGACAGGATCAAGCTCGATGTCTTAAACATTTTGAAACGAGTTCGAAGTTTTTTTTTTTTGCTTCAGACATCGACAGTTTACTCCATATCATGCCGTCAGCTGTTTTGTTTACCATTCAGAACGGTGACTTCAATGTATAAACATACTATAATAAAGCAAATGATAGAGGGGGCTTGTTATTTAATATTTTCCAAGTGACTCGTTATGTTAAATGAAAGTCAGAATGACTGTATCGAAATCTAAAATCATATTTCATTTGTACCCACTAAAGCCAACGTGTAAGCCCTACTCTCTCTTTTCCTTTGAAAGAAGTCGTGAGTTCAATTCCAGATGGGACCTTTTTATCTAAATATTCTTATCTTTTTAATTCTTCGGTTATATATGAATAGTATGTTTTAAATACTTATTTTTTTTTGTTTGTTTTTAATTTGTATTTGCTTCCTATTACTTTAAGTCATAGACCACAGGATCCTGATATTCAGAAAAAATCCAAAAAAAAAATCGACTTCTCTGTTTAAGGTCTAAACAGTAGAAAAACCCTTCAATTAACATTTGGTTGTACTCTTTTTTTGTTAGAATCTCAAATAACTGTAGTGTCTCAAGTCGCATCTGTCCGCCACAACTCAGAAAGCACTTTAGGGATAACGTTTATACTTTATACAATGGTCAAACTCACCAAGAACAATAACTCTACCTTGCTTCGCCTCTATTAATTACTTTTATGTTGAAATTATGCTTATCTAGAGCACATTTTAAAATTATTGAAGGAAATAATATTTTTCTTTACACATAGGAAAGATGTGAAATGAGAAAGAACAATAAATTTATCTTGTCACATTTTCTCGCTTTTCTATTAAAATCATATATCTGCAGAAATCCATGAAGTTTTAAAGGTATGGTCAATGAGAGGATCAATACTAAGAAACACAAATTTTCCTTAGACATTTTTTTTTTAATTTGACAAACACCACGAACCTTAATCTGTCTTACCTGATTTTGGTAAGTTTTAACTTCCCTTATTTTTTATATGCATACCACAAAAATATTAAAGGGATTGACTTTATTATTCACACATTTTAACTTTCGCTTCTAACAGTTCTCCCAGTGCTTTGATTAAAATAAAAGGCCTCACTTTATGTCTTGATGATGTTAAAATATAATAACAGAATTGGCTGAACATTATACTACAATTTAATGATATCCGAGGTTTTTGGCTTAATCGCACAACTATGAAATTAGCATGGGCAAGAATTAAACATATACACCAAAACGTTACGTCATTCAAGCAATTACAAAAAGTGCTAGAAGTTGATTTCGGAATCAAAAGACTTGGTTGCCAAAGAAATCCTTCATCACGTAATGACTACTGCAACCTAAAGCGAGATATTTGCCAGCAATCGATACTATTTTTAGGCTTACTTGTGCACCGTAAATGCCAAAACGGAAATGTAACAATAATTATTACGTGCAGTACACTGTGGTTTAATGTCTGCAGACATAATTGCTTCTATAAAGATCATATTGTCTTGTTTGCAAACATATTCCATAAAATGGTTTTGGCCGCAAATTCTTACATAGATAACAACACTGATTTATAAGTCCTATAATAATAATTATAAAAGGCGGAAACGCTCGGATAGAAATAAATGTGACAAGACGTTAAAAATATTGATATCTTACATAAATTTATGCGGATTCAGAGTGATGTTGACATGGTTACTTTTTTGATATCAGTAAACCCAGATTACTTTTAGTACAATTAGCTGTTTGTGACAGCATGTCAGTTCTTTTTTTATTTTGTGTGTGTGTGTGTTAGTCACAGAAGCAGAAGTTACACATAGGGATCACTTTTCCGTCGTCTGTCTGTGTTAGTTAATGGCTATCTGAGGTATTTCCAAAAAACATGCTTATTTCATAACACATATACTCTTTTTTCCAGAAAGGATATCCAATCAGAATAAAGAAAGTGCACTATTTCAACAACAACGCCATTGTGGCATTACTCTTCAGTGCTGTCAAGACTGTATTATCAGCAAAACTAGCTAACAGAGTACGTATTGATTTAACTTCACCTTTTCTGTATATTGTTTCGGGAAAAAAATCCGAACTAAATCGGTACTTTTTACCTTGTGAACAGTCAGAAAAGAATCATGGTCCATGTTTTGCTCGAAACACTTTGCCACTTGACCTTGACGCTTTTACCTTGTAAGTTACATATTGCATATTATTCCCTTCATCATTTATACAGCTGGAATGTATCTCAGTCATATATAATCTGTTCATTTATAATTTAAAACGTGCTACAATCTAAGCTACAAAGATTACTGATACTCAAGTTGTAATTAAAAATGAGCGCACAACGTTCAGCAGACTGGCGTTAAATGATTCTGAACTAGAGCAAGTGATTATACAATATTGTATTCTTGGTACGTGCACTATGCGTGACTTGATTATTAATTCATGAATTCATCTTAATTGCGTTTATCACATGCATTCTCTTTGTGTCGGACATACAACACGGGTGGTCCTCCTGTCAGCGCAATGTTATCTTGACATACAAGCAATTTAAAGTATTGCATTTGATTCAGGGTTCAAGCTAGTAATTTGCTAGTCATTGTTATAAACGATTTTGAAATGCAGAGTTCGTCTTTAAAAAGTTAAGTTTTTTTTTTTTTTTCTTTTTCTCAGATCCTAGTGTGTTTAGCGTATTTTGAGAATAGAAAGTTTCAAATTATTTCATTAAAAATTTCCTTGAACACAACAATTGGTTAAAAAAAAATTTTTTTCCCATAATGTTTGTAAAGTTTTTGTTTTCTGACAGATAAACTTATCAAGTGTAGGTAATTTTGCACTGGAAAACGCTATATCGTAAACATATTTGTTAAATATAGAATACGGCATCCCCAAAGAAGGTGCAAGGCGTCTTAACCAGTTCCAAATGACAAATCAGTGATGTTTGACAGAGGGACTTTGTTTTACCACTCATTTGATATAAATATATATATATATTTATTGAAATTTACTTTTTCATTCCTTTTATCTTCATGAATTATCTGTTTGTTTTGATTATTTGATATTTCATGAAATATGAAAGCTAAAAAAGTTTGCAAAAGTAATATCTGATATTTTGTGAATTCGACATCTGACTTAAATCAAGTTTCGAGTGACGCATTTTTCTTTAGACTATTTATCAGTATAAAATGAATTTAACTAGTATATAAGTGTATGCGTATTTGTAGGATTCAAAATACTGTCTGTGCTTCTTTATGCTTTGGTCTCTCATGTCAGTGCCTCTCTTTGCCACGGTCTCAGTATGGTAGTTTAGAGACCCTATTACATGTAACCCGGGGAGTACTTAGTTCGATGACAAAGGAAATGAAACTGTATAAATGCATGGAACAAATATTACGTTTTGCATGCCATTTTACCAGTCATATATTTCAAATCCATCCCTCATAGCACTCGAATCACACACGGGTAAGTAAAATTTGGGCCTTGATCCGATGACGTAATAGCACGTGAACTGTACTATTTATAAGGTCAGTCATTTCTATGAAAGACAGATAAATCTAGTAGACGAATAAATTCAGCTTTTCATTTTGATTTTTGCTAGATAAAACATTTAAAAAAAAAGAAAACTCATTTGGAAGTAGTGACAGTAAGTACTTTATTAACAAAATCTAAGACAATGTTATATATATATATATATGTTTTGACGCAATTTGCAACTGTACTGTACTTGCTTTGACAACATTTACGGTCATAGTAAAAGTGACTGCATGACATCATCAAAACCACGAGACTCGAGATCTAAGTACTTTGTCATCGGAATTAGGACTCTCACAAAATCAGGATCTCCGTCGATTATTTACGACCTATTCAATCTCAACCCTTTCTCCAATCTGACCTGGCTCGAAGTCTTCATCAATACTCAGCGCTAGGTAATACGTACTTAAATTCTTAAACTATATCAATACACATTCCACCATTAGAAATTTACTATGTTATATTCAAGTACTCGACATGACATAATTTATTACCGTAATAAATAACAGCAGTAGATAAGAAATTAAACATTTGGGTAAAGAACTAATGAAATACGCCCTAAAATATTTATTTTTTGCTTAGCGCTAAGAATTGTTGGTGAAATTCGATTCTGGCTTTCTATCATATAGGTTCACTTGTGTGGTTAATTAAGGGTCGCCCAGCTACAGCTAAACATGCTACTTACAACATGAGTGTCAATCAGTTGCTTTTACATATAGATTGAGATGCATGGATACAACACACAGCCGGTCTACGACAACATCGGTATCATCAATCTTCCCGACGAATATTTGCCCGACAATTACTCTGGACTCTGCGCCGGATCAGCGGATGATATTATGGGTAAAGTGTATGATATTTGTAATAAATGTGTCCAGGAATTGTGGTCCATTTCAGTGGTGGCACATTATTACATCGTTATCCCTTGATTATCGATGAATGTTTGCACATAGTCTCATGAACTGACAATGTTTTTTTCAAGCGTAACTATGCAGGATGCTATTAAGAACCGTAACGTCATCAGCCAAAAAATAAAGTTACACCATATGCTAAAAATAATTACGGGCGTTCGGAGAGTAAATGTAGCCAGATAATCCAGCTCACTAAATTATTCAGGTTATGTTGTATTTTTGTTATTGTATATGTTCCAGTTTCTAATGAACGACAAAATATGTTCGAAATTTTATTCTGAACACAATATCGCAATACTCTACTGCTCTAAACAATGCTGTATTGTATGATATATCCCAAGTTCTGTCAAACATATAGGGAAAGTGGCTTTCCGAAGCCTTATTTCAAATCAACAAAGGGTCTATGTATTTTGTTTTATGCTACTCTTACGCATTTACCATATTTTTTTTTCACTCCTGTCTTTTGAATTCTAAATGAGGAGCCTCAATAATGCGACGTTTGGTCAATTTTATCAATTTGACGTCATATTTTAGCTCATTGTAACTATTTCAAGTGACATGAAGGCGTTTTCAAATTGACCGCGGGAGCTGGAAAACGTTTTTACTTTCCCGGTTCGGACATATTAAAAACGTTTTGAGATCCCCACCCACGCCTTCATTTTCAAATGCATTTCTCCGCAGCCTAATTAGGATTGGAAGCCATTTCCTTCATTTTCCCTACATACGAGTACAAAAGGAGAAGGGAGTCATAAACAAGATGCATGAAGTTTTAACCTTATTGTTTGGTAACACCATGCGAGACTACGTGGCTTAGATCTTGCATGTTACGAACAATTTTATTTGGACAAAGATGCGAAAAGATCCCATACGTATAACGAAAGGTAGTTTATCTTCTCTTCCCGGGGAGGAGAAAGTTAAAACGTTTATAAGTTACTGGGATGGGACATGAAAGGAGATGGGTACCTCGAAATGGTACATCTAACGATGTTCAGTTGCCCATAATTCAATCTCTCCGATGGGAAGCACCTTCTTATTTTCAAATGTTCTAAGAACGTTTTCGTGTTACCCCTGTGGATTTAAAAAAAGGTCGAAAACATTTTTCTTTCCTTGTGGGAGGGAAAGATAAATCGTCGGAAGGCATTGGAAAAACATGTTGTTGTTTTTTAAGTTATTAGGGTAGGGTGGGGAAACTTGAAAGCGTAACACCGGCATACCTGGCGTAAATTTAAATTGACAATCGTAATGATATTGTAATATATCGTATTATATATCCTACGGCAGAAGATATGATTATCATCCATCATGGATACCTCAGTTTGTTCACTCAGAGAAAAGAATAAAAAGTAATATTAACAATAAACATGGTAAGGTACTTTAATTCCTGACACATAATGGAATCAATATAATTTGTCGCTCATAAACAACGCAGATTATCTATATACGATACAGTTTATCACTGCAATTTGGTCATAAAACATAACAGATAAGCTATATAAAGCAAATGAGATTGAAATTTTAAAAACACGTGTGGACAAAAATATATTAAAAAAAACTGTATGACACTGCTATAATGATGCATGGATTAAATACTTTCGATAGACGAGACAGTAGGGCAAATACTAAATTAATTGCAAGTTTACCATTAAAAGAATTTCGAAACGGTTGTTTATGTTAATTAAAAACGGGGTTAACCCTTTCCCTCATAGAGGAAACCATGAAAAGACCTATGCGAACAGCATAAAACCAGATCAGCCTGCGAATAACTCGCATGCTGATCAGGTTTTATGCTGTTCGCTGCTCCTCAGTGGTCTGGAAATGAGGATTTTATAATTAAATTTGGTAAGGTTTAACTGTGGTTTTCTGCAGATCAGGCTTTATGTGGCACCTATTGAGTGCGTCAAAATGAGTCTATATGAGGGAAAGGGTTAAATCAATGTCGCCCTACAAGAAGTCAGATGACCTTATATATTTGGGCAAGTACATATGGGTGTGAATACTTCCAAGTCTTACGTTTTTCAAAATTGATTACCACGATTAACCTACTGTACAGCATTTTGACGAGGAGGTAAACATGAGGTTAACACGAGATACTGAAAGAAAAAGTATGAAATAAATAAAACATTTTCCTCATTACTGCGTTTGAACCCCCCCCCCCCCAAAAAAAAAAAAAAAAAAATATATATATATATATAATACAACAACAAGAAACATTCAAACAAAAGAAAAGAAAAGATTCTAAACGTTATATTTAGTATTATTGCCTTTAGATATTGGGTCATAGTTTTCTGTTACAAAAAGAAAATACAGTAACACTATATTATGCTTCTATTCAGTTTTGTGAGCATTTGTAAATCATATTTTTTTCAGCTTTGTATCCGCACGAAACATGGCAAATGATACAGATTGCGGTAATTTATTGACATCAACGGGGGACAATCATACTTTTATAACCATCTAAGTAATGGGAACTGAAATTAATGCAAAACAAAAACGATCCAAGCGCTGAGAGAACAGGGTTTTTAATATGATGAAGGCACATTTCTTATGTTTTTCAAAGTAACTTTAATATTTCCAAGCGATGCTAATTAATCAAATGTTATAAACCCACTTTTACCTTCATTGAATACGTCATTAAAAACAATAAACCCATCATTTGCCTCAATGGATTGCTAACAATAAACATATCGCCACTCTTACTCTCCCCATTTCTCTAGCCTACAGTTTATAAGATAATATAAGTAAACTATGTAATCTAAAACAACAAACTTTCTATTTGAGATTTAAATTATATGTGTAACTTAATGTGTTTTATATATACACACATGTACTTAAATAAATGATAAAAATATTTATTGCAGAAGAAATTTATAAAAGAGAAAAAGTTAAAACAAGTTTAGAAAAAAAAGTTACTTTTTTATGTATATATTGTTGGCTATCGCTGGAAATTCTAGCCAGTCAAAGTTAGAAATATCTCCGCAAGAGATTGCGAATTGTTTACTGCGTAATTTCCTTTTTCGAACAAGGTATCTCGAGCATCGATTTTCAACACATTTTCTTCAATTTCGACTTCTATTACGCAATCGTACTGAAATAAACTTGAAAATTGTAACCATTTGGTGTTAAGAGAGGAACAGATTTTGGACCTTTTTCTCCGTGTAGTAAATAAGAGGGATATATAGCCCCCGAATTGTTGTCCGATCCAAAATGTGTGCTTCCTTTGAACAGCGTTACAAACTACCCTGTTCAAAAATGGTTTTGACAAAATAATTATGGATGATATAGTTTCAACAATACACATAAATGTAGTTACATTATATGCACTGTAAATTAACAGGCATTCTAATCGTTTAGGACTTCTTTATTTACATTTAATTTAGATTATGGCAGTTCCCCATCTAGAGCTAGCACAGCGGGACTGGTAGTGGAGATCTTCATTGAGTTTGAAATAACAATTTTCTTCGAATCGAGTTACAGCATCTGACGCAAATGCTTCCACAATGCTTTCCTTTTAATAGCATATGATCTTAATATTTTCAGATAAATTTATCCACGATAAAATGTTGGAAACAAAGAACCTTGCTTTCCTCCGGAAGTTGTACAACTGTAAAATGGAAGACTCTTCATCATATGCGAGCTCACAGGAGAGCTCGGAGCTTGAAAATGACGTCAACAAGCTAAAAATAGATGGTGGAGTCTCTTGAAAAACGTGATTTACACCAGCTATCGCATGAATTCAACTAGTCGCTGACAGAATGGACAATCACATGAAATTGTTACGCACTAATTTTTTTTTTCAATATATATAGCAAAACGATTGTCCGGAATCGTGTGAATATATCTTCACACCAAACTTGAGTGGAAGTTTTCGCTGTTATATGTAAATATATAAATTATAAATAAAGCTTTGATTGAATGGGTGAACAATGCATTTGATAACGAAGTAAATTGTTATAATATCGTTAGCTTATGATATAAGTAGCGTCAAGTAATATTTATCAAGTATTATATGAATTTATATGATTGTTCTTAAATCCGATTTTCACTAATTAGTAATTTAATATAAGTCCATTGTATAGAATAGGTATGCACTAAAATAGTTAAAATCAAATTGTAGTATCTTGATTGGTAAACGTAGGTATAATAAATAATAGAAATAC
>CM037784.1:25814984-25830104 GCA_021229015.1 Solen grandis
TTTTAGCTCACCTGAGCACAACTTGCTCATGGTGAGCATTTGTGATCGCCTTTTGTCCGTCGTCAGTCGTCCGTGCGTGCGTGCGTCCGTCATCAACAATTTCTTTAAACAACATCTCCTTCTAAACTACTTACTGGATTTTGATAAAACTTCACAGGAATGTTCATTATGGGGCCCTTTACCAAAGTTGTTAAAATTATTTTGATTGGTCAAAAATCTAGGTCACAGGAGCTAAAAATAGATTTTAAAAATGAAAATTTTAAAAATCTTCTTCTCCGAAACCACAAGGCCTAGCCTTTTGATTTTTGGTATGTGACTCTCTACCAAGATTGTTCAAATTATGGCCCTGGGGTTAAAATTGACCCCGCCCCAGGGGTCACTTGATTTAACATAGGCTAATATAGGAAGAACTTGAAAAAATCTTCTTCTCAGAAACCACAAGGCCTAGGGTTTAGATATTTGGTGTGCAGCATTGTCTAGTAGATCACTACCAAGTTTGTTCAAATCATGACCCTGGGGTCAAAATTGGCTCTGCCCCAGGGGTCACTTGATTTTACATAGCCTAATGATATCAGGTGAGTGATCCAGGGCCATCATGGCCCTCTTGTTTATTTTTCCTATGGACAGATTTTTCTAATCTTTTTAATTTGGACTATAAGAAAAACATATCTGATATCCTTCATTTTCTCATTGGCAATATCAGATTATCTTTTTTCTTATGTCCATATATTGTTGTCCTTTCATTTTCTCATTGTCAATATCTTGTTGTCCTTTCATTGTCTCATTGTCCACATTTAATTGTCCTTTCAATTTTTTACTATCCACACACAAATCTTGTTGTCCTTGGATTTTCTTATTGTCTAGATCTCCCTTCCTTTCATTTTCTTATTGTCCAGATCTAATGATTCTTTTTATTTGACTTCAGCCAAGTCTCAATCTGATGCAGTGACGACAGCAGTCTGTGGCCTGGTGGTTTCCTGCCCCTGTGTGTGAAGGTGTTTTCCAGTTTTTAGGCTGTAATAGACAGGTATGTTTTTATCTCTTGCTTTTAAGCACTCTTACTGAAAGTTAAGTCAAACCTGTCTTAAGCAGTCAGTCTGGAGAACAGGAGAAAGTGTCCATTTAACAGAGGTGACTGCTAAATAATGGTTCCAACATGTAGCAAAAAAAATAGTTTTGTAATACGAAAACTGTATTAGCAGCCAACTGTATTGAGTGGTCAACCTGCATTTACTGGTCAAGTTTGACTGTACTACTTAAAAATAAAGTTCCATAAATGTTTTAAAGGCATTCTCGCAAAGGGTTTTTTAGCTCACATGAGCACAACGTGCTCAAGGTGAGCTTTTCTGATCGCCTTTCGTCCGGCGTCTGTGCGTCCGGCGTCAACAATTGCTTCAAACAACATCTCCTCCTAAACGGCTTGGCCAATTTGAAAAATATTTTGCAGGAATGTTCCTTGGATGAAGCTCTACTAAAGTTGTATAAATGGTTCTGGTCCATCGCATAATTAGGTCACAGGAGCTAAAAATAGATTTTAAAAATGAAAATTTAAAAGATCTTCTTCTCTGAAACCACAAGGCCTAGCCTTTTGATTTTTGGTATGTAGCATGATCTTATGGGCCACTACCAAGATTGTACAAATCATAGCCCTATGGTGATAAATGACCCCGCACCAGGGGTCACTTGTTTTACATAGAGTTTTATAGAAAAATCTTAAAAAATCTTCTTCTATGAATCCATAAGGCCTAGAGCTTAGATATTTGGTATGTAGCATCATCTTATGGGCCACTACCAAGATTGTACAAATCATAGCCCTATGGTGATAAATGACCCCGCACCAGGGGTCACTTGTTTTACATAGAGTTTTATAGAAAAATCTTAAAAAATCTTCTTCTATGAATCCATAAGGCCTAGAGCTTAGATATTTGGTATGTAGCATCATCTTATGGGCCACTACCAAGATTGTACAAATCATAGCCCTATGGTGATAAATGACCCGCACCAGGGGTCACTTGTTTTACATAGAGTTATATAGGAAAATCTTAAAAAATCTTCTTCATGAATCATAAGCCTGAGCTTAGATATTTGGTATGAAGCATCATCTTATGGGCCACTACCAAGATTGTACAAATCATAGCCCTATGGTGATAAATGACCCCGCACCAGGGGTCACTTGTTTTACATAGAGTTATATAGGAAAATCTTAAAAAATCTTCTTCCATGAATGCATAAGTCCTTGAGCTTAGATATTTGGTATGAAGCATCATCTTATGGGCCACTACCAAGATTGTACAAATCATAGCCCTATGGTGATAAATGACCCCGCACCAGGGGTCACTTGTTTTACATAAAGTTAAATAGGAAAATCTTAAAAAATCTTCTTCTATGAATCAATAAGGCCTAGAGCTAAGATTTTTGGTATGTAGTAGCATCTAATGGTTCATTACAAAGATTTTCAAAGTCTTGGCCCTACAGTGATAAATGACCCTGCGCCCAAGTCTTCTCTGAAACCATATGGCCCATTGCTTAGATATTTGGTGTGTAGTATTGTCAGGGGTAAAATGTTTTAGATTAAGTTATATCAGAATCCTTGTCTGTTTAAAAACCTTGACATCAGTTGAAGCAATGGAACTTAGGTGAGCGATTCAGGGCCATCTTAAATTGTCTTTATTGTCTTTTATTAAAAACATATTGTTCCTTCATTTTCTCATTGCAATTGTTGTCTTTTTGTTTTCTGATGTCCATATTTGTTGTCCTTTCATTTTCTCATTGTCCACATTTTGTTGTCCCTTCATTTTCTCATTGTCAATATCTTGTTGTCCTTTCATTGTCTCATTGTCCACATTTAATTGTCCTTTCAATTTTTTACTATCCACACACAAATCTTGTTGTCCTTGGATTTTCTTATTGTCTGGACCTCCCTTCCTTTCATTTTCTTATTATACAGATCTAATGATTCTTTTTATTTGACTTCAGCCAAGTCTCCATCTGATGCAGTGACGACAGCAGTCTGTGGCCTGGAGGTTTCCTGCCCCTGTGTGTGAAGGTGTTTTCCAGTTTTTAGGCTGTAATAGACAGGTATGTTTTTATCTCTTGCTTTTAAGCACTCTTACTGAAAGTTAAGTCAAACCTGTCTGAAGCAGTCAGTCTGGAGAACAGGAGAAAGTGTCCATTTAACAGAGGTGACTGCTAAATAATGGTTCCTTTCATGTAGCAAAATACAATAGTTTTGTAATACGAAAACTGTATTAGCAGCCAACTGTATTTAGTGGTCAACCTGCATTTACTGGTCAGGCTTGACTGTACACAAGACTACTTTAAAATAAAGTTTCATAAATGTTTTAAGGGCATTCTAGCAGGTATTTTTCCCATGGACAGATTTTTCGTACCTTTTAAAGAAATTTAGGTAATTTAGACTATGAGAAAAAGATATCTGAATTACAGATAGGGGGTCTCCATGCTAATTTTAGAGATTTTTTAGCTTGTGGTAAAACATTGGGAGCATGAGGTTGTTGGTTCTATCATCAGCCATGACATACCAATGTTTTTAGCTTGACTATTCGGAGAATATGAGAGCTATTCTACTCGCCCCGGCGTCGGCGTTGGCAGTCATATCTAAGAAACCAGTAGGTGTATTGCAATCAATCTTCACACAAGTCTTTCTAGGCACAAAACAAACCTAGAGAACCAAGAGGGACAACTCTTGATTGAATTTTACTCAAATTATGGGCCTTTTTCAACTTAGAAATTTGCGTTAACATTTTTGGTTAAGGTTTTTCTGCAACTAAGTTAATATTATTTCTCAGTAACCCCTTGGTGTATTGGATTTAAACTTCACACAAGTCTTCCTAGGCATAAAATGGACCTGCAGAACCAAGATGAACAACTCTTGCTAGAATTTTACTTAAATCATGGGCCTTTTTCGACTTAGAAATTTGCGTTAACATTTTTGGTTAAAGTTTTTTGCAACTAAATTAATGTCATTACTCAGTAACCCCTTGGTGTATTGGATTTAAACTTCACACAAGTCATCCCAGACATGAACCAAACCTGCAGAACTAAAATTTTAATAAATTAATATTAATTATTAAATACTTATAGAAAATTAAAAAATTGCATTAACTTTTTTTATTTAATACTGCTTTAATACAATGGTATTGCGTCACTATCAAATACCCGAATAGTCGAGCATGCTGTCTTTCGGACAGCTCTTGTTAAAAATGATGCTGGTATAGGCCCTTGCTTGACACTCAGCATACAACAGTAGTTCCTGGATTGGTTGGCTTGGTGTCAGAATAATGTCATTATACCCCCGAAACGATGTTTGGAGGGGTATATAGGAGTCACCCGGTGGTTGGTCAGTCCAGCGGTCCGTTGCATTATTGGAATTCAATACAACTTCATGCAATGATCAAGCACATGGAGAGGAAGTGCAGTGCACAAGAACCATAACTCCATCTTGACTTATTACAGAGTTATTGTCCTTTGTTACTTTTCCTTGTCCGGAGCATAACTTGAAAAGTACAAGTTGGATTTCAAAACAATTTCATACAATGGTCAACCACAATATGAGGAAGTGCAGTGCACAAGAACCATAACTCTATCTATAGGAATTACAGAGTTATTGCCCTTAATTAATTTTCCTTGTCCAGAGTATAACTGGTTGGATTTCAAAACAATTTCATACAATGGTCAACCACAATATGAGGAAGTGCAGTGCACAAGAACCATAACTCTATCTAGAGTAATTACAGAGTTATTTCCCTTTGTTACTTTTCCTTGTCCATAGCATAACTTGAAAAGAACTGGTTTGAATTCAAAACAATTTCATACAATTGTCAACCACAATAAGAGGAAGTGCAGTGCACAAGAACCATAACTCTATCTATTGTAATTACAGAGTTATTGCCCTTTGTTACTTTTCCTTGTCCGGAGCTTAACTTTAAAACTACTGGTTGGAATTCAAAACAATTTCATACAATGGTCAAGCACAACCTGTGTAACCCGGCCAAAAATCTGGAAAAAAAATTAATGTAAAAATGTCTTTTTCATACTCTTCTTCTTAATCCTAATAACTTCATCATTTCTAAAGCAGTATTGCGGGGGTATTAATCACATTTAGTGATAGTTCTAGTTGGTTATGGTATCATGCCATGTGTGACAGCACTTTCTCAAGTAAACCAGTACTTAGCACTAAGGAAGGTCATGAAAGTTACTTGTTCCGGATGGGGTTTGAACCCACAACTTTTGGATCCACAATTGTTGTCGCCTGTCCATACACGTGGGTTCTTAATAATGGCCACATAGGCCACCAGACCAGAGCCATCTAGAGTGATTAATATAAATTTTGATAACTTGTTTCGTAATTGATGAACAATACACAACTTTTTGTATATTTAATAAGGGAAGCAACTTGGAAATACCCAGCCTTTTTAATTTTTTTGGGAAATGCACTTGAAAGTTCCTGAGTTGGGCCAGTACTTTGCACCTGGGAAGGTCATGAGAAATCCTTGCAAGAAATGGATTGGAACCCACAAACTTTGAATCCAGTTATGTTACAATCTCATTAAGATCAGCTCTTTGTTTTCATTCCGATACTCTTAGTTTAGAGTCCTGTTGGTTTGTTTAACTGTTGACACCTATGCCTTATTACAGCATGCTGCCAATCTGGGGGATCCTGTAGATGATTTGAGGACTGCCAGCTGTGTCCAGTGGAGTTCATTACAGCCATCCCAGGGCAAATGCTTTAGCTGACTAGTGTGTTGGTCAGTAGTATTTTATTTCAAAGTATTTTCTTACACATTATAAAAATGTAAAATATCAGTGCATCAAACCCAATATTGACCAGCTGTTTAAAAAATAATTACTAGGTATGGTTTGAATGTCAAAAAATTTGTAAAATGCCTTTAAAAAAAAAAATTAAAAAAATTTGAGACCGAATTCGTGATGATCAGCTCCGTAGGTCCCGAGAATACGGTATTCAAATGGAGAAAACGAGAGATGAAATAAAGATGTTGTCAAATAACGAGGAGTTATTTGAAATTGACAACGATATATAGGTAAAAACCGAGCAAAAGAAAGAAAATATCCTAGCTACACATGAGAAAAACTTCAGTTCCTGAAAAGAAACACTGTGACAGACGGATGAGAAAACGCAGATCGAAAATATCAAACTAAAGGGAGTAAACCGGAGCAACTACCTAAAAAACATCAAAAACCCGAAAATATGAATAAAGGTTAAACTGAAACAGAAAAACAAAATGTCGCCGGATGACGGAAATACTTCAGTGATCCCTTTAGATGTTACGTTCACAGGAGCTGTACAGAACCAAAAAAACGAAAGTGCTCCGAGCCAGAAAAGAACGTATGCAGAAGCCGTAAAAAATGGGGCTACAGGACAAATGAATCCGAAAAAAACAACCCTGGAATCGCTGATGAAAACTGTGAAGGACCTATTAACAGCAACAAAAGCAAGAGAAATGAGCGACAAAGAAGATTTATACGTGTCCCGGACAAGAAAACCTGGCGAAAAACGAAAAGGAGAATTCAGAAGATACAGAAGGGGAAGAAGACAGTGTTAAATCTATCTTCAAAAAAGTTAAGTGATGATGATTACCTCCTCCTTGGTAAGGGATTGAAGTTCTGTCCTAAAACTAAGTCACACGACAAACTTAAATTAGCAGAGGACATTTTTAAATTTAATCATAGACTGAGGCTTAAAGAATATTTTAGTAATGTGAATAAAAATGATGCAGATGACAACACACAAACAGATAAAAGTAGTGCCGATTATAATGAAATGAACTTCCTTTCTTCAATAAAACTGAATCTTCATTTACTCCCCGGCCGGGCGTGATATTCATTTAGATTTCTACATTAGTGCGATAATGGAAGAAATATTTCAGGTGCATAATAAAAATAAACGGTACAGTAATATAACTGACGCCGAATTACTTTCGTTAAAAAAGTTATCGCAAGATAAAGATATCATTATAAAGAAAGCAGACAAATCAAAAAGATAGTAATAATAACATGAAGATTACAAAAGGTTTGGAATTAAAAGATATTATGAAAAATGCATAGCTGAACCTATAGAAACGACAGGAAAGAATATTTCAGAATGTATGGAGGATATAAAAAAGAATAATATTCATATCACGGATGAGTTTGATACTTTTCCAGTGAAATTTGCCCACATTCTATGTTTGAAAAAAAATTTTGCATATAACTCTCCAACAGAAAATATCTCAAAGTATATTGATTATATACTTAAACCACATATGTTAAATTTGCCATCGTACGTGAAAGATACCACTGACTTTATAAATAAGGTGAGATATATTAAAATTAAGAGTAGTACATCATATCTAGCAACTCTAGATGTATCATCTCTATATACTAACATTCCCCATAATGACGGCATAAATGCTTGTAAATTTTTCTTGCAACAAGATGGACACCACAACAAATTGTCGAGTGAAATTGCTCGTTTATTGAAGCTTGTACTTGAAAATAATTATTTTGAATTTGACAATGAATTTTACCTACAGAAGATGGGTACAGCAATGGGAAGCTCGATGGCGCCTACCTATGCGTCATTATTCATGGGAAAACTTGAAAAGGATTTCATCAAGACATGTAAAATAAAACCCTCGGTATGGTTAAGATTTCTTGACGACATCTTTATTATATGGGATCATTCACTTGAAGAGTTAGAAACATTTATCGACAACTTAAATAATTTTCATCCGAATATAAATTTTACATGTACAATATCTGACCAGTCTGTCTCTTTTTTGGATGTAACAGTAATAAAAGGAGAATCTCTTCAAATTGAAACAGACATTTTTCTGAAAGAAACAAATAACCACCAATATCTCGACTATACATCGTGTCATCCTAAGAAGTGTAAAGACGGAATTCCATATAGCCAAGCAAAGCGATACAGGAGGATTATTTCTAATGATTCGAAATTCAACGCTTCTCTCCAACTACGGAATTTTTTCCTTGACAGAAACTATCCAAAATCGGTGATAGACAAAGCTATAAATAATGTGTCCCGTATGTCTCAAGTGGATGCATTAGCCTCTGCGACTGGTGAAAAGAAAAGTGTAATTCCTTTCATTGCTATGTATAATACAACATTACCAAATATAGGCGGTATTCTACATAAATAAAGTTATCGAAAAGGGAAAATCTGAAATTTGTTCACAACAATTTTAAACCTATTGCGTACCAGCGTCCCAAAAGTTTACATGACTATTTAGTGAATTCAAACTTTACGCATAATGAATGTAAAACTTTTCTCTCTAAAAGTTGTAACAGACCAAAGTGTTCTCACTGTTCCCGTATAAATACTGGCTCGTTTTTTTTCTAGCCATGTTACAGGAGAAAAGTTTGATTTGCGTTGTAATACAGACTGTCAAACTAAGAATGTCATTTATCTTATTACATGTTCAAAATGCAACATGCAATATGTTGGTCAGACCAAGCAAAATGTCTCAAAACGTATGAACAGTCATAAGTTTGATATTCGTAATTTTATGGACCCTGCATTTTCCTCTACTAATTTAGAAAATCATAATTTAAATGATTTCTCATTTATGCCTATTGATATTATCAATAGCAACATTGATCGCCTGTGCAAAGAAACCTTTTGGATACATAAACTTAGAACTCATGTTCCTGAAGGTTCAAATTCTAAACTACTTGGTACTGTTTTTCGTTTTTTCCTATTCATGTTTTTTTATTGTAATAAGCTATAGGAAATGTTTGTATTTTATATCCGAAACAGCACCTATCTCATTTTGACGTTATAAATAGTATGCATAACGTCTGCACTTTCCCGCTTTTTTGACGTTACGTTATTCATGGTGACGTCGTTTCCATTGTTTATGTTTGAAAGTTATTGTTATCCTGATGAAGGCGTTAGCCGAAACGTTGAAGTAATAACAAATAATAATTTTTCCTACGTGTTGTCGTTGATTTTTTTCCACACTAAAATGCCTTTAGTCAGCTGAAATTATCTTTCTAATATAACTCGCATCTTTCACTCTAAACAGAAAGAGGAAACACTGTCAATTTCCAACAAGACGCCGATCACAACACACGAGTTGATGACAGCACATAATGACAAATTTACAATATTTAAGTAAAATAGCTAAGATACCACTTCATGTTCATTCTACAAGTTATGTGGGGCATCTTGTACAGGACATAAATTTAAAATATAAAACAAAAGGTATAGCAAAAGAGTTGTCTCCTGGAGACTAAGAAATTTTCTCAGCTGGGGATTTTAAAAGGAAAAAAAATGAAGACTATTCCCTTTTTTTTTTTTTAGTTTACCAATAGATTGCTCATTGAACATATCACTGATAAAAGTCTGTATGTAATCTTGTATTACTGAAATTACTGAGTTTTGTTAGAAATCTGGCCATTTATTTTATAAGTGTAAATCCCAGCTACTGAACGTTATATATAGCAGCTGTTATATTACATTTATGTGCTGTATGGTGTATGATAAAGTATGTGAGATGAACAGTTAGTGTGTTCTTCTTTAAGTGAAATGAAAATGTCTGGTTACCACTTGATTTAGAGAGGTTATATTTTTGCTTCAGCAAGGGTAAGCTAGTACAGAAATTTATTCTTCCAAGGTGCAGAAATGGCCAAAAAATAATCTGTTAAAAAAACGTAATTATGTCAAATGGTACATTATTGTAGGGCTATCTCATGACATTTTTTAAAATAAGCCAAGCATGTTCCTATACAGGACATTAGTTTGTTTCCACAAAGAGAACTTAATTTGTTCAACATTGATTTTCAGCTACAAGTGAACTAGCACTGCATTATAGCTAGAAGGCTATCTCGGGAAGAGTTCTTGGAGGAGGTGAGGATTTGTTTAATAGCCAACAAGAATTTTAGCAATTTAAGGAAATTTTAAAAAAACCAAAAAAAAGGGGTTTTTGTTGTATCTATGCAGGGAATATTCCATCACTTTCAGTGATAGTTCTAATTATACTTGCCACTGACTTTGTGTCACCTGCTGTAAGCAGAGGTGACAAAGGGATCACTTTCCTGTGTCTGTCCATCACACTTTTCCGTGACACACAAGTCACATTCTAATTAAAGAAGACTCTTGTGTTAAGCTTCTTTGTTTGTATACTCATGGGCCTATGGCCTACATGCATAATGAAACTAAATAAAACGTCAAGCAGCATTAATCCGACATCCTCTTTAATCCGAAACTTTTTACCCTCCTGGGAGTTAACACTCTATTAATCTTTTTTGTCTTCCTGAAAGAGACATTGAATGTTTTTTAGCTCACCTGAGCACAACGTGCTCAAGGTGAGCTTTTCTGATCGCATTTTGTCCGGCGTCCTGCGTCCGTGCGTCCGGCGTCAACAATTGCTTCAAACAACATCTTCTCCTAAACTGCTTGGCCAATTTGAAAAATATTTTGCAGGAATGTTCTTTGGATAAAGCTCTACTAAAGTTGTATAAATGGTTCTGGTCCATTGCATAATTAGGTGTTAAAAATAGATTTTAAAAATGAAAATTTAAAAAAAATTCTTCTCCGAAACCACAAGGCCTAGCCTTTTGATTTTGGTATGTAGCATTGTCTAGTGAATCTCTACCAAAGTTGTTCAAATTATGACCCTGGGGTTAGAATTGGCCCTGCCCCGGGGGTCACTTGTTTTACAAAGACTTGTATAGGAAAAACTTAAAAATCTTCTTTTATGAATCCATAAGGCCTAGAGCTTAGATAATTAGCTCACCTGAGCACAACGTGCTCATGGTGAGCTTTTATGATTGCCTTTTGTCCGGCGTCTGTCGTCCGTCCATCTGTCCGTGCGTGCGTGCGTCTTGCGTCAACTTTTTCCATTAAACAACATCTCCTCCTAATCCGCTGAAGGGATTTTGACAAAATTTCACAGGAATCATCCTTATGATGTCCTCTAACAAAATTGTACAAATTATTATGAATGGTTGAAAAAGTAGGTCACAGGAGCTAAAAATAGATTTTAAAATGCAATCTTAGAAAATCTTCTCCTGCAAAACTGTAAGGCCTACAGCGTGTAGAATTGTCTTATAAACCTTATCAGAATTGGCCGGTGTTAAGATATTGGGTATGTA
Source organism: Solen grandis (assembly GCA_021229015.1). NCBI lineage: Eukaryota > Metazoa > Mollusca > Bivalvia > Adapedonta > Solenidae > Solen > Solen grandis. The sequence continues at coordinate 25,826,118 of CM037784.1, forward strand.
GTATTGTCTGGTGGATCTCTATTTAAGTTGTTCAAATCATGGCCCTTGGGTGAAAATTGGCCCTGCCCTTGGGGTCACTTGATTTTACATAGGAAAAATAGAAAAATCATCTCCTGAAATACTGCAAGGCTTAGAGCTTGGATATTTGGTATGTAGAATTGTCTTGTGAACTACTACAAAAGTTGTTAAAATAATGACCTAACCAAAGTTTGTTTTTAATCATGGCCCTGTGTCAAAATTGGTCCCACTTTAAGTATGTTCATATTATAAACCATTAAAAGCAATATTTCTCAGGTGAGCGATTAAGGGCCATCATGGCCCTCTTGTTTTTTCTTTTGGTTTCTTGTCACCTAGTAATAATTTGTTTCAGAACTCAGCGTATGGACTGCTTAGTGCAACATGGAGCCCAGTGTGAATGGACTGAAAGTGCAACACGGAGCCCAGTGTGTATCGCTGAAAAGTGCAACATGGAGCCAGTGTGTATCGACTGATAAGTGCAACATGACGGTGCCCAATGATTTGTGGACTACATTGATGCAACATAATTCAGCAAGGTTGTTATTATGAAACTCTGGTTAAACGAGGACTGTTACTCCAGCCCCTGAAAACATGTGCCCCAGTGAAACAGCAAATTTTTCCCCTGTCAGTTATTTCCCCGGGGAAACTTTACCTGTTGTTTTTCCCAACTGTCGAAGAGACAGAGTGGAGATAACTGGTCTAATCCAGTTTGGTCTCACCTTTATGGCAGTTTTGAGGTAGGGGATGACAAGCTGGACTGCTTCATTTTCTGCTCATGAAGTGGAGGAACTTCTGGGTCTGGCCGGGGTTTTCCACACTGTATCATAGACCCGGGTTTCATGGAATCTCTGGGGAAAAGCTACTTGGAAAAACTAAACTATTACACTGGTAAGTTATGGATGAAGGGGAATGGGTCACATAATAATGTGAAGATTGTAAATAGGGAAAATACACAATAGTGTTAAAATCATAATGGACTTAAATACACTGTGTAGGTAAATAAGTATGAACGATACATATCTTTTTTCTGTACTGCAGGGTATACCCACATAATATTATGTTAACAACCATACGTCCATTCAAAAAAGTAAATTTGGGAAAGGCGATATAAGGAATCAAGTCGTTCGTTGTGTTAGTGCTGAGTCAAGGCAATTTAGCGGGGGTATTCATCAACTTATGATAGGTTAGACGTTTGCGAGGATGGGGCCCAACATCCATATGGTATTACTTTGTGAAGTAACTTGAAAAAAGACAAATGGGTACAGGTTTCCAGAACTAAAAAATTTAAATTTTATCCTGGTTTTTCCTGGGCGATTTGACCACATAGCAAAATCTGATTTAATGAATAAGAAATTCTACTACAGACATTGTGAAAACTGTTGTCAGATGAACCCAACCTGTAAATTTTGAACTGGTTCAATGACAAAATTTATAAAGGAATTGGTCCATCTGTCTATTCATTTTCATAGAAACATTGCATACCTCTTTTTTTTCTTCATTAAGTCTCATTCCTTTTTTTAGCTCACCTGAGCACTTGTGCCGGGTGAGCTTTTTTGATCGCCTTTTGTCCGTCGTGCGTCGTCCGTCGTCCGTCGCAAAAATTGCTTGTGAACACTCTAGAGGCCACAGTTTTGGCCCAATCTTCATGAAACTTGGGCAGGATGTTTGTCTACATGATATCCGGATGAGTTCGAAATTGGGTCATGTGGGGTCAAAAAATAGGTCACTAGGTCAAATCTTAGAAAAACCTTGTGAACACTCTACAGGCCACAAATTTGGCCCAATCTTCATGGAACTTCATCAGGATGTTTGTCTACATGATATCTCGGATGAGTTCGAAATTGGGTCATGTGGGGTCAAAAACTAAAGGGCACTAGGTCAAATCCTTAAAAAACCTTGTGAACACTCTAGAGGCCACAGTTTTAGCCCAATCTTTATAAAATTTGGTCAGGGTATTTGTCTACATGATATCCGGGTGAGTTCGATATTGGGTCATGTGGGGTCAAAAACTAGGTCACCAGGTCAAATCTTAGAAAAACCTTGTGAACACTCTACAGGGCCACAGTTTGGCCCAATCTTCATGAAACTTGGTCAGGATATTTGTCTACATGATATCTCGGATGAGTTCGAAATTGGGTCATGTGGGGTCAAAAACTAGGTCACCAGGTCAAATCTTAGAAAAACTTGTGAACACTCTACAGGCCACAGTAATGGCCCAAATCTTCATGAAACTTAGTCAGGGTGTTTGTCTACATGATATCTCGGATGAGTTCGAAATTGGGTCATGTGGGTCAAAAACTAGGTCACTAGGTCAAATCCTTGAAAAACCTTGTGAACACTCTAGAGGCCACAGTTTTAGCCCAATCTTCATAAAATTTGGTCAGGATATTTGTCTACATGATATCTCGGATGAGTTCGATATTGGGTCAATGTGGGGTCAAAAACTAGGTCACCAGGTCAAATCTTAGAAAAACCTTGTGAACACTCTACAGGCCACAATTTTGGCCCAATCTTCATGAAAACTTGGTCAGGATGTTGTCTACATGATATCTCAGATGAGTTCGAAATTGGGGCATGTCGGGTCAAAAACTAGGGCACCAGGTCAAATCTTAGAAAAACCTTGTGAACACTCTAGAGGCCACAGTTTTGGCCCAATCTTCATGAAACTTGGTCAGATATTTGTCTACATGAAAATCTCGGATGAGTTCGAAATTGGGTCATGTGGGGGCAAAAACTAGGGCACCAGGTCAAATCTTAGAAAAACCTTGTGAACACTCTACAGGCCACAGTAATGGCCCAATCTTCATGAAACTTGGTCAGGATGTTTGTCTACATGATATCTCGGATGAGTTCGAAATTTGGGTCATGAGGGGTCAAAAACTAGGTCACCAGGGAAAATCTTAGAAAACCTTTTTGAACACTCTAGAGGCCACAGTTTTAGCCCAATCTTCATGAAACTTGGTTTAGGATGTTTGTCTACATGATATCTCGGATGAGTTCGAAATTGGGTCATGTGGGGTCTAAAACTAGGTCACCAGGGAAAATCTTAGAAAAACCTTGTGAACACTCTACAGGCCACAGTTTTGGCCTAATCTTCATAAATTTTGGTCAGGATGTTTGTCTACATGTATCTTGCATGAGTTCGAAATTGGGTCCCTGTGGGATCAAAACTAGGTCACCAGGTCAAATCTAAGAAAAACCTTGTGAACTCTCTAGAGGCCACAGTTTTAGCCCAATCTTCAATAGATTTGGTCAGGATGTTTGTCTAATTGATATATTTGGATGAGTTTGAAAATGAGTCACATGAGGTCAAAAATTAGGTCACCAGTGCAAATCTAAGAAAAACCTTGTGAACACTCTAGAGACCTACATTTTTGTCCCATCTTCATTAACTTAATATGAATGATGACTGCATGAATTCCCAGTTGAGTGCAAATTCAGGGAGGATCAATATGTAGGTCACTTAGTCAAATGTTAGAAAAACACTTTAGATGCCAGATTTTTGTCATTATGCCTAACACAGCCATCTTACTCAGGGAGCGACACAGGGGCCCTCTTGGCCCTCTTGTTTCCACATTAACTCTCATTAACCCCTACCGGTGTTTACACCAGAGGGGACTTTTGGTTTGCCCTCTGTTTGTCTGTCTATCCTGGTTACTATGGTAACGGAAAAATGCACCTCACCAGTAGGGGACTCATGTGTTGCAGCAACACCAGTAACTCATTTTTTTGTTCATTAAGTCTTTTCATGAGGTCTTTATTTTTTTTTGGAAATTAATCTTTCATTTTTTCTAGGTTCATTAAGTCTCATTCTTTTTTTAGCTCACCTGAGCACAATGTGCTCATGGTGAGCTTTTGTGATCGCCTTTTGTCCGTCGTCCGTCGTCCGTGCGTGCGTGCGTCCGTCCGTCGGGCAACAAATTTTTCTTTAAACAAAATCTCCTCATGAACCCCTGAAGGGATTTTGAC
>CM037784.1:25830204-25880204 GCA_021229015.1 Solen grandis
TTATTATGGCCATAATCACAACTATCAATTGCTTTGAAACTGGGGATTGTGGGTTCAAATCCCAGTAGTTGTCAAACTTTTTTTTCTGTTCTACTTGTTGGTTATTATATCTACATGTGTAAAATCTGGAAGTTTAAAAATCCATGAAAATCCTGATTTTAGCCATTTTTATAGTTTTATATAGCATAAGAAGTCATTTGGCAATCTGAAAATCCTGAAATTCAGGAAAATTCCTGAAAACTTTTACCCATATATCTGTTAAGATTTTTTTTGTTTCACTCTATGGGGTGACAATCCTTTTATTGGCAGTCAAAGAAAGCTTAAATTTATTCATCCCTTTAAACCAGTTTTACAGTACCTTAAAATAGTCTCCATATTCACTTACAAATTTGTTGGTTGGCCTTGTGAACTTTACTTGAAATATAATCAAATAGAGATAATTTATCTTCAAATCTGATTCATATTTATTAAGAACATTTCTTTAGAAATATCTTTACCAAAGAACGTTTCCAAAGAACAAGACTTTTCCAAATGTACTAGAAAACTTAATTCATGAAAACTTACTGTTGGTTGATTTCGTGAATGACTTATCACGAATATTTATCCCAACGAAAACTTAATACTTCATAGACCTCATGTTTTCTAGAACATGTTTCCATGAATACATTTACCAATGAAATTTATTTAATCACAGATTCCAAGAAATTTAATATCAACGAAAATAAGTGATTCTGCAGTATACGAGTATCTACGATTCTCGTTTTTAGAATATTATTTGACCGGTAGACTTACTCTAACACTTATGTATAACATTTACTTATTTCATTTACATAGTTAAAATATACTGATATTAATTAGTAGACATTTCTTATCACACTAGTTATGATATTTTTTTTTAATCGATCACCTTCTTCCACCAATACGGATAAATGTAGTAGTAAACTTTTTTTTTTCAACAATGTGTAAGGTTAAAAAAATTGACACCACCTCAAAACTGTACAAAAATGTACTACGGTTCGTTCCATACAAACAATGCAGTTAGTATCTGCTTTGATTGAATACTGAACTGCGGCATGTTATAACTTCATTATAAAAACTTGACTTAAATGAAATAAGTTTAAATAATGATTAAAAATATAATATCATCGTAGCAGATATGAACTTCATGTTTTAAAAGTAAATAAAAACTACACCTGTTCAGATTGTTGTAAAGAACAGGTTTCAATTGCTCTTTAAACAAAATAAAAAAAAATACGGGAAAAAAAACATAAACCGCGCATTATCATGTCTGCCGTGGCTTGACAAATCCAACAAACTGACAGACAGGTCTCTTGGAAGTTTAAATGTTTACCGGTAGTCCTTCATAATTGCTGTGTAATTTCTGTTTTGAGAAAAATGTACAGATCAATGGCTTCTCGACATGATTTTGCGGGTAAAAGATTATGGCATCGCATGATAACCACACAGACTTCGTACACATCTGGATCACACGGGATAACAGATCGGAATTCAGCTTCCTCAGCACACGCTGCCACGTCTGTCCATGGTATTTCCACAATCTGATTTTCTGTGTTCCACAAAGAGGGGAAGCGGTACATGACGCCAGGTCGACCAAATGGAGCAGCATTAGTTGATCGTCTAGTATAATGACTATTCCACATTTTCACTGCAGTGTCGAGTTCGTTCTGCAATAAGAGAACATGGGAGAATTATACTATCATTTCTGTGTCCACACTTTTTCTTGCAGAGTATTTCTTCCGTTATTCATAACAATTTAAAGTCGTTTGTTTATCTTCTTTGCAAATAAAGTGTGTTGAAATTAGATACGAGGTTAAAAACTCGCCAAACCAGCACCCAAAAGCAGACGTATTTAAAGCGGGCACGGAAAAAGGATTTTACCTTATAAAATGTAGTAGATCTAAATATACTTCCAATGTTATTATCACAAAATGCAATATGTTTCTATATAATATCAGTTTAAAATTTACGTACCTGAATCAGTGCTAAGAAGCAAAACAGCACCAAGTTTCTATCCAGGAAGTTTCCACTGAAATTCCCATCATATTGGATGTTTTTAAATGTCTCTATCCAATACTGCATATGATGCCTCCTTAAATAACACCACCAACTCTCAATCTCTGATTCGCGGTGCTGGCTCCTTCTATATAGGACCTTTCACCGTCTTGAAAACGCCTCTTGTCCATTCTCAGTACCATAATCTCCTCGTACAAACCGAGGACATCCACCACAATGCCGTATTCCTTCGAGGAAATACCCACCAATTACCTTGGCGTTGTTATTGGTCTTATATGCATAACGCCAAATCATTTTCCTGGAAAAGCCACAAATACCACCACTTATACAAATCCCAAAAGGCTTAAGTTTATCATAGCCATCTACATGCCAGATGAAGTTTGGACCAACTGCATAATATGAACGCCTTTGCAAACGTCTTGTTCTATTCAAAACACCTCGTGGATCCAGATGATGCAAAATAATAATCATCTGTGGTACGAACACTTAAACCACTTTCCTTACACCGACATGTCATCAAACGATACCCGTGCAATTGTCCAGATTCTTGAATCTAATTACAGTATCGATGTCAGAAAAATGACGTCTATGTAGCCCCATCGATCGCAATAACCTTTTTAAATGTCTAAGGCTTATAACGAGACCGTAGTCTTTATTTAAAACAAATTGAATTTCCCAATATCTCAGACCTGCGTCAAACAATTTACAAATTAATAGCGCTCTATTTTCGATTTCCATCATGAAAATATGGCTTCCATTCCTACTATTCTGATTGGTTGGCTATTACGTGCGCACGTAAAAGTTACTACGTGCGCACGTAATATAAAAAAATATCTTCCATGTCACCATACATATGGATACAAATCAGATATATTTATTCATATACTATGTATGCTACATAACTAGCGATCTTTCTACTTATGAAACCAATAACTCATCATTATTGTTAAAAATATGGTAATTAAATACCGGATACATGTACGCGCTGTCGTTTTCGTCATACATATTATAATTTTATTATGAGGGGAGGTAATTCTATTAAGATTCAGTGTCGTTTTGATGTTTAAAAAAGAATTATCGTTCTTATGAAAGGTGCATTTGTTCTTTCTCTTTCCTCTCAACCCCCCCCCCCCCCCCCCCCCCCCCCCCCCGTGTGCGTGTAATAGTAGACATAGTAGACCAATTTAAATATCTCTATTTCTCTCCCTCTCTCTATATATGTTAGTGCATTCCGCTGCATGTGTGTGTCATACGTAATTAAGTTGATATATGCATAACCTAGGGCAAACACATGCTCGCTCAAGTGTGATTGTTGATGAATACTGTCCTCTCTTACGTATCTACTTGACGTGTTTGTTGCGATGTTATTATGGAATTTATTATCGTTTAGGTCCACGCGCTGGTATTTTTAAAACTATGCTATGCATAATCATGTTTTTGGGTGTGTGTTTTTTTCTGTTACCATACATATCTTAATGATCGAACGTTACATTTAAATTGATAGGTGCATGTACGTACTGTGTGTGTGTGTGATATCATTCAAATTTAAATGGCAATAACTTTAGATCTGTGATTTCGTAAACAGTCATGTAGTTTTTTACACAAATTATCAAACAATGTTCAGATATTGAAAATCACTCCCTCCCAAAGCTAATAGATCTTCGACTTACTATAATACGGTACCGTCTACCATCCCGGTAATTTTGTATATACCGATATTAGCCATGCTATTATGACAAACCCTGGTTGTGTATACAGTCAACTAGATGAATGGCTACACGTAAGCTGTGTCTAAGGCGAATGTAGAACCATCAGCCGCCCATTAAGCCAATTGCCCCCTGATTGGACGATTTCCACCTATATATTGATATATTCTAATCAGTAAATTGGGAAAAGCTAAATGTGCATGATATACATGATGCATGCGTACTTCATTAAAGGTAGGGACAAAAATACCTTCCATTCCTTTTAAGATGGTTCAAGTGTCCTAGGGACAACTGTCCTTTTAGCGGCAATTATTCTGTTTTCCTTTAAAATATAGAGACAATTATCTAAGGGACAGCTCCCAGCTTTGCCTCTCATTTATGGGGGCCATTGCTCTAGGGGCAGTTGTATTAGGGACAATGGCCATCTTTTCCTTTCATATGTAGGAGCAGCTGTTGTCTCAAGGTCCACTCGTCTTAGAAAAGAAAATCCCTTTGGAAAAGTTTCCTAGGGGCAATCGTTATACGGGCAGTTGGCATTGGGACAATTCCTATTGTAATAAAAAAAAAAATAGGATCTACTGTTACCTTTTTATACTAATTACATGTAGTTTTAAGACATTACGCTATATAGAGACAAAGGTGAAATTAATCATCTATTTTCCATCCCAGTTTTCTGTACCCCACTCCCCAATTACTATCAGTAATAGCTAGTCAAACGAAATACGGGTGTATCTAAATGATATGCCTGAGTGAAATTAACACATTACCAAGTATAGCATATGTTACATCTAAAGAGATATAGACTGTTATCTCTAAGCTACCTGAACTTTCAAATACACCGTACTTGGCAGTGTTTCAACTATTCGGTATACAGGTATCTTTGTACATATTTGGTTATTTCTTACCTCTTCAACTGGCCGAATAAAACACTCATACAGCAGTTTGGGCCTTTAGTGTGTATCAATGTCACTTTTACAACATATTAGTGGGTATTTAGGTCATACCAATCGGGACTTCCCTATATGGCATGTAGGAATATATATGATCATATATGGGCATTTAACGGAAATTATGCTCTCATACATACATGTACCTTCCTTTATGCTCTCATACATACATGTACCTTCCTAAATACAAACTGTACCGGTGTAAACTGGTGTGAGGTAGTCACAATATTTGGCCTAATATGTGTGTCTTCAGCGGTCAGTATGGTTGATTGAAAGGGTTATATGTTCGTTAGCTTGAATCAAACTATATCATGATCAATAACCATAGAACCAAGCAGTTACAACCATTTGTCGATGATATCGTCAGAAGTTTTTCTCTGACATTCACTTGATTGCATATCCATTGCCTTAAAATGCATCGATCACAATTGATCGGTAGAGACAAGCACAGAGTTTAATATTAAATTCATAGAAATAACCATCTGTGACGCTGGTAAGGCCGACTTGAGTCTTGTCGATGTTGTTCGCTTTAATTAGAGAGACAGTTTTGTGAGTTTTTAGTTTCTATATTTTGGAAACTGAAAAAGAGACACACTTGCAAAATATGACCTTAAATATAAGAAAAGGCGATGTAATTGCTTCGAATACTACAGTTGGATTTGACGCAGTATATTAAGCTAAATGTCTTAATCGGACTTGTCCTTTTTTCATTTTGGGGGCCTCCGTGGCCGAGAGGGTTAAGTCGCTGACTTAGCACTAACTCAGCCCCTCACCGCGTGGGTTCGAATCCCGGCAGGGTCATTCGGATTTTCACGTGAGGAAGCCTTCCAGCTGGCTTGCGGTAGGTCAGTGGTTCTACCCGAATGCCTCCGTGCATTCGGGGTCTTCTTCCACCTGTAATTAGCTGGACGTCGCTATATGACTGAAATACTGTCGAAGCGACGGTAAACTCAAATAGTCAAGTCAAGTCTTTCTTCATTTTGGTATGTACCATCAGTTTTTTTTGGGGTTGCTTACTAGACATTTTTTTTTGACTGAACAGTCCTGACTATGATTCGACTGCAATGGTAGCAAACACAGTCAAAAGACAGTCAAGTTTCCACATCATAGTAAGGGTTAAACTTTAAGGGGGAGTGGCTATATTGAAGATTGTGGTATGATGTAAGTGTACAAGCTTGGTCTGATAAGGTTAACCATTTACATCATAGATTCAGGACTTGATAAATAATAGTTAAGACCTACTTGAAACTTTAAATGATACATGTATATGAAATAATGGACAGTGTAGAATCTGAGCTGCAGCATTGTATGAGCACATACGGAAGACCCTGAAGAGACAGCTCTTGGCCTTATCTTGGTCTACTTTGTTTGCTAGTTCGTTAAAATGCACCTCACTGGGGTAAAGAGTTAAATTTCTTCTTAGGTTTGTTTGCCTCCTTACTAATACACCTAATAAGTATAAAAACAAACAACAAATACTTGCATTAACAATTTTTATATAAAGATATTTATATACATTAAGTCAACACCGCTATAAATAAACCATGGGTTTACAATGCATGTTTAGTCTTTCCTTCTAAGAAGCGACCATTTATACAAAACATTTGTATCAAATATCTGCACCCTAACACTCACACCTTATATAGAACTACATTGTATCTCAACATTAACCCGCAAATTAAGTCAGAAATGGGGCAAAAACCAGGACATGTTATTTTAAAGTGTTCAAGCTTGGATTGCACAAGCTGAACATAATATTCAAGTTTTTTAATATATGAATGGTTAAAGTATATAGGTAAGTATTTCAATACAGTGACAATAACACAAAAAATAGGCAAACGTATAGTGTTTAAGTGATTTACAGTCATACCTGTCTTTAGCGGTCAGTCATGGGATTAAGTGACCGCTTAACAGAATGGCCGCTAAATTAGTGTTAAATATACAAAAGCTAGCTTGTTGATATTTTAACTGACCGCTTAATACAGGTGACCGCTTATATAGATTCAACTACATTTCACTTTTCACAATGCATGTCACAATTAAAAACATCGCATACAGATTATAGAGTACACATACTTACAAAAAAAAACTTGAGTAGTGAGAGCTAAAATAATCACTTAATTCATTTATCTAGTTTGCATTAAGTTATTCCTGCTTTCCAAGAATACCTTTACCAAATACTTGGATAATTTTCTTGGATGAATGTTCAAAAGGAAGACAAACTTATTGTTGTCACTGAGAGTCACTCGAGGTTATGCAATACTAGTAAAAACATAACAAAGCGTCATTTTGTTTACATATACATGTATAGCCAACATGTGGTAGTTGTTGAAACATAAAGTAAAATTACTGACATAAAAAATAGGAAAATATATATTGAAAAAAAGACAATTTGCCTCAGCATCCCGATTTCGTATTTTATCTCCTCTGTAGAGTGTCATTCAGAATTCACTTCTGTGTTCAGTTACTGTTAAAAATCCCTTGCGTTAGCGTTTTCATACGAAATTCCGTTAGGGTCATCGCCTGTAAAGGAAATAATCTGAAACGCTAAATCACGAAAATACGATGACGAAAACGCGAAAATACGATTATGAAAACGCGAAAGTACGATGATGAAAAAAGATATCGCTAAAAATTATTTTAAATTAAAATCGGTTTTCGCGTCTTCGTCATCGTACTTTCGTGATTTCGTGTTTTTGCGTTTCAGATTATTTCATTTTCGGGCTTTTCCGAACAAAGAGTTTATCTTTACCGGTGTGTTTATTCTATCCGTTTACTTTTCAGCGAAAATTTTTATATTAATCATACATGTATATTTAGCTAAAAATAATAATTATTGAATGTATGACAGAGGAGTCACCATATTGGTAGTCATCAAATCAGTTGATATGTAGTATGGAAGATTTTATATGACAGAATATATAGAGAATAATTGTTTGGTGTAAAATCGATTGATCATTTCACTGAGTGAACATAAAAAGTGATATTTTCACGAGTGGCGAGGCCAGAAATTAGCTGTGTTATTTCCAAAACACGTCAAAACTACACAAAAGACGTCAAGATTACCTCGCGTGCGTGACGTTTTGTTTTGACGCGTGAAATTCAGCACAAATGACGCTCCGATCATTTTATAACGTAGGGTCCAGTTCAAGTTCCAGAGTGAAAATTATGAAAGTGGTAATATTCACTGTTTCAAACAGTGAAATTGCCGTTTTTAATTCACTGATATTTCCCTATAATCCACCGAAAAGCATTAAATAAATCATTTGCGTACACTGTAGTTGTCTCGCGGAGCTGATTACTTTCAATACTTTCATAATTAGCCATAAAACATATCTGCTTATTCAGTAAGTATGTAGGTCTAAGAATATTTAAACTTAATCTTATAGATAATACGGATATTTCGTTGTAGCCTCTCTCAAAATTACTTAGTTTTGGCACTGCACATACAAGGCGAAATTACAATAACGAAAACGCGATGACGAAAACACGAAAAAGCGAAAGCACGATGACGAAAACACAAATTTATATCGCATTTTCGTCATCGTACTTTTGCGTTTTCATCATCGTAGTTTCGCGTTTTCGTCATCGCACTGTCGCGATTTCGTGTTTTCTCGTTTCATATTCTTGAACATTCAAAGGCGAATATGCAGATGGCCCTAACTGAATTCCGCATTTTCATCCTTATTTATCGTAGTGTAAGCAGGGAACCAAATCGAGCGTATTTATAAAACAGTGACGTCTATATTTTTCCAGAATTGCCACGTACCGTCTTATTGACTGCATTGTCAATTTCTAAAAACAATAGAGATTCGTAACTTGCAAATTGCATGTGAAAAAAATCTGAATTAGATAATTTTAAAATGCAAACAAATAAGCATTTAATTAATAGTCATATAAACAATTATAAAGAATACAATATCGTCACTTGATCGTTGTGAAGTGTAAAAGAAAAACACACACATATGTAAATAATGCAAATGCACATAATGTCAGTTGTAATATGAAGGATGGACATATTAAATAAATATGATAAAATATAAAATGTTATTTATAAAAAATTAATTTTTTAAAAAACACAAACACAAAGATATTTACATTTATTAATACAGCTAATTAAGATGTTATAGGGAATTTCTATGTGACAAATCTTCATTCATGAATTTGCCAAGATTGAGAATAAAATTTGTATTTGTTGAAGACATCAGTTGAATAAATTTGATCATATTTGGTGCCTTAAGTAAAAAGGTTTTAAATATTTGTTTGATATTCAGGATATACTATGACAAAATGATACTCATCTTCAATAACTAAGGTGTTACAAAATTGTACAACAGCACATAGTTCTTTCTGTTCTATTCTGTCCGTACCTACCAGTTTCAATTCTCAGTTTATGGGAAGAAAGTCCCAACCTAGCTAAAGTAAATCTAAATTTATATGGCAATATATCTAAATGTTGTCCAAAACCAAAACTATCTTTAAAATACATGTATTTATACGAGCATAAAGTCTCACCATAGGCTTTACTGTTATACCAATTTTGCTTAAAAAAAACTCAAATACTCTTAATTTGAATATAGTATGATAACACACGTCGTGGCCGTATTATTTAGCAGAATGTGTTGTAGGCGGAGACATATAACTAACTGGCTAGTATTTTTTATGGAAAATTCCGAATGTAAGATAATCAAAGCGCCAATAGCACTGAAAGATCGGGGGTTTAAATGCAATAAATGTATATTATCATGCCGCATTGTTTTGTGTTTTGTATTTTATGATAAATTAAATGAACGAATGTCAAATCCAAAGTGATGCCAATAAAACCGCTTTTACCAGCGGAAACGCGGACGTAACAAGGAAATATCAAAACAAGATGTGCATAATGGACGGCTTACAATGAGTATGATCTCTCTCACACACACACACCTACAGGGTATATGATTTACCATGTACATTTTTTTCAAAAGGAAACAAATAACAACAACGAGAACAGATGTGGCAATGTATATAGTAATCAGTATTATAATATATATACATATATCCGTTCCATGTGACATTCACATTGCCATGTCCAAACACAATTTGCAAGTTTATCAAGATTTATATTGTTCGCTTCTAGGGATGATTTTGCTGTCATACATTAGCATCATATGCCGTTTTCTTTAAGATTTTTATTGCGCATGATACAGATGGGGTGTGCTTTATCTACCGGTATATGGGGCCTATTGATATATCTAGACATAAGTAACTTCCGGAACCTCTTATTACATCCTGCAAAAGTAGCTGGTTTCGATATCAGGAGAAAGAAAGAAAAAAGGAAAAAAGGAGACGAAGAAAAAGGGGGAAAGGAAGGAGTAAAAAGGAGAAGAGTGGTGATGATATAGTCGTCCAAGGTGACCTTGTGGTTACAGAATATAGACCGGAAGCAGAAAGAAGCTTGTGTGCCTCCGTTATACTACATTTATTCATTCATATACTTATTGGTTAAGGTCAGTCACATTAGAAGTTTCGACCACAACCTGAAAAGTGGGTGATTACCTTCGACTGACTACGACTCACACCAAAACATTATGAAGCAATCACATTCAGATACATATGCCGATTAATTATCGTTCGACGAGTTGTTTGTAGTCGCATGACAAAAAGTCTTGAGTTTTCGTGCGACGGTCCCGTATCTTTATCAGTTGCTTGTAATCTTATTATAAGTTTCAGCAGGTACATGATAATCGAACTTGTCGAGGGATCATCGAATGATACCTGGTCAGGGGATCTAAATTATCGTCACCGACTGTTCGCACGATAACTAAAGACTCCTATGTACAACAACTAGAGACCGACAGAGTCAAGGCAGGTTTTTGTGCAAACTCAGCTCCTGCTGCGATTGAATTCGATCGCATGATCGAAACTGATTGTTCGGAGAGAAAAAAATAAACAAGAGTTGTAGGAACGACACATTATGCCGCCCCCCCCCCACCCCATCGAGGTCATTGTACCTTGACCTTTGACCAAGTGACCCCAAAATCAATAGGGACCATCTACTAATCATGGCAAATGACCCTATTAAGTTTGAGGAATGTGAGCCCAAGCGTATTCCAGTTATTGATCCGAAACGATTTTCACATTAAAGTCACTGTGACCTTGACCTTTTACCAAGTTACCCCAAAATCAATAGGGGTCATCTGCTAGTCATGACCAATCACCCTATGAAGTTTGAGGAATGTGGGTCCAAGTGTTTCTTCGGTTATTGATCAGAACGATTTTCAAATTCGAGGTCATTGTGACCTTGACCTTTGACCAAGTTACCCCAAAATCAACAGGGGTCATCTACTACACATGACCAATCACCCTATGAAGTTTTAGGAATGTGGGCCCAAGCGTTCTTAGTCAAGTTATTGATCGGAAACGAAGTGGTCTACCGGACTGACCGACAGACAGACAGACCGACCGACCAACCATCCGATGGACAGACATTTACAAAACAATATGCCCTTCTTTGAAGGGGCGCATTATAATTAAAGTAAGAGCAACGATGATCAGCCATGCGACTTTTTAGGGACTGGTCTCAGGTAGTCTGTTCCAGGTCTTAACTTATCGCAAGCTGTCCTTTGACCCGCTATATATACATTAACGATAAAAGAAAGACGTTAGGTGTAAATAGAATTGATGAGATCATTGATCATGGCCTGTTTAGTAAACCTGCTGTAATAGTTTTTTTTGTTTTGTTTTTTTGTTGTTTTTTTTGTTTGTTTGTTTTTTTCTATCTGATTCATTGATTCTTTTATTACACATATCCAGTAGATAGATATACGGACATTCATGACGTGAAACATTTATATTTAATCTTAAATAAAGTAAGTGCTTCTAATACCCAGTTTGACTACAGCATCATGCATTGCGTGCACACATGTTAAGATAAATAAATGTATCAAGCACAGTGAGCAATTGATACAGAATCCTAGAGATTGTAAAAATACTGACTAGATATAGAAGCTATCAGTTGTTATATACATCTCTATAACAAACGATACTTGTCAGGTAATTCCGTCATCCTTCATTTATCACCAAAGTGTTCCGAATGCCCTAATAAAATCAAGTTTCCAATTTCACTTGTAATAGTCATTAGTAATGTGTTTGTGAATAAGGTATGATTATTAACCCAATTATGCCAAAAGTGTATTTCTTGTGGGGCACGTACATCGATCTTAAACTATTCAAAATATGTATATCTTTGTATTAACCTCATGTTTTTCTATGCATATGAACTGAGAGTAGAAAAATAAATTTTGATTTTGTAAAATAATAATGATAAGCCAATAAGTTCGTAACCGGGAGGACGCGGGTTCGATCCCTGGCCTCTATGTCGTTTAGATGGAAATCAGATTGAAAAAGACGATGAAATAATTATATAAACATGCCAACCACAAATCACACCTCATGGCAGAGCCTCATTATTTAGAACGAATGCGACCAGTGAAGCCATTAAATGTTCCGGGCATTTCATCATAATAAACAAGTCAGTTCTGACACGTGCACTGACACTATATAATCGCATAATTCGGTTTCATTGGAATATTTGTTCCATATATATATGTTTATAGTTCTCCTGTATATAATGAAACTCGTTTGAAATATACAGTACAAAGAAAACAATAAATCAAGATTACAATAAAATTGGCAATACACAAACGAATCATGCGGGTCTAGTGCGTGCCAGTGGTTTCGTTAACGCTTAAAATCATGAAAGAATTGAACAAAGACATATTAAACAGAGATAGGAAACTCCTGTAAAGGTCAGTGGGAAATATAGTTTAAGCACACATGCAGCAGACCATTGAATATTTCAAACTTTCAAAACAATGTGGAAAAATCACAGTGGAAAATGTAACCATATGATGAAATAATTGTTTCTCCGATACAAGTTTTTTCCAGGTTTGATTTATTTTAAAAATTCTTTTAAAATATGTTTTAAATCAAAGAGCTATTAAATATATCATAGGTCTTTGTTTAAATGTATTCAGTGTAGCATTTACATAGTTATCATCATAAAGGTACTTCTCTATTTTACAGAAACATTTTTATTCCTTGACTTATCTTAATACATTAGGTATCGTTTGATGGTTATGTTATGCTCTAACACAATATATAATTACTTTCATACATCTTCAATAGAATATGAGATCTTTGAAAAACTGTCTTTGCAAGAATTTGACAATTTGTTACGTGCTCTTGTGAGATTTAGACTGGTTGCCAATTTGTTTCATAAGTCTTTGAATTGACTGAGCAAGATAATTTAAATATCCAGAAAACAATATCATAAAATACATATCAAACTTAATGAAGAAAATTGCATGAAATAAACCAATATCATTAATGAAAAAAAATATTTATGACAGTAATTATATAATCTGAATCTGAATTTTGTACGTTGTAAATCCCAGTACTGGACTTTACACAACGGAAAAACATATTGATAAACGATACAGTCATGAGAAACTTTATTATATATTACGTTACTTAAATCAAAATACCCTTACTGAAAAAAGTATTTAACTATAATAACAGTTGTCGTTTATTACTCTAAACAGAGAGTATCTCTATAGAAAATCAGTTGTCACAATTGATAAGAGGTGACCAGTTTCTTACTTACTTTATCAAAGTCGTAGAAGAGTTAATATTATGGGAACTTTGGCGAAAAAAAGTTGTTTGTTTCCACCAACATCTCCAAAAAAGGAAAAAAGGAAAAAGTTAAATAAAAAAAAAAAAAAAAAAATAGGGTCGATAGGTCGGCTGAACTTTTTTTTTTTTTAACTTTTTTCCTCTTTTTTTTCAAAGATCTATTGTTATTATGTTATTAATTGTTGTTATAGGTTTCCTATTTTTTAAAGGAAGTGACGAAAAATAGTGTTTTTAAACCGTAATATTTAGCCAGAATGCTACGGAAAATGTTTAAGGTCGATACAAAAAAAAAAAATAAAAAAATAATAATAAATAAATAAATAAAAAAGGTCGGTCGGGTTAGTGGAAACAAGTAACTTTTTTTTTATTACACCTTATTAATGATAGTAGAAGCTGTATAATTGTAATGTAAACCTATTTGTAAAG
Source organism: Solen grandis (assembly GCA_021229015.1). Lineage (NCBI taxonomy): Eukaryota > Metazoa > Mollusca > Bivalvia > Adapedonta > Solenidae > Solen > Solen grandis. The sequence continues at coordinate 25,843,994 of CM037784.1, forward strand.
CTTTAGAATGTGTGTACACGTGTGTGTGTGGAAGGGGGGGGGGTAAATATAATTTGTGTTGTGAAAAGTGAAAACGCAAGTTATTCACCTGAATAACTTAGGCCGTACGTCTTCAGCACAAACAAATAAATACAGAAATACGAATTTAATGTACAGCTTCGTGATAATTATATAATATTTATGACGTTTGTGTATGTATATAAGACATCCTGTTAAACTAAATGGTTATTTGACATAAGCAGAAATTTACATTGCCTAAATTTAGTTTAGCGGAAAAGACATTTTAGGAAAATCCTATTATGTTGAATCTCCCGCTGATTTCGATCATAGTCACATGGTAGTGCTCACGATGCGTTATTGCCTTATATGGTATGCTGCCGTCTGATTTGTGAAGACGAAAAGACAATTACAGAAATTATCAAACATTTGACAAACAGAAAAAGCATGAAGTGAGTCAAAGGAAATGCCATTTAACGATACGTTTTACTTTTTTACGAGATATTAAAGAGTGCCCTATACAGCTCATCATTATTTTTAGCCAATTAAAATCGTCGGCTATATATACACATATAATCCGACATTCACTGCGAGACTACACTGCAGAATCTTTAGGGAAGCCATTTTACGATCACGAGTCCAGTTGACCGTTCTGTTAAGAAACCAGCAAAATGGTAAGTTTGATAAATGAAATTTACGATTAAGTAACATATAGATCATTGTGTATATAATGGAGCCACCATTTTGTAATTTATTTGAGTTTATGTCGGCGTTCTTTCGACAAACCGTTCGAGGTGATGGAATGAGGAAGTGAACTCTGTTCAGTTCCGGCATCCACGCCTCAAATCTCTTTTAACACTCCTTTCTTTCTTCATTTCTCTGTCGTTAAAAAGTCGATACGTTTTTAGTTGTTAATATTTGTGAATTCCAAATATTTTTTTCTTCAATGAATATGTAGCCATTATTTCAGAAATTGACTATTAATGACTTCCCTTTGGAGGCTGACTCATTCATGGTCGGCCATGTCTCACACCTCGGTTCTATGGTTTTCTATCGCACTGCTTTTCAATTCATTTTTATAATCAACCAAAATACTATATACACGGATAATCAGTGAGCTTGTTGATGTCAAAAAACGAATTAAAAATGTTATGCATTTTGTTTCAATTTGTAATTAATGCCTATTACTATTAGACAAAGAAATGATACTTCTTGGAGAAATGCCCACTCTTCCAAGTACAATAGTTAAACAGATGAGAAGAAAGTGTCTGATAATGATGTAACATCATGGCATACTTTTTATAACAGGTATTGAGGTTTGTCATACATTGATATCCAGTTGATATATATTTTTGGTTATTTTGTAAAAATGTAACCTTCCAGTTAACAAATTACAAAGACGATGTAATTGGTGATGCAATTTAATGGTTTCTATTTCTGAATTGATTTTGAAAGCTTTTCTTTCTCTTACTTTTACAATTATTTTCCAATCTTGCATTAATAGTCTGCTTATTCTTGTCTCTTGTAATTAACATCCTTTGACGGTATCTTTGTCTATTAAGATATTTTTTGGCTTTCAAAGTCACATTCTACATAAGTGATGGTTAAAAAACAAATCGGTTACCGTACACACGGTCAGATTAGGCGCAGCTGCTTTTAAGGTGCATCCTAACTTATTTGGAAAAAAAAATCACTTAATGTATCATATGCAGCAAAATCTTGTTTTGAAATTTGTGCCATCATACATTTTGACAGACTGAAAGCTATCCGTACGTCAACGGGCTAATCATACGGTAAACCGTTTTATTTACACATGGCATAAGATTGCCGTTAGACCGTTACATTAACAAGGGGTAGGATAAAGGTGACACATTTTCATAACATGACATTACTCAACTGTGTCCCCACACTGGGGACCATTGTCACCTGTCAAAATTCTCCCAATTAACAAACATTACGTAATAATTGCCACCTGTCAAGTTTCTCTTATACATCATGAGGTCTTGTAAAATTAACTTATTTGTTTATATTGAAAATGGCTTCCATCAAGTTGTTTCAGTTTCCACGATCATTTTATCATGAAATATACCAGTAGGATAACTAATAAGAACCAGTGTCCGACAAATCCTATGCCCGGAGCCCGTGGGCTACCAAATTTGTTGCCCAGGCTACCACCTCTTTTACATTAGTAGCCCGCTGGGCTACTGCCATTTCCTGTGTCTGGTTGCCCGGTGTCATCAAGCCGTGTACCCTCTCTAGTCTCTACAATACTACACATTATATTATGTAATGAAAATACCTACTGTGATCACTGATAAGGTATCAATAAAAAGGTGGAGTCATTCGACTGTTAGCCGTATCATATAAGGCTATAAACTTGAATTATCTGGAAAAAAAGTGCGCCTAATCTGCCAGTTTATACGGTACATAATTGATGATTGATCGAAATTTCTTGTCTGATTATTTCTGATTATCGATTATGATTTTAAGCCGATTTTGGAACTCTGAATATAAATATATTTTGTACAGGTGATAATGTTATCTTTATAATTTGTGTAGCAGAAATTAATCTCACTGCTTTCTTTTAGCAAAATTTTAACTTCAAAAATAATTGTGGTACAGTTGAAAGGTTATGTTACCGAGGTTTTTGAGGGAGGAGGAACACACTATTATATCTGAAAGAAGTAAGTTGAACTACCATGAAAGCTGCAGGGAAACTGAAATACTTGAATTTCACAATAATAGTCTCTCTTTTGAGTGAAGAAGTGGAATGGGAATCTGGTTGTTCTCATGTTGATTAAAGTCCTGTAGATGGTAAGTGAAACAGAATGAGGTTGCTAAATTATGTTTGCATGGATGTTGATAGCCTTTCCATATTATTAATTGAATGTTATTTTTTTTCTGTTCAGCATTTTTTGGAGGTATTGAGTTTTAGCTCATCTGAGCTATTGTGATAGCCTTTTGTCTGTCGTTCGTGCTTCTGGCGTCAACAATTTCCTTTAAACAACATCTCCTAAACCGCTGAATGGATTTTTGACCAGACTTCACAGGAATCATCCTTATGATGCCCTCTATCTAAGTTGTTCAAATTATTTGGATTGGTTGAAAAAGTAGGTCACGGGAGCTAAAAATAGGTTTTAAAAATGCAAACTTTGAAAATCTTCTGCAAAACTGCAAGACCTAGAGCTGAGATATTTGGTATGTAGCTTTATCTAGTAGACCTCTGTGAAGATTGTTCATGACCCTGGGGTCAAAATTGACCCCACCCCGGGGTTTTTTAAAGCCTGGAGCTTAGTTATGTGGTGTGTAGCATTGTCTAGTGGATCTCTACCAAGTTTGTTCAAATCATGGCCCTGGGGTCAAAATTGGCCCTGCCCTAGGGGTCACTTCATTTAACATACACTTATATAGGAAAAAAAAAAGAAAAAATCTTCTTCTCATAAACCACAAGGCGTGGAGTTAAGATATATAGTGTGTAACATGGCCTTATGAACATCTACCAGGTTTGTTCAAATCATGGCCCTTGGGTCAAAATTGGTCCCGCCCCAGGGGTCACATGATTTTGCATAGGCTTAAATAGGAAAATCTAGAAAAATGATCTCAGAAAATACAAGGCCTGGAGTTCAGATATTTATTGTGTATTATTGCCTTAAGGACATCTACCAAGTTCGTTCAAATCATAGGCCTTGGATCAAAATTGGCCTCGATCCAGCAGTCACTTGATTTTACATAGAGACTTGTATGGAAAAAAAAAATAGAAAAATTTTCTTCTTTGAAACCACAAGGCCTTGAGTTTAGATATTTGGTGTGTAACATTGCCTTATGGAGATCTATCACATATGTTCAAATCATGGCCCTGTGGTCAGAATTGGCCCTGCCCAGGGGTCATTTTATTTTACACAGACTTACATATGAAAGATCCTTGTCAGAATCCACAAGAACATGGGTTTAGTTATTTGGTATATAATATAGCCTTGTGAACGAAGGCAATATTAATGAGGTGAGCGATTAAGGGCCATCATGGCCCTCTTGTTTTATAAAGGATTGTTCGCAACTGTTCTTAATAGCATGCTTTCCTATATCTGACAATTATACATGACTAGTTTTAGTTGCTGATGTTTCCCTCAGTTATATTACTTGACAGGGCCTTCTCCAAAATTAAGAAGCGGCCTTAGCCATTCATTTTGGTAAATTAAGCTGGATTTTTGGCGAAATGGGGAAAAGGTAGACTGTCATTGTCAAGATTCATCAATAAACAAGTGGCAGTCTACATACATGCAGAGGAACAGATAAGCCGCGTATTTGCTTATTTTACGCAAATAAAATGAATATGCTAAACATTTCAATTCTGTGCGTACCATTTACGCATGAAAAAACAGCTTCACTCAATTCTTTTTAATTCCTTGTGTATTGAATTCCGTCAAAACAGCTGATTGTCAATTCCTGCTTTAAAGTGTATTGCCTTTGAGAACCATTGATCATTTGATGTTTGTACATTCAAATTTTTAGAGCATCTGGCGCACCTTGATGACTTAACAGGGTTGTCGATAGTACCCCAGCCCATCAATAGCGGACTGGGCTAAAATGCACAGTATCATCTTTGTTGGGTTATCTTATTTTTAAGTTAAGAAGTTTACACAACTTAGAAATTAATTATATGCAAAGCAAAGAATAAAATAATTATAACATGCAAATATATATCTTTTTTCATAAAAAAAGATTATTGCTTTATTTTCAATTACACCACATTTGTCTCGTGAATTAGACCTTGTTATCTTTACCTTCTGGCGAGAAAAACAAAATGTCACTTCAAGGTAGAAAATCAAGTTCCAGGAAACCATCCCTTACAAGTAACGAAAACATAATTCTCAGGTATTGTGGATTAAGCCACCTTTTTTAAGTTAGGATAAAGTTTTACTCAAAAAGTTAAAATATTTACAGTAAAAGTACTCATTAGAAACTGGTTTCACTCAGATAGTACAAAAACAGGGAGTGATCACTCAATTGAAACTATTTCTTATCTGTTCCTCTGTACATGTACTAAGTTGCATCAGTTTAGTAATGAAAACAAAATTATTTAACACCGAAATAGGACTTAAGTAAAAGGACATCTCAAATTCTAGCATCATCTGCAAGGGTAGCTGTCTAAAGTTATAAATGATTTGACAGGGCTTGCACTAACAGGTTCTGACACCAGTGGCTGAGTGGTTAGAGTGTCAGACTCAGGAGTGGGAGGTCGTTGGTTCTATCCCCAGCCGTGACATAACAAAGTTGTAAAAAAGGTACTGTTATAGCTCCCTTGCTTGGTGCTCAGCATATAAGGATAGTTGCAGGACTGGTTAGTCTGGTGTCATGATAATGTGACTGGGTGTGGTATCATGCCACATGTACATGGCATGATACTGCAGTGTGGCAGCACTGTATCTGTCTCAAGTAGAAATTATCTCCCAAATTACTGAAATATTGTCGGTGGGACATTAAACCTAATAAAAAAACATTAATCTTATACCATAACCCCTTCTGTACCTGTAAAAATAATAAAAAAAATTATGCAATAAAGTGCACGGTTTTGCTACATTTCAGACCATTTATCCTTTCATGAAGATAACAAAGGTCATAACAAAACTTTTAGGTTACCTTGATTATCCTCGTGAAAGGTCATGTGGTCAGTAACATAGCAGAACCATGTACATGTGCTGTACCTTAATGTTGAATTAATTTATGATAACTAATTAGTAATTAAGTAAATTAAGTAACTGTGTGTGTTCAGAATTAGCATGACGTGACCTTCAAGTGTGACTTTGACCATTAACCAAGATATCTGAAAACTAAGATCTGCACATTCTCTCTGTATGCTTAACATTTCTGTCAAATAATGTCTATTTCCTTCCAGCGGTTCTTAAGATACAGAGCTGACACAAAATGCTAACGGATGTACAGACAACCAGTGGCATAACATAATACCCCCCTTAGGGCGCAGGGGTGGCGAAATCTCATTTCATTTTACTTGTCCACGGACAACCAAATTCAAAATTTTACTTGTCCGTAGCTAAACACTGCTTGTATGTAAATTTAGAAGAACTATTGGTATAAAATATAGAAATAAATGAAATTATGTAACCACTCTTATAAATTAATTTCATTTAGAAACATTAATAAATGCACTTGTTGCTTCTTCCATTATTAAGTCTAGGACATAACAATAAAAATATTTTAGGCATTAAAAAGCCCAGATCATGATAACCACAATAACCCTTAAACATAAAAGTTTTTTTTTCTGATTGATTTAACAATCAAACTGTTATAACATCGGAGCATCTGCTATTGCCGACATGGCATTTTGCTTAGCCATCGTTGTCGAATTTAAGCCATTGGAGGTCTTTGAGTCATGATTCTTATGATTATCTTTTACACATGTTATGTTTCAATATATAGTCTTTTTTTCTTATTAAGTGTTATATATTCGATATTATACCCTTTTTCTCGTTTGGGACGATTTTAAATAAAGAATCGATCCATTTGACTAGGAACTTACTGTCATTGGTTATAATTTGTAGACTGTGCGTTAAAGCGCTGACTTTGACCTTTAATTTTCATTTCCTACAAGTTTAAAAATGAAACCAGTCAAAGCAGAATGGTTCAATATGCAGATCATCTTTTAAAATGCCGAAAAATAAATTTTATTTGACAGACGCACGTAAACTTCCGGTTTCGGGAGGGATATACTTTATGGTTAAAATGCTGTAGTTAAGATTTTGGCTATGATTTCGGGTTTATGGTTGTCCACTGACAAGTCAACAGTAAAAATTTACTTGTCCATCACAGCAAATGAACAACTCGGACAATGGATTTTGCCATCCCTGGGGAATATAAAAAGCCCTGCTGGGGGCCTTGTTTTCAAGGGATCAACTTTGTTTTAAAAATTATGGTAGGCAACAATGAGATGATCATTTGTGCTAAATGGAGAAAATAAATTCATAAAAGAATTTAGAAATTTCTATACAGAGTGCCTGTATATAAAGAAACTATCTGTCTGCTTTAGGGCCCTCATTTTTCAAGGAATGAGGTTTATGAGTCATGAGGTGACCATTTGTGCTAAATGAAATTGAATTCTGGCCATTGGCCTCATAGAAGGAAATTTTATATAAACCACATGGCCTGGAGTTCTTATATTTGGTCAGACTTTGCGGAAGTCTCAAAAATCTGTCAGACATTTGGTCTGACAAGCATGGAAATTTGAGACAAATATATCTAAAAAACAAAAAAAAAAAAAAAATTTTTTGTTTCTTAGTCAATTAGTTGAATTGAAATTTTTAAATACAGTTATGTGCATATTTATTCCACTTGATATAGCTTCATTAATTAAGTGTATAAGAAATTCAATCACAAAAAGGAATACCAAAATAGCATATGTCCATGTCTCTCTTAAGAGCCAACACAAGTTAAGTCTATTAAGAATGTCATAAGATAAAGCATATCAGGGATTCAAAATTAAACTTAAAAATTTCAGTTACAGTTATTCAAATTTGATTCAACTTATCCTTCATAAAAAGACACAGTATATGCCTCATTATCATTTTGTGTTCATTATTCTTAGATTTGGCATTTTATATTTCTTGACATACGCCATGTTGTAGTTAAGACTTGACCAAATCGAAAGGCTTAAACTTCAAATCCGACAATTACGTCATATTTTTTCAACTAAAGACAAGCTAGGGGAAAGGTGAATTGACAAAAAACATGATACACAAGTTTATCATATTCTTGTTGTGACATACGGCATACCGATATTTATGATGATTTTCGCTGTGTTCAGCAAATCTTGCAGTGTCGTGTGTCATCAGAATCTTACACATAATCGGGTAAAATCCTGTTGGTGTCAGTTCTGTATAGCTCTCATTGACCTTTTGTTTGTATCTGTAGCCATTTTTTTAAGTTTAAACATTTAGTTTGGCAGACTTTTTCAGTCTTTTCTCAACTTCCATGCGAGACAACAATTTGGTCAGGGGACTTCTACACATCCCTTAATTTCAGACAGCATGTCATTTTTTAGAGGTCACATCATATGTGTGAATTACACATTGCCTTTAGTTCAAGGTAACATTCAAAATTAGGTGTTTGAGAAGTGTTCGTTGATTGGATTAATAATTTTCACATAACCAATCGTAGGCTGATAATAAGCACATGTTTATCTGATTGACATAGAAGGTGGAGCTACAGCAGATGTAGGTCTCTACACATTTCTTATGTTTATTACATATTTGTAATCGGGTAATCAATCTGGGCGCATGCTTTTTTTTCTGTCAGTCTGACGCTATGCTCATATAATAGGAATCTTATGCCGAAAATAATAGGGCAGAGTATTTTTGCGCTTTAGATTTTTTTTTGCATGTTTATGGACTTCAAATTGACATTTTCACCGTGTAAGTTTGCTGAACAATTGTCGGTCACTTGGACTGACAAGATGCAATTTTTTATCAAACGAAGCCGAAATCTAATTGACATGTCCGCTGGTCCAACGCTTTTCCCGAAGTCAGTCTTTTGTGTAACATGGCATAGTGGACTTCTACCAAGTTTGCTGAAATCCTGGCCTCACGGTTAAGATTGACGTGTACCCTAGGGGGCACTTGATTTGTATTGACTTGTATTGGAAAAAAAAAAGATTTAAAAAAAATCTTCTTTAAACAACGTAGCCTTGGGTGTAGACATTTGGTGTGTGCCATTGTCTAGTGATTTTTAACAAAGTTTGTTCAAATCATGGCCCTGGATTCAAAATTGGACTCGCCAGACTTACACTTGTTTTTACATAGATTTACCCAGTGACCTACTTTAGAATTTTTAAGCTACAATGTTTAAATTTGGACAAGTTCTGTTTATTGTGTGGAATTAATCTGATATTCCTATATTTCTGCATGGATATTATGTATTCAGTAGGACTATGCTTTAATATAGTAACTTGTAGGCAATGAAAGCAATGTTTCTCAGGTGAGCGACTTCAGGGCCATGTAGGCTTCTTGTTCCATAAATTAAGTGCATTACCTTTACCTAGTAACTTTTCCCAAAACAAAATCAACAATTTACCTATCTGAAATTTCACTAATCTGGCATTTAATTTGCAAGCTTTTAATGCAAAACTAAAAAATATATCAGGGTTACAGATAAGGTGCGTATTTGCGTAATTAAGCAAATAAAATAGATAAAAACCCAATTCTTTTAAAATTCTTGCGTATGACAAAGCAATTAAAAATAAGGTTACTCAAATATCCAAAACATTAAAGCATATTGGTATGCAATATTATTAAACCCAGTGATGTTTACAAATACTCGTATATGTTTGACTGGTTACTTGCGAATCCGCAAAGTAGACTGCAAACTATTTTTGGTAATTTCCTACTTTGGGTTCCATTAAAATTAAACATAAATCCAGTCTTTTTTTTCGTTCATCTGACGCTTTTCTATTAGTTTGCTTAAAATGATTACACAAGGCAGGAAAAAAATAATAATGGGTAAACGTTTAAATAAACACTTTGAGCAGATACTTAACACTGCATGCGAACCAAACGTCCGGAATTTGTCATGCAATTATTGACGATCTGGAAGTTGAGATTATCTGTAGCTGCACCGAGGTTGTCAGAGGTATTTTACACGAAGCTTTGGACCGTGTTAACAATAAAAAAAAGCACGACAGCGGTAGAGTCAATAGCATCCAATTCAATTTGAACCGAACATGTTAACCAGTAACTTGTTTGTGTTTAATAGTTAAAAGTGCTAAATCTTAGAATCAGGAAGATAAAAAATGATTGAATGTTTTTAAATTTAATTGTTACGGAGCTAATAATAAATCTGCATATGATAATTGTTAAATGGACATTGTTGCATACAAGATCAGCAGGTGCATATACCAGTAAGTACATGTACTGTTATTTCAATTCCAAAATTAAGTTAAGGGAAAAAAGCAACTGACTTAATTTTAATGGAGTAACCATATTTTCATTACTCAATTAAAGTTGTGAAAACCCAATTCCTTGAAAAGTTGATGAGTAAATACCCAATTGACCTAAAACCTTATCTGTAGCCCTGATATATTGAGGAAAGTTCAAATGAATAGATCTAGTCAAATTTGTTTCTTTTATTTCTTAGTACTTTAAAGAAAATGTTTTAATGCTAATTAGATTTGTTGTTGTGTTGCAGTTACACAAATGCTTTCTGGATTCTATTTCCTTAATTTTATTGCATCTGTCTTTGCTGTATGATCACTTCTATTTGAGCTTCAAATTTTAAGAAATTTAACCACTACAAATTTGTGATAATAGCATATTTAACTATTTAAACTGTGCACACCAATCAAAACAGGCAACTTCCCAACTTGACAAATGCTTGTCAAATTGAATCATTGAAAGTAAACAGAGAAAGTGTTATTCAGTTTGTATACACAGTACCTACACATAGATTTATTGGCACCACATGGCGTCCAGTACATTCACTGTTGGCATATGATAAGAAAAAAGGACATCTACCAATCTATCTCTGCATACCCCCAACCCCTGTCGTGAATGTTAAGGCAGGAATGGGTGCATGTTGGAATTATTAAGAAATAGTGAGAGAAGTACACTGCCAATCTACACTAAGACCGTATTCATGTTAGTGCAAACCCTGTCAGCAGGTAGACTGATCATTTTGATTGACACATGGCCTAAAATTTCTGCGGGTCATTTGGATTCTCGAATGACTCTTTTGACAGCTTCTCCGAATCCAGTAATTAATCATAAAAATAATATAAAAAGGCTGTTTCACTTGGCTACCCTCCTCGGTGGCCGAGTGGTTAGAGTGTCTGTCTAGAGAGCGGGTAGTCTTGGGTCTGATCACCTGCGGCGACATTTAAGTAGCAAAAAATAGTAGTTAGTAGTATAGCTCCCTTTATTTGCCCTCAGCATATAAGGTTAGTACAAGGACTGGTAGGCCAAGTTTCAGGATAATGTGACTGGGTGTGGTATCATGCCAGGTGTCGTTTGTGTAATGCTGCAATGTGGTAGCACTAAATCTGTCTCAAGAAGACATTGTCTCCAAATGTCTGAAATACTAACAGTTGGATATATTAGTTTGAACAAACTATTTGGTTTTTATAACTGAAACATTAACTCCTCTTTCCCCACTAACAAACTTGACTAATATTAAGTTAGATGTATGCTAACTGCATGATGATGGCACAAGGTACATGGTAAAGTCAACTCTCGATACAACAACATTCAGTATAACGGCAAATTCTTGTTCTGGCACTAACAGTCATGTAACGGATTTATTTGTTCTTTATTTCTCTCTTTACAACAACAAATTCGGTTTCCGGTACAGGCAGTAATTTTCGGCAAACAAATCTCCCTGCCACTACCTTACCTGCAGTGTTTTTTTGTTGTTTTTTTTTCACTTGGGAGGAAAGGGGTCCGGGCCCATAGGAGGGGGGAAAAATTGTGTGAACGAGCTAATAGGGATTTTTTCTACTATAGGCATTTTGTTGTATTATACTCTTATTTAATGAAGTTTTATTGCAAAAAAAGAATTATAAGAACATTATAACATGTTTGCACAGTTTTATTAAGAATATTATATTTAACTACAACAGTGAGTCCATGTACACAATGGTATGTAAACTCATAATTTTGGAGGGGGAAAATGAAAAAAATTGGGGGAAAAATATATATTCTAGGCAGGGGGGAATGCCACCTATATTCTCCATATATTTTGACCAAAAAAATCACTGTTAAATCTGAAGTCATGTTTCAATCTCTGCAAATACAGCATGGTTTGTTACATGATACATATTAATTAGGCAAAAAAAAAAGGATTGTTTCCGCTACCGGCTCTGAAAAAAATAGGGTCGGTAGGTAGGGATTTTTTTTTTTTTTTTTTTTTTTTTTTTAAGAAACATGATTTTCAATCAATTTTTAAATCATATATTTAAATGACTTAATTCAGTAGATGTCTGACATTGAGTGGACTGACAATGGACAATAGGCTGTCACAAAAGACAGCAATGTCAGAGCACTTTAAGGTCTGGCTTGCTGAACAAGTACTTTTGATGTGAAATAGTTAATGAATTATAGGTATCAGAAATTAAAAAGGGTGACATCAAATACAATTTATTTCAGAATTTATACATTTGTGTTTCCCCATATTCTGTTGTCAGATTAATGTATTGTTAAAACTTCTAATTGTTAACAATTTAACTATAGACATTATGAAGCTAGAAAATAAAAATTAAATTTCTTTCTATAGAATTATGCATTTTTGTGATGTCAGATTGTTTTTTAAATAAAACCTTTCAGGGTTCAACACTTACCTTTCCCTTAAATTGTTTTTATTTGAAGTTAAATTCAGTAAAAGATTGTTGGGATATTTAAAACAATATTAAAGTGCACTTCTAGTAAACTTAAATTATCTTTATATTAGATTAAATGGTAATGCAAGTTTGTCTAAATGCATTACCCCACCCATGTCAGCCTTAATTTCAAATAAATGTTGTAAAATCTGTATTTCATTTCAAACAGTCATGTTTTTAAACATTACCAAAGCTTTTAGACCATTTTATTGCTGTAAACAAAAGTTATAAGTTAATGCTTTTTTCTACGATCATACCGGAAGTAAACAAAGTTATATTGAATTAGCTTTTCACATGCTATTAATACCACCAAAGGCATTAACTCGGCAGATCGGTAGAAACATGATTTATAATCACTGCTGTTGTATTGAAAGTTGATTGTATTTTGAGGGCTCCTTGTTTGAAAAGAGACTGTGACATAAACATTCATTTTTCGTTTATTCTTATTATTGAATTTTAATAATAATACCTTTGTAGTTTGTATGTAGCCAGTCATGTTGGAAACATTGTGGAAGTATCAGTATTACAGTTACTGTATTGTTTTAAAACCAACATTATTTGCATACTTTAAAATGAGTGATTAATTTGATTGAAATCCAATGGATATCATCAGTTGTCAGGGCTCTCGATCTCCAGTTTTAGTGCCGTTTTTGGACACCCTTTCCACAGCCAAAAAGAATGTGTTTTTTTCCCCCCATTTTCAAGCAAAATTCCCCCTACAATCAAAAATTCAAGGGCTCATATAAATAGCAAGAATGGTCAAAGGTTGATTGCACTGTATACTAGTTGAATTCCATTTCACTCTTAACCAATAAAGCTTCTAGACAGATACTTTTTCGTACATTTTTAGCTCACCAGAGTACAATGTTCAAATCATGGCTTTTGGGTATAAATTGGTCCCACCCTAGGAGTCACTTGATTTTATAGCTATGACTATCAACATTTGGACCACAGGTACAGTTTTTATGTGGTATTACGATTATTTTGCTGTACTTCTTCATGAATTTTGTATTCAGTATGACTGTTTCATAAAAGGAAATGTAGGCAGCATTAATTCAGCTGTGTGAATCAGGGCCATCTTGGCCCTCTTGTTAATAATATAATAGTTGTATGAATGTGCAGCAAAAAGTGCCTTAAATACCCCTTCCTGGGGAAAACAACATGGAAATACCCCCTTTTGAAGGTTTCAGGCACTGATCCCCAAAACAGAGAGAGAGCCCTGATTGTAGAGTAATTGTTAAAAGTTGATAGTGAAATAGTGAAACCTAAATGGTTCCCTTTGCCACAGGTAAATTTTATGGCATATCATTAATGTATTTTGTTTATTGATCCAGAAATATGTCAGCATCATTAAAGTATACTATTTTTAAGTTTTAGCCTTTATATTTCATTGACAGTATCTGTATTGATAATGGATTTGATGCATGTTTTATTTTCTTTTTTCAGTCTTCAGGTGTCAAAGTTAGTAAAGATGTTGGGCTAACTTACCAAGAGCAGCAGATGAAGCATAAATGTCCATTTGTTGTTTACAAAATAAATAATGCATCAGGGGAAATTGAAGTTGAAAAAAAGGCATCAGAAGGTAATTACTTTGTAGTTATTTAGTCTATCAGGCTGCATCTTCATATCCATTCAATAACTTCCATATTAATGGATTGATTTTCATAAAACTTGACGAAAGTGTTTGTCATAACACAAAGATGTGTCGTGCGCATCAACCATATGCATCCTTGAAAGTTCAAGGTCACAGGAGTTGTGAGAAGTTAACTTTGGTGTTCATAGGCTACATCTTTGTGTCCACTTTGTAACTCCTATATCTATGGATGAATCTTCATTGATTTTTACAAAAGTATTTTTCGTGACATGAAGATGTGTTGTTGCATCAACCAATTGAACACTTGAAATGTCAAGGTCACAGAAGTTGTTAGATTCATTATACAGGGATTGAAAAATGTTTTAGAGCCACTAGTCCTGCTGGAGGAGTGGCTGCTAAATTATACTCGTCCTGCATGTTATGCTACTCATCCTGCATTTCATGCATGATTTTCAAGAATAACTTATTATTTATAAATGCATTAAATCTTTAATAACTGAATACTTATATGAAAAAGAAAGCAACATAAGAGGATCTACTTTTGAAACTTGTATAAAAAGTAGCACTCTAGGCCCTGTAAAATGTGTGTACCGTAATTTTGACAAATTAATTGACAAAAAATTTGCGATAAGCTCTGTAAACATTGTTCAGTTGGACACGTGTAAACGAATCAAGTGCGCCTGTCAGTGTTGTATACAGTAACCATTTTATACATAACCCAATAATACCTGCTTTGTTTCTGTTTTTTCTTTGATAAAATGTAAACACATTGACTAGGATCATTCGAGTGGTCTTCGACTATTTTACACACAACCCGCTGCACATTCTACTCATAAATACATGTGGAATTTTTTATCCCTGTTCATAGGCTTCATTTTCATGTCCATTTAGATTTCCATAAAACTTTACAGAAGTGTTTGATATGACACAAAGATGTGTCATGTGTATCAACCATATGCATGCCTGAAAAGTTAAGATCACAGGTGTTTTTAGAAAATGTCTTTGGTATTCAATGGTTACATTTTCATGTCCACTCTTTAACTTTCATGTGTTTGGATTATCATGAAACTTTACAAAAGTGTTTGTGATAACACAAAGGTGTGTCGCGTGCATTAACTATATGCATGTTTTGAAAGGTTGGTGCAGTTCGGGGATTACAACCCTTTTCCATTATTTTCTTGTTTCTATCTGGCACAAATTCTTCATGGTAACTCTGACAATATTGCTTGCTATACTGACCAAGCCTTGTTTTTAGCTGACCTGAGCACATGAGCTTTTGGGATCTTTGAATGTCAATTGTCCGTCTATCATCCACAATTATTTTGTTCACACTCCTCATTAACCCTTTACTTTTTAGCTAACCATGCATAATACCTACCAGACCTCATGCTTCTTTCATTGTACAGATAACCTGTATCCAATAGATAACCCAGCAATTGACCTACCTCATTTGCATATGGGTATTTCTGGAATATCCGGGTTTTGACGGTACCAATATAGTTCAAGCCTAAAATACAGTGCTAAACATAAATGATGTCACTATGATGTCCAAAAAAAAAAAAAAGAAACACAGCAAAAATAGTTTGATGAAAAGAATTTACCTTTTTAATGACAATATAGAAATGAGATAGATAATTGTTATTCAAGTTGGTATCTGGAGGGATGCATTTTTTTCAGCTTGAAATTAATATGTCACAAAAGAGAACCAACCCTACCCAAAGCAAAAAATAAATTTTATAAACAGAAGGTTATAGTGGGAGCTATTAGGATCACCCTGCGTCCGTCAACGTGTGTCGTCCATTGTCAATAATTTGCTTTAAGCAATATCTCTAAACCACTGGATAATCTCTACTGAGATCCGCTCCGGTTATTTTTTTCGTATTGGCCTCCGCTTGATCTCTACCCAGGCCTTATATAAAAGCTTCGGGAAATTTACACCGATACCCCTAACTCGTTTCGGCAGTTCAAATCGATTGTTTTCGGATGCACACCTAAACATTCACGCATGTCTAGTAAGAAGACATATTTTTCTTTCCATTTCATTCAACATCGTTGCCTTAGCTTACCGATTTCACCAGTTTTACAGCTACAGACTCACGAAACCACCAAACTCGCCGTTTAAACCGCCATATTGTTTACATGCGATGGTTATCACGTGACTAATCCGTGATTGGATAACTACAGTTAGGTTCAACTCGCGGGTTATGCGGTACAGAGCGGTGTGTGGTTTTCTCGATCTATAAGTAAATAGAACGTATTTCACATAAACTTTCTTTTGAAAAATCGTTTTATACAGCAAAATTTCTTTGACTTTGCCAGGGCCGACTTATTGGCAAAGAGCATTTACCTTTTGCTGTTGAACAGTCGTAACTGAACGGAGCTGTTGTTGAAACTGTTTCACCACTAGTCATGTGATCAATATTTACAAAATGTCTGTTTAAAACTATGAGGTGAGCGGTTTGGTGTTTTCCATCACCGTATTTCATTAAATCGGCAAGCTAAGACAATGATGTTGTATGAAATGGAAAGAAAAATATGTCTTCTTACTAGACATGCGTGGATTTTTAGGTGTGCATCCTAAAACAATCGATTTGAAGGGTTAGGGGTATCGGTGTAAATTTCCCGAAGCTTTTATATAAGGCCTGGGTAGAGATCCAGCGGAGGCCAGAACGAAAAATATAACCGGAGCGGATCTCAGTAGAGATTAAACCACTGGATAGAAATTAATGAACTTGGTGTGAATGATCTTTGGGTGGTCCTCCACAAAGTTTTAAAATAAACTTAATTCATGCAGAACTCTGGTTGCCATGGCATCCAACAGACTGTTACTTTAAAAACTTCAAATATCTTTAGTTCACCTGAGTATGTAGTGCTCATGTGAGCTTTTAGGATCACTGGTTGTTTCAAATGACATCTCCTTTTAAACCTGCGCCAAATTTGGTAAAATTTGCCAGTGATATTCCTTGCATGAAGCTCTACCAAAGATGTTCGAATGGTTTGGGTCCATTGCATATCTGGGTCACTGGGGCCGAAAATAGATTTTAAAAGTGAAATAATAAAAGATGTTCTTCTGTGAAACTGCAAGGCCTAGAGTTTAGAAATTTTGTGTGTGACCTCTACCAAGTTTGTTCAAATCATGGTTCTGGGGTCAAAAATTAGCCCTGTCCCAGGGGTCATTTGATATAACATAAACTTACATTGGAAAAAAATGAAAAATCTTTTTGTCAGAAACCACAAGGGCTTGGGTTTAGATATTTGGTGTATAACATGGCCTAGTAGACCTCAACCAAGTTTGTTCAAGTCATGGCCATCGAGTCAAAACTGGCTCCACCCAAGGGGTCACTTGATGTACTTGATAACCTCAGAAGATTTTTTTCTCAGAAACCATAACAGTGTTGTTCAAAATATCCGGATAATATAGGATCACAATATTTTCTTAAACACCTTCCTTACCTAAAATTATAAAACTTGAATGAAGAAAATGAACTAAATGTGAATATAAAAAACGATTTCAAAGTTGTTTTTACAAAACCGAAAGTAAAATTATAACAAATATGTAGAGCTAGCAATGCTGTGCGTCAGTAAAGATTCAAATTTAAATCATTGGCAAGATTTCAAAATACTGTAATAACGTCTAGTGTAACCAAAAAACTAATTCATCATTAAATGATTTTATTGAAGTTAATAAAGGTAAAGAATCAAGCTTTATCGTAAGCATTCACCATATTTTTCAAAATTAGAAAATATGTCCCAGGGGTGTAAAATTTTCTGTTAGGTCACTCGTCCTGAAACAAAGTTAGCTCGTCCTAAAATGATTTTAATTTTTGCTTCCCGTAAAGTTGTATAAAGCTTTTGATATTTTGTGGAAACAACGCAAAACAATTTTCCTTCTTTTTTGTCTACCACGGAAAGCCAGAAAACCAATGATCCAGTGCTTTTCTTGTGCATTACGTTTTATCGTAAGCGCTTTGGTGCTTCCTATGTTTAACTCGCTTTTTTTGTATTTTCGTCGACTCTGCCACTGAGAAGTGTTTTCATTAACAATTGTTTCGACATTTTGACCGCCGGAAACAAAACATATTTTGCAGTCCCTGACTGTGCCGCAGTTCCGGACTGTGCCACAAACTAACAAAAAACGTATTGAAAAAAACACCGTAGAATATTGTGAACCAGTCTGCGCTAGCACCTTACAGATCTTTCTGAAATGAGCGTCGCTATGGTGATATTTTGTCACAATTAGCTCCCCTGATCAAGTAAAGAATCTTGATTAACCATCGTAACAATATGAAATTCATTTTTTACTGAAACATTTCTTTCTTGGCCCCGAAAAGTTACTCGTCTGGTTGGACGAGTGTTCAGGGAAATTATGCTCATCCGACCTTGAAATTCACTCGTAAATACGAGCGGACGAGTGGATTTTTACAGCCCTGTGTCCATCATGTAGTTCTTAGCAACGCTGTAAGTCAGGGAAAATTCGGATGTAAATCATCGATATCAATTTATCTAGTTTCCAAAATTATGCCAGGAATTAATCATTAAATATTCTATTAAGAATCGAGCGATATTGTATGTAATCCATATTATTTGAACTTTGAAACTGATGTTAACTTTACTGAATGATTCGTCTGTAATTTGTATACATGGCAGGGAAAAAAACTTAACAGAAATTCACCAGTGAAGTACGCATCAAATGTGTGAAAAATACTTCGGTATTTCTACCCAAGATGAAAAAAGGGCCATTTGTAAAGCCAGCAACTTTAAATGTTGCATTTACTGGCGGTACAACTTACCTGTCAGATCACCTAAAAATTGATCTGATGTCAAAAAATAAAGGCAGGCCTTCGTAAACGTTACCAAAATGGGAACTAATATTCAGAATTAATTATTGTTGTGCACCAATGATTATCTCAAGGTTTCTCACCATAACTGCATAAGTATTTTCAATTGCTTGAAAATTGTGGCTTCCAGATGATTGACTAACTTTAAGAATTCATTGTATCTGAAACTTGACTCTGATTGCTGCAGGTAGAATCCAGGTAAAATCAAGTGCCTTGAATCGTTTTAAATAAGCTTATTATACTCTGATGAGCGATCTAGGGCCATATGGCCCCCTAGTTACAGAACTCCTAGAGATAATGCTTTTAAACTTGAAACATATACATATTTCTCTTATGTACATTTTGATAAGGCCACCTTTAAAAAAATCTTTCCCCTCTCCCAACCCTAGTCTGGAAAAATGGGTATGTAGGTGGGAAAAATCTTTTTTAGCTCAACTATTTGAAGAACAAGATGAGCTATTATGAGTCCCTCAAACTTATCACATGTGCTTATCATCATCAGACCAACCAGTAGAATCAGGAACAGTAACTCTTTCAAATTCTATTGCACATTTATGGCCCTTTTTGGACTTAGCAAAAATGTTTTAAATTTTGTTTAACATAGCCATTATCTCCAGTTTTACTCATTGGATGTCTCTCATACTTCACACATGCTTCATCATCAGACCAACTAGTAGACTCTTTCAATTTTTATGCCCCTCCCCCTCGAAGAAGAGGGGGCATATTGCTTTGCACATGTTGGTCGGTCGTCGTTCGGTCTGTAGACCAAACAGCTTCCGATCAATACTTTGGAATGCCTGGGCCTAGGAACTTCAAACTTAGTCTGGAAATTGATCATGACCAGTAGATGAACCCTATTGTTTTTGGAGTCACTTGGTCAAAGGTCAAGGTCCCAGTGACCTTCATTTACTGGGCTTGAATTTGAAAATGGAGAATGTTCATGATTAGTAGATGGACCCTATTGATTTTTGGGGTCCCTAGGTCAAAGGTAAAGGTCACAGTGACCTTGATTTACTGAGATTTTATGCTAAAATGGTGACCAAACCATTTCAGATTAATAACGAACTTCAGACTTAGTATGAAGGTTGGTCATGACCAGTAGATGAACCTTATTGTTTTTGGAGTTAGTTGGTCAAAGGTCATGGTCACAGTGACCTTCATTTACTTGGCTTGAATTTGAAAATGGTGACCAAGATGTTTCCGATCACCATCTTGAGAAGGCCTGGGCTAGGAACTTTAAACTTAGTATGGAGATTGTGCATGACCAGTAAATGACCCCTTTTGATTTAGGGATAACTAGGTCAATGGTCAAGGTCACTGTGACATTGAGATTCTGATCAAAATGGGTTCTGGTCAAATCTTTTTCACTAGATTTTTTTCAGCATTTTTACCTTTACTGGATGCAAAAAAACAGGTAAAACTCAAATGAGACATTATTCTTCTTGTTATCAGTAGTAAACCTTCACCAAGATAAGTTCTGAACTTTGTAACATGCCCACGTTATAAAGCCAAACATCATACAAATAATATAGCTATATAAATATTATGGCATATGAGGGGGGCATATATGTTTTACAGGCATTTCTTGTTTTTTGTTGTTTTTAGCTCACCTGAGCACAAAGTGCTCAAGGTGAGCTTTTGTGATCGCCCTTCGTCCGGCGTCCGTCGTCGTGCGTCGTCAGTCGTCCGTCGTCAACAATTTGCTTTAAACGACATCTCCTCTGAAACCGCTGGACAGAATTTGATGAAACTTGGCAGGAATGTTCCTTGGGTGAGGCTCTACAAAAGTTGCTAAAATAAAGTTGATCCATGAAGAACTCTGGTTGCCATGGCAACAAAAAGAAAAATAATTTGAAAACTTTAAAAATCATCTCCTTCAAAACTACTGGCCAGATTTTAAAATAAATTGGTACAGATATTCCTTGGGTCAACCTCTACCAAAGTTGCTAAAATTATTCCGATCCATAAAAAAACATGGCCGCCAGGGGCGGGGCTTATTGGCCTTATATGTATATAGAGAAACCTTTAAACAACATCTCCTCTGAAACCACTGGACAGAATTTGATTAAACTTGGCAGGGATGATCCTTGGGTCAACCTTCACAAAAGTTGCTAAAATAAACTTGATCCATGTAGAACTCTGGTTGCCATGGCAACAAAAAGGGGAAAAAAATGAAAACTTTAAAAATCATCTTCTTCAAAACTACTGGCCAGATTTTAAAATAAATTAGTACAGATGTTCCTTGGGTCAACCTCTACCAAAGTTGCTAAAATTATTCCGATCCGTAAAAAAACATGGCCGCCAGGGGCGGGGCTTATTTGCCTTATATGTATATAGAGAAACCTTTAAACAACATCTCCTCTGAAACCACTGGACAGAATTTGATTAAAATTGGCAGGGATGATCCTTGGGTCAACCTTCACAAAAGTTGCTAAAATAAACTTGATCCATGTAGAACTCTGGTTGCCATGGCAACAAAAAAAAAAGAAAAAAAAAAACTTTAAAAATCATCTTCTTCAAAACTACAGGCCAGATTTTAAAATAAATTGGTACAGATATTCCTTGGGCCAACCTATTTATCTCAGGTGAGCGATTTAGGGCCATCATGGGCCTCTTGTTTTTCATATTTAATGCCCGTTTTAAACTTAGAACAAAACGTTAAAGTTATGTTTAACATTGCCATTATCTCAACTTTTACTTGATGGATGTCCCTCAAACTCCAAGTAGGAACAGTAACTTTTTCAAAATATTTATGGGCCTTTTTGGACTTAGAAAAAATGTTAAAACTTTTGTTTTACATTGCTATTTTCACAATTTCTTTCCATGGATATCCCTCATAATTCAAACATGAACTGTCATGAATTTTAAAATAGTTATGCCCCTTTTTAGCTCACCTGAGCAAAGCTCAGGGTGAGCTTTTGTGATCACTTGGTTGTCCGTCGTGCGTCAACAATTTCAACCATCTTCTCCTCTGAAACTACCAGTCTGATTTTCATCAAATTTTGCCAAAATGATACTTATGATAGCCTAATGCAAATTCCTATTTTTTTTCAATTCCATGAAAAACTCTGGTTGCCATGGCAACCAGAAGATAAAATCTTTAAAATGCCTTTTCTCAGAAACATATAGACCTACAGATTTGATATTTGATAAATAGCATTAGCTAATGTTACCTCAACATCAGTGCAAAATTTGTGCCCCTGGGGTCACAATGGGCTATGCCCAAGGACCACACCCAGGTTTTTGTATAGAACTTTATAGGGAATTCTTGAAAAATCTTCTCTTCCGAAACCACTTGATGGATTTTCACCAAATTTCACTAAAATGTTACTTACCTAAGCTTGAGGCTAATTCTTAATAATTTTTATTGAATTTCATGAAGAACTTGGGTTGACATAGCAACCAAAAGACATAAGTTTAACTTGTGTTGTTGTGCATCGACAACTATCTTCTCTGAAACTACCAAATCTATTTTCATCAAATTTTATCAAAATGATACTTATGATAGCCTAATGCAAATTCCTATTTTTGTTTTCAATTCATGAAAAACTCTGGTTGCTATGGCAACATTAATTACCTAAAAAGATACCTATGTTAGCCTTAGGCTAATTCTTTTTTTTTTTTTTTTTATGAAGAACTTTGGTTGCCATGGCAACCAAAAACATAACTTCAAAATGTGTTTTCTCAGAAACATACAGACATACAGATTTGATATTTGGTACATAGCATCAGCTTCAACAACAAATATATGCATCAGGGTTTACATGAGGACACTCCCATGGGACCACACCCAGATTTTGTATGGAACTAAATAAGGAAAACAAAAAAAATCTTTACTTCTGAAACCATTGGTTGGATCATGAAGAACTTTTGTTGCCATGGCAACCAGAATGCATAACTATAAAATGCCTTCTTAGAAACATACAGACCTACATCTTTGATATTTGGTATATAGCATCCTCTCATGGTTAAAGCTTTCCTACAACAAACCAAATTCAAGTGAGCGATTTAGGGCCATCTTGGCCCTCTTGTTTTATTTAGAATCACAGTTAAGGTTTTCAAACCACCTCATTTCTTCACTTAACTGTTTAAGGTATTGCTTTGAAACTTTGAATACCTGTTGATGACCATCACCCCTACTTGTACATGGCAAGAGTACATAACACTGTTTTGGATTTTGGCATAATTATTCCCATTTTCTGACTGGATTAATCTTTTTGTAGTAACTTACTTTTTCACTGAACTCTTGAGATATTGCTTTAAAACCTTGAGCACATGTTTATTGCTCTTGGGTATAATAATATAAAATAATACATAGATTATCATTTTGTCTTTAATTTCAATATTTATTTTTATTGACAAGCATTGAATAGTCCAGCATGCTGTCATACAGACAGCTATTGTTTTCTTACCTGATTTGTGCCAGATAAAAATTGGTAAAAAAAAAAATAAAGCAGATTACCCAATAATTTTTTGGGGGTCAGCAGGATTTATGAGGTGGTTGGGCGAGGGGTGGCAAACAGTTTATTAAAAGTGGCCTTATACAGAGAATATTTTTTTGCCTTTAATTGCAATATTTATTTTTATTGACAAGCACTAGAATAGTATAGTGTACTGTCTTACAAAGAGCTTTTATTATTTATGCTGATAGTACCATGTGAGCAATTAAGGGCTAATATGGCCCTTTTGTATAGAATTTGGCATGTGTTACCCTTCAAGTTTCAAACATTGATTTTCCTTGGTTAACTGTTTATGGATCAATCTGTTGCTTTGTTTCAGAGGAGGGTTTTGAGCAGTTGAAATGCTGTTTGAAAGAAGCTGCTGAGGCAAAAGAGTGTCGCTATGTAACATATGACTGTCCAGATGACGACGAATGCCACAAAGGCAAAGGAGCAAAAGGAAATTTATGTCTTATGTCATGGTAATTACTGTTGTAAGCTTTATTAGTGCTGTGGATTGCAAACTTTGTGACAATCTGAATCCTGGATCAAGACACAAACCACAAATTGACAAAAGCTTGGGCTTGTGGTTCTACATGTTAAGAAATTTTAAATTGTACAGGTAAAAGTTAAAGGAGGTAGATTAGGTTTTATTTTCAGGTCATTTGGGTGAAAGTCACTTTTACTTTAAAAAAGTAGTAAAAGTAAAAAGGTTGGGAGGGGGGGGGGGTTATTTGATGTTCTTTTAAATTTGGCATGTAGATACTTAATGGGAAGATGGTGAATATTGTTGGGGTTGAAAGGGTCAAGGTCAATGTTACTAAAAGAAATATTTCAGTTAAAAACCTTCATTTATAATTGAGACATGAGAACAAAATTTGGTGTGTAGTGAGAGCAAGATTATTACTGATTATGAGGTCAATTAGGGTTAAGGTCAGTCACTCTTAATCAAAAATATTTTGGGATGTATTAACACAGAGTTATAGGCCCTTGTTTTTTATACGCCCATCTTAAGATGGGGCGTATTATGTGAACACTCACGGCGGGCGGGCAGGCGTGGAACATTTGTTGTCCGGGCTCTAACTTCAATACCGTTTGCCCAATCCTTTTCAAACTTTCCACACATGTGCATGGCCATAATATCGCGGATGAGTTCGATATCCAGCATTATCGCGTGAATGACTTAGAAGTTATGGCCCTTGACGTACACAAAATACTTGAAATTGTGATTGTCTGGGCTCTAACTTCCAATACCGTTAGCCCAATCCTTTTCAATTTTTTCACACATGTGCATGGCCATAATATCACGGATGAGTTCGATATCCAGCATTATCGCGTTAATGACTTAGAAGTTATGGCCCTTGAACACTTGAATAAGTCAAAAGAGACATTTTCCTTTAAATTAATGGAAATGTTTCAACATGATTGTTTTAATAAGTAACATTCATTAACTAATGGGATTTAGGAGACAATAGCTTGTTTCTCTGAGCTATTTCTGAGAGTCCCCATACTGTGATGGGCGTATTTTGTGGCAATACTGACCCTTGTTAGCAACATAATGTAGATACAGGTTATTGTCCACACTTTAACTGCAAAACCCCTAGCTTGAAGTAGACTAAAAAATTACCCAAGTCTATCTACATGGTTTCCGCACATATCAGAGTAATGATCATAATGTACATAGACATTCTTGTCCACTTAAGTCTCAAAAACCTCTTGCTGGAATTGGATTGATAGATACTAAGTCTTGTTGTGCATATATCATCAGAATGTTTAATTACAATGTTTTAATGCAAGTTATGATCCTTTGTTTATTTCGTTGAAATGATTTTTAGTAAGCTATTGGGATCACCCTCCATCCGTCTTTAACAATTTATTTTAAAAGACATCTCCTCTGAAACCACTGGGTAGAAATTGATGAAACTTGGCATGAATCCCCCTTGGGTGAACCTCCACAAAAATTGCTAAAATAAACTTGATCCATGTAGAACTCTGGTTGCAGTGGGAGCCAACACTAATTCTTGAAGCAGTGGTCCGAATTTCATTTCATTTGTCATAAATGGTCACCTAATTTATTTTTACCATATTTGCTCAAATGAAGTTGATCCCTTGAAAAATGGGCCCCCGCCCCACAGGGTAAGCTAGTTAGTACCCTACCGGTGTACACCGGAGGGGACTATAGGTTTGCCCTCCATCCGCCTGGATGTCTGTAATCTGGATCCCGTGGTAACTTAAAAACCGATTAAGATAGTATTTTGAAAATTGGTAGATTAAGATAGTATTTTGAAAATTGGTAGATTAAGATAGTATTTTGAAAATTGGTATATGAATAGATGACAGTATAGAGATTCTGCATGTCACTTTGTTTTGTTTTTTAATCAGACCAAAATTCTGGTTGCTATGGTAATGGAAAAATTATGCACCTCACCAGTAGGGGACTCATGTGTTGTGTGCAACACCAGTAACTTGTTTCCTAATATATTCTATGTAGAAAATTTCAATAATCATCTTCTGAAATAAATGGTCAAAATTAAATTTCATTTAATACACAGTGGTAACCAAATTAGTCCCAACCAGTGAAATCAGTTGGGGACTACAAGTTTGCACTTATCCTTCTGTCTGTCCGTCATTCTGTTTGGACATTCTGCTTTAGTGTCTGCTCCATAACTTGGACATTTATGGATGGATTTTAATAAAACTTCACAAGTGTTCCTCATAACCCAAGGGTGTGTCGTGTGCATCAACCATATGCACCCTTGAAAGGTTAAGGTCACAGGAGTTGTTTGAAACTGTCTTTGGTGTTCAGGGGCTACATCTTCGTATCAGCTCTAAAACTTCATATTAATGGATGGGTTTTTATAAAACTACAAAAGTGTTTGTCATAACACAAAGGTGTGTTGCGCACATCAACCATATGCAAATTCTCTTGGTATTCATAGTCTACATCTAAGTGTCCACTCTGTATCTTGCATATATATGGATGGATTTTCATTTAACTTTACAAAGTGATTGTCATTACATGGAGATATGTTTTGGCAACAAATATACACATACTTGGAAGGAAAGATCACAGGAGTTGTCTGAAATTCTCGTTTGAATTCATAGGTCATTTTCATGTCCGCTCTATACCTTCCATATCTAATGTTTGGATTTTCATAAAACTTAAGAAGTGTTTGTTAGGACACAAAGATGTGTCATGTGCATTAACCATATGCACACTTGAAAGGTCAGTGCAGTTTGGGGATCATAACCCATTTCAGTTATTTTCTTGTTTCTATCTGGCACAAATTCTTATTTTGGGGGTGGTAGGGGGAGCTGTTTCACTGGTCGGGACTCCTGACAGTATATCTTGCTATACTGACAAAGCCTTGTTAGTTCCCTACCGGTGTAACTGGAGGGGACTCTAGGTTTGCCCTCCATCTGTCTGTCCGTCTGCAAAAACTGGATCCCATGATTACTCAAAAAGATATTTCTATGAAACTTTAAATATGGATAGATGGCTGTATGGAAATTATGTACATCTTTTTTCTTTCTTTTTTTCTTCCTAGGTTGAAAAATCTGGTTGCTATGACAACAATTAGACTTAAGATATGACAAATATATTGTGCAATATATTGTAATAACTCAAAAAGTACTGAAGATATTTTTATGAAACTTGAAATATGGATAGATGGCTGTATGGAGGTTATGCCTGTCTTTTTAGCTCAACTATTCAAAGAATACGCCCTTGCGTTGGCGTTGCAGATTTTGGTTAAAGTTTTGCATGCAAGTTACTATCAACTTTATATCTCAATAACCATTTATGGTATTGACTTGAAGTTTATAAATATGTTCAGGGGCATCAGACAACCAAGGTAGATAACTCTTGACTGAATTTAATATGAATTATTGCCCCTTTTTAACTTATATCTCAGAAATTGTTTATGGTATTGACTAGAAAGTTAAGGAGTGTATTCAGGGGCATCAGAAAACCAAGGAGGATAACTTTTAGATTGAATTTTATACAAATTATGGCCCTTTTCTAACTTGGATACTTGGTTAAAGTTTTGCATGCACAGTGTTATTATGCTAATGTCTCAGTAACTAGGCATGACTTCATAAAAATATTAAAGGGTATCAGACTATCAAGGTATATCAGTTTTGATTATTATTATATACAGGGTATGTGAAGGGCAAGAATTGAAAAAGATTTCATTTGATTTACCAACAAACATTTTGAATAGTCGAGTGTGTTGTCCTCTGACAGCTTTTGTTTATTTCTTCCTAGGTTGAAAGATCTGATTGCTATGACAACAAATAGACTAAAAATATGACAAATAAAGCAATATATTGTGATAACTTAAAAAGTACTGAAACTTTTTTTATGTAACTTGAAATATGGATAGATGGCTGTATGGAGATTATGCACTTTTTTAGCTCACCTGAGCACAAAGTGCTCAAGGTGAGCTTTTGTGGTCGCCCTTCGTCCGGCGTCCGGCGTCAACAATTTGCTTTAAACAACATCTTCTCTGAAACCGCTGGACAGAATTTAATGAAACTTGGCAGGGATGATCCTTGGGTCAACCTTCACAAAGTTGCTAAAATAAACTTGATCCATGTAGAACTGGTTGCCATGGCAACAAAAAGAAAAAAAAATATGAAAACTTTAAAAATCATCTTCTTCAAAACTACTGGCCAGATTTTAAAATAAATTGTACAAGCCTACAAGTAACTTGCTGGCTGATTTGGTTTTATACTGTTCGCTGCTCCTCAGTGGTCTGGTGATGAGGATTTTACTATGAAAATTGGTAATGTTTAACTGTTAAGCTTTTCTGCAGTTCAGGCTACCTCTCCAAAAGTTGATCCTTTACAGATCAGATTTACAGAAGTTGAATATTTTTAAGTGTGATGTTTTGTTACATTTATGCATAAAAAGAATGCATCAGCTCATAAACAAAACAAGAAATATGTCTTGGTAGTTAAAAAGTTACATTAAATTACAAGGCCACTTATTAAAGAGAGAGAAGTCTAACAGAGAGAGAGAGAGAAAAAAAAACAGCTAGAAAAAAAAAAAATTGTACCCTTAGATGAGATAGTCCACTAGTCTGATAGGTCATTTGGGTGATTCCACTACATATGCAGAGGTGGAGAAGATAACATTACCACAAATACCATTCCTATAGCTTCTGGCAGAGGTCACATTTTCTGGACTGTGTTCCTCACTGAGTTAGGGCAAAACTATATTACCTGCTACTATGTATATGAGATACTAGGCTAGTTTTACACAAAGCCACCTGATAGAGATATAAGGGTTATTCATACTATCCTAAATCAGCAGCAGCATCAACATCATCATTAAAGTGATTGTGGGGGGGGGGGGGGGGTGAATATGCAGATTGTTTGCCTTTGCTTTGGTTCATGTCAGTGTTCCAGTACACAGGGATTACCAAACACCTCATAAAAACCACAAACGAATGATTAAAAACACTTTGTAATAAATTGCAACTTATTTCATAATAATTAACCCTTTTCCTCATAGAGATCTATAAAATACCTATGTGAGTAGCATAAAACCTAATCAGCCTGCAAGTCCCAACTGTTACTCGCAGGCTGATCAGGTTTTATGCTGTTTGCTGCTCCTTAGTGGTCTGGGGATGAGGATTTTACAATTAAATTTTAGAAAGGTTTAAGTGGGGCTTTCTGCAGATCAGGATTTATGTGGTACCTATAAAGGGCGTCATAATGAGTTTTTATGAGGGAAAAGGTTAAGGACCAACTCTCTTTTTGTCCATTTTCAATCAGCAGTACCACACTGAAATCTCATGATCACTGTTTTTTTTCCATACTTTTGCTAAAATGGGTAAGAAAAACTGTCAAGTTCCTGAGAAACATGTATATCAGTATGATACATGTATACTAGGTTGCATATAGAGCAGTGGTACTCAGGTGAGCGATTTGAGGCCCTATGGGCCTCTTGTTAGCTCACCTGAGCACAACGTGCTCATGGTGAGCTATTGTGATCGCCTTTTGTCCGTCGTCCGTCGTCCGTGCGTGCGTGCGTGCGTGCGTGCGTCCGTCGTCAACAATTTGCTTTAAACAACATCTCCTCATGAACCGCTGAAGGGATTTTGACCAAACTTCACAGGAATCATCCTTATGATGCTCTCTATCAAAGTTGTACAAATTATTCAGATTGGTTAAAAAAGTAGGTCACAGGAGCTAAAAATAGATTTTAAAAATGCAAACTTTGAAAATCTTCTTCTGCAAAACTGCAAGGCCTAGAGCTTAGATATTTGGTATGTAGCATCATCTTATGGGCCATTACCAAGATTGTACAAATCATAGCCCTACGATGATAAATGACCCCGCACCAGGGGTCACTTGTTTTACATAGAGTTATATAGGAAAATCTTTAAAAATCTTCTTCTATGAATCCATTAGGCCTAGAGCTTAGATATTTGGTATGTAGCATCATCTTATGGTTCATTACCAAGATTGTACAAATCATACCCTATGGTGATAAATGACCCCCACCAGGGTCACTTGTTTTACATAGAGTTATATAGGAAAATCTTTAAAAATCTTCTTCTATGAATCCATAAGGCCTAGAGATTAGATATTTGGTATGAAGCATCATCTTATGGTTCATTACCAAGATTGTACAAATCATGACCCTATGGTGATAAATGATCCCCCACCATGGGTCACTTGTTTTACATAGAGTTATATAGGAAAAACTTTAAAAATCTTCCTCTATGAATCCATTAGGCCTAGAGCTTAGATATTTGGTATGTAGCATCATCTTATGGTTCATTACCAAGATTGTTCAAATCATAGCCCTATGGTGATAAATGCCCCCGCACCAGGGGTCACTTGTTTAACATAGATTTATATAGGAAAAACTTTAAAAATCTTCTTCTATGAATCCATAAGGCCTAGAGCTTAGATATTTCATATGTAGCATCATCTAATGGTTCATTACCAAGATTGTTCAAATCATAGCCAAACGGTGATAAATGCCCCCGCAATAGGGGTCACTTGTTTTACATAGAGTTATATAGGAAAATCTTTAAAAATCTTCTTCTATGAATCCATAAGGCCTAGAGATTAGATATTTGGTATGTAGCATCATCTTATGGTTCATTACCAAGATTGTACAAATCATAGCCCTACGGTGATAAATGCCCCCGCACCAGGGGTCACTTGTTTTACATAGAGTTATATAGGAAAATGTTTAAAAATCTTCTTCTATGAATCCATAAGGCCTAGAGATTAGATATTTGGTATGAAGCATCATCTTATGGTTCATTACCAAGATTGTACAAATCATGACCCTATGGTGATAAATGACCCCGCACCATGGGTCACTTGTTTTACATAGAGTTATATAGAAAAAACTTAAAAAATCTTCTTCTATGAATCCATTAGGCCTAGAGCTTAGAAATTTGGTATGTAGCATCATCTTATGGGCCATTACCAAGATTGTACAAATCATAGCCCGATAAATGACCCCGCACCAGGGGTCACTTGTTTTACATAGAGTTATATAGGAAAATCTTTAAAAATCTTCTTCTATGAATCCATTAGGCCTAGAGCTTAGATATTTGGTATGAAGCATCATCTTATGGTTTATTACCAAGATTGTACAAATCATGACCCTATGGTGATAAATGCCCCCGCACCAGGGGTCACTTGTTTAACATAGAGTTATATAGGAAAATCTTTAAAAATCTTCTTCTATGAATCCATTAGGCCTAGAGCTTAGATATTTGGAATGTAGCATCATCTAATGGTTCATTATCAAGATTTTCAAAATGGTGGCCCTTTGGAGATAAATGATCCCGCACTAAGTCTTCTCCTCTGAAACCATAAGGCCCAATGCTTATATATTTGGTGTGTAGTATTGTCAGGGCTAAAATGTTTAAGATTGAGTTATATCAGAATTCTTGTCTGTTTAAAAACCTTGTAATCAGTTGTAGCAATGGTACTCAGGTGAGCGATCCAGGGCCATCATGGCCCTCTTGTTTTTATTTCTTCCTAGGTTGAAAAATCTGGTTATGACAACAATAGACAAAAAAAAAAAGGAAAATAAATCAATATATTGTGATAACTTAAAAAGTACTGAAACTTTTTTTATGAAACTTGAAATATGGATAGATGGCTGTATGGAGATTATGCACGCCGACATACTTCATCATAAGACAAGGGACATTATCCTAAAAGCGATACTTTTAGAAGTTAATCCCCCTTTAAAGTTTTAATGATACTGGTTGCCCTTTACCAACAAACATTAACACTATATGCAGTGTTCTTATTTTTTAGCTCACATGAGCACAACGTGCTCAAGGTGAGCTTTTCTGATCGCCTTTTGTCCGGCGTCCGTGCGTCCGTCCGTGCGTCCGGCGTCAACAATTGCTTCAAACAACATCTCCTCCTAAACGGCTTGGCCAATTTGAAAAATATTTTGCAGGAATGTTCCTTGGATGAAGCTCTACTAAAGTTGTATAAATGGTTCTGGTCCATTGCATAATTAGGTCACAGGAGCTAAAAATAGATTTTAAAAATGCAAACTTTGAAAATCTTCTTCTGCAAAACTGCAAGGCCTAGAGCTTAGATATTTGGTATGTAGCATCATCTTATGGGCCACTACCAAGATTGTACAAATCATAGCCCTATGGTGATAAATGACCCCGAACCAGGGGTCACTTGTTTTACATAGAGTTATATAGAAAAATCTTAAAAAATCTTCTTCTATGAATCCATAAGGCCTAGAGCTTAGATATTTGGTATGTAGCATCATCTTATGGGCCACTACCAAGATTGTACAAATCATAGCCCTATGGTGATAAATGACCCCGCACCAGGGGTCACTTGTTTTACATAGAGTTATATAGGAAAATCTTAAAAAATCTTCTTCCATGAATGCATACGGCCTAGAGCTTAGATATTTGGTATGAAGCATCTTATGGGCCACTACCAAGATTGTACAAATCATAGCCCTATGGTGATAAATGACCCCGCACCAGGGGTCACTTGTTTTACATAGAGTTATATAGGAAAATCTTAAAAAATCTTCTTCTATGAATCCATAAGGCCTAGAGCTTAGATATTTGGTATGTAGCATCATCTTATGGGCCACTACCAAGATTGTACAAATCATAGCCCAATGGTGATAAATGACCCCGCACCAGGGGTCACTTGTTTTACATAGAGTTATATAGGAAAATCTTAAAAAATCTTCTTCCATGAATGCATAAGGCCTAGAGCTTAGATATTTGGTATGAAGCATCATCTTATGGGCCACTACCAAGATTTTCAAAGTCTTGGCCCTACGGTGATAAATGACCCTGCGCCCAAGTCTTCTCTGAAACCATATGGCCCATTGCTTTTAGATATTTGGTGTGTAGTATTGTCAGGGGTAAAATGTTTTAGATTAAGTTATATCAGAATCCTTGTCTGTTTAAAAACCTTGACATCAGTTGAAGCAATGGTACTCAGGTGAGCGATTCAGGGCCATCATGGCCCTCTTGTTTCTTTTTCTTCTGACCAAAATTCTGGTTGTTTTGGTAATGGGAAAATTATGTACCTCATCGATAGGGGACTCATGTGTTACCTGTAACATCAGTTACTTGTTTGTATCTTAAGTTTTCAACAAGGTTAAACTGAATTGATAAATTAAGCCGATTGTATTCTGGTGAGGGTTCTATGGTCATTATGGCCCACTTGTTTGAAGCATACTCCGCATAGCTTGAAAACTATCAAAGGGATATATGTATATCAGTTTAACCTGTATTAGCGACCACCTGTACTAAGCAGTCAATATGTATTAATTCAATTTTATTGCTGTTTATCTAAAATCTTGCTTTTCTTTTCCCCTTCCAGGTCCAA
The DNA here is from genome assembly GCA_021229015.1 of Solen grandis. Classification (NCBI taxonomy): domain Eukaryota; kingdom Metazoa; phylum Mollusca; class Bivalvia; order Adapedonta; family Solenidae; genus Solen; species Solen grandis. Next base: position 25,877,102 of record CM037784.1, read on the forward strand.
TGACAATAAAGCACTCATAAAAAACAAGATGTTGTACGCATCAAGCTTTGCTGAAATGAAGAAAGCTTGTCCTGGTGTAAAGAAAGTCCTTGAGCTTCACATGAAGGGGAACTTGACTTAAAGGAGATTCAACATAAAATAAAGAAATAAGAATGTTGATGTTACAGGAGATTCATCATAAACTGAAGAAATAAGAATGTTGATGTTTTACCTTTCAAGAATTTTTTAGGCATTTTACGATAAGATAGCAATATATTAAATATGTTTTAGAGTGTGGCTCAATGTATATTGAAGGCATAACTCAGAAATTTCTGACATTACTGAATCCTTTTTCCCATTCTAAACATTGGATACAGATGTATATTTGTGTAATTATTTTGATTAAAAAAATCTTGCCAATATCTCTCTTTCCTTTATATTTGCCACACTCTAAAAAAAGTTTTCTTTCCAAGGATAATGTCAAAAATTAATATCAGGATAATAAATAAAGCAGATGTATTCTATGTCAATTTAAAGCCTCATTTATCCCGTTTTTGAATCCTTTGTGTGCAACATCTAAAGAAAAAATACCATAAAGGTTCTCTGGGGGTTTTTTTTGGTTTTTTTTTTTTTTTAATTTAAGAAAATGTGTATATTGTGTTAAATGACATTCCATGGACTATTTGGGAAATAATGTGTAAAACAATGATCAAAAAATGTAGTGCTAACATTTGTATGTAAATGTATTCATTTCTTTCAATTATGCATATTGAATAAACTTGATTCTGTGTAGCTAAATTAATATTTTGTCAATCTGTTAGCCCTTCCAGCTGGCTTGTGGTAGGTCAGCGGTTCTACCAGGATGCCTCCGTGCATTCGGGGTCTTCCTCCAGCTTTAATTGGCTGGATGTCTCTATTGACTGAAATATTGTCGAAGCGACGGTAATAATAAGTCAATCTGTTACAGCCCAATACAAACTCATTCATACATACAGTTGTACCATTTCTTCACCTTGTGGGAAACTACTACTTCCACAAACTGCAGTGCTACCTGTTATGTATGTGTGCTCCCGCATACATCAACAAATATTTTTGTCAAGAGTTGTTGGTCTGTCACATATTTCGTCCGGAAGATAACTCCTCTTCTACTTTGGCTATTGAAATGAAATTTCATTTATGGAAAGAACTTAATAAGAGGAAGTGTCATGCGCAAGGTGGTCCATGACTCAGCAGTGTTTGAATGGGAGACATCAGTTTTCCATGGCAAACGAGCTTCGTTCTTTAGAATTGAGCACCAATCCCTAATAGGGAGATTGTTTAATTGTTAAAAATGGTACTGGTACCTTGTGCTTGGCAATTAGGCCCTGTAATGGTTCCGCTACATTTCGGACCTCATGGCATTTAACAGAGAAAACCAAGGTTTCCTAACTTTCATTTGGGTACCTTGATTATCTTGGTAGAGGTTGAGTGGTCCAAGATGTAGCGTAACCATAACAGTGACTTTACAATATTGTAGGTTAAACAGTGCTCCAGCTAGGATTTGAAAAGGACTGTATGGTGGTGCCTAAAAGGGCATTTTGAGGCGCGTAGAGCCAAATTGGGGGTAGGTGTGGGGGGGCACCCCAAGAAAATTGTTTAAACCCTTGAGAAGCCATCTTCTGCATTTTCAGACAAGAAATTTTGTTTTACAGCAGCTTTTGTACATTTCTTCCAGATTCAGACAGTTATGTAGATCAGTGGTCCATTTATATCTTTCTAAACACAACATTTCAACAATTTTTTTTCAAATTAAGATGTTAAAAAAGGCCTTTGCAAGAATGACTTATTTATGTGGAGATTTGAACAGTTGTTTGGAAATATTTGTGCAGAATTTTTAAAAATCCAATTTGCATCATCGTTCTTTGATTACAAATCTTTATTTCAAGTTATCAATAAAAATAATACCAACTGAAAAAAATATAAACCTGGCATTTCAATTTTATATCTATAGCTTAAAGAACAATTAAATTGAGCATCCAAGACATTGTGAAAATCCCCCATTTTTTCATATGTAAATTAATTAATGCATATCATATATATAAGAGGTTTCATATCAATGACTATACTATTCATTATTATTATATGAAAAAGGCATGGTAAATTCACCAAAAAAGACAGGTGTACATACAATTTGGAGGAAAAAAATATTTCTAAACTCTAATATTTTTCAGATTCCAAAGTAAATATTTTTTTAAACATATTTTTAAAATACTTACTAAAACATGAAGATATGTCTTCCAATTTAACCAGATTTTTACAATACAGAAAATATTTTTACGTTAATTAAGTTGCTTGCGTAGACTCGGTTAAAATTTATAATTTGATTTTAATTAATCTCCAAGACCATTCAGTTTCATCAACTCTTTTTTAAATCAGTTATTAGATCTTTTATGATATATAAATGTGAAAATTCATTTTTTTTTTTCAATAGATCTTATGATATTTTAATTTTTAAATAATGCAATTTTGTCTCAATGCATTACCTCACCCACCTCAGTACGATTATATTATTGTAAGTACAAAGTAAGCCAAAATTTCAAATAATGGTGTAAAATCTGCATTTAAAGTATTTTATCAATCATTCATGTTTTAAAACACTACTAAAGCTTTTTGACCTTTTTTTATTGCTGTAAACAAGATTTATCAGTGCATGTTTCTTCAACCATGCTGTACCGGAAGTAAACAAAGTTGTATTCAAGCATGCTTTTTTACATGCTATTAAAACTGTCAGAGGCAGTTAAATTGAATATAAATGATAAAGATTATGACAGTCTGATAACATGTCGATGCAGAATGCCAAATTTGAAATATTACAAATATTTATGCCAAATTAGGCTATCTTTTTCGTCCTGTAGAATCAACCTTTACTTTCACTTCAAAATTTAACACAAGCCATGGACATTTAAAGGGTTGTAGGTTTGTGTTCACTTATTTCCTCTACAATCATCAGCAATGGTAGCCATGATGATCTGTTGCTCATAGCAGCAGATTTGCTGATAGACACCCATTTGTGTACTGTAACTTCTGGAGTTTTTGATTAACATGACAAGCGGCACATGCCGATAAAAGGACTTGGGCAATTTGC
>CM037784.1:25880304-25892997 GCA_021229015.1 Solen grandis
AGGAACAAGAGGCCCATGATGGCCCTAAATCGCTCACCTGAGATAAATAGGTTGACCCAAGGAACATCTGTTCCAATTTATAAAATCTTGCTGTATTTTGAAAAAGATGATTTTTATAGTTTTCGTTTTTTTTTCTTTTTTCACCATGCCCAAACCAGATTCTATAATGGATCAAGTTTTTTTTTTAGCAACTTTTTGAAGGTTGACCAAGGGTCATTCCTGAGCTAGTTTTAATCAAATTCTGTCCTAGGGTTTCAGTAGAAGTTGATTTAAGGTTTCCTAGATACAGAAAGGCAAATAAGCCCCACCCTCGGCATGTTTTTACGGATCGGGAAATTTTTTGGCAAACTTGAGAGGTTGACACAAGAAAACTGTAACAATTTATTTTAAAAATCTCGGCCAGTGTTTTGAAGTAAGATGATTTTAAAAGTTTTCATATTTTTTTATTTTTTTTGTTGCCATGGCAACAGAGTTTCTACTGGTTCAAGTATTATGAAGCAATTTTGTGAAGTGAACCCAAGACATCCCTGCAAGTTTAATCAATATCTGTCATGGTATCAGAGGGATGTGATTTAAGGTTCTAGATACAATAAGTCAATAATGCCCCCCTAGGCGGGCCATGTGTTTTTTAACGATCGGAAAATTTTAGCAACTTGAATGAGATGACCAAGGAACTTACCAATTATTTTAAATTCTGCCGTTAATTTTAAGAAGATGATTTTAAAGTTTTCATTTTTTCTCTTTTTGTTGCCATGCAAAAACCCGAGTCTACTGGATACAAGTTATTTTAGCAACTTTGTGAAAGTTGTACCCAAGGATCATCATGCAATATTAATCAAATCTGTCCAGTGGTTTCAGAGTGACGTTTTAAAGTTTCTCTTATACTTAAGGCAAATAAGCCCACCCGCCCCAGGCGCCATGTTTTTTTACTGGATCGAATAATTGATGCAACTTTGTTAGAGTTGACAAGGAACATCTGTACCAATTTATTTTAAAATCTGGCCAGTAGTTTTGAAGAAGATGATTTTTAAAGTTTTTTATTTTTTTCTCTTTTTGTTGCCATGGCAACCAGAGTTCTACATGGATCAACTTTATTTTAGCAACTTTTGTGAAGGTTGACCCAAGGATCATCCCTGCCAAATTTAATCAAATTCTGTCCAGTGGTTTCAGAGGAGATGTTGTTTAAAGGTTTCTCTATATACATATAAGGCAAATAAGCCCCGCCCCTGGCGGCCATGTTTTTTTACGGATCGGAATAATTTTAGCAACTTTGGTAGAGGTTGACCCAAGGAACATCTGTACCAAATTATTTTGAAATCTGGCCAGTAGTTTTGAAGGAGATGATTTTAAAAGTTTTCAAATTATTTTTCTTTTTGTTGCCATGGCAACCAGAGTTCTTCATGGATCAACTTTATTTTAGCAACTTTTGTAGAGTCTCACCCAAGGAACATTCCTGCCAAGTTTCATTAAATTCTGTCCAGCGGTTTTAGAGGAGATGTCGTTTAAAGCAAATTGTTGACGACGGACGACGGACAACGGACGACGCCGGACGATCACAAAAGCTCACCTTGAGCACTTTGTGCTCAGGTGAGCTAAAAATGTCAGGAAAACAGACTCCAACCTACATCTGCAAGGGGCTTCATGACAGCAATCACCTTTCAGCAACAGAGTTCCCCCGAAAACAGGTAATGTCTTACTTTCATTTTAATTTTTAAAAAAAAAAAAAAAAAGAATAGGAATATATATTTGAGATATTTATGTATATGAGGCTGCTTTTTGCCATTTTCATAATTAAATTCAAACTCTTACTACAAAAAGAAAACAAGTTACCTGCTGTTTTTTATATTTACTATATATGTATATATACTTTGCCATTCTTAACTACAAGTACAGATCTTGTCCTTTTCCTCGTAAAGCATATTCTATGAAAGGTATAAATTACTTTTTGGCTGGGACAGTTTTCTGTAGGTTCCAGAGTTTCAGGGTGTGATCCTCAGAGCCAGTGATCAGGACAGGTTCAACTGGGTGGAAGGCCAGCGTCCGGACACCATCAAAGTGACTACGTAATGTGTACTTGGCATTCCATGTCTTCCTGAATACTTCTGTTGGGGCAGATATCTGCTGAAGAGAATGAACAGAACAAATTAAACTGTGATAAACATTATACACACAAGAATGTTCTTCAGAACACATTTGTCATCTGCTGAAGCATGACAGAAAAAAGTGTGACAGACTACTGACGTGCGGCCAGACTGGAGTATGGGGCCATTTCTTGTGTTGTTGAATGGGCCATGGCCCCTTATTCTATTGTTACGAAATGAAGTCTAATGTTCTCTTTTGTTCTGAGTACCATTAGATGGCCCAATAATCCAATATGGCTGCATGGACAGACGGGCGAATGGACATACAGCTGACGGAAAAATGATCCATAAGTGTCACCCCTGCTAACAGCAGGTGACACAATTACTGTGTCAACCATTTTAAAAACTCAGATGAAGACAAACTATTTATCAGCATTGACAATTTTGTAATGGCAAGGACTCCTTTGCTCATTTTATATACATTTCATGCCGTCTCAAATCAATAAAAGTAACATTTACCAAAGGGATTTTTGGTCAATATGCCATTTGCATTTATCATTGAATCATAAACCTGTCTAAGACCTTAAAAGTTTATACTAGTATTTTGCTTTGTTTGCCCTACACTGTTTACTTGAGCATATCATACTGACACTGATATGAAATATAAAAATTTATCATATGACATTAAGCTCAAACAGCTGTTTCTGGTTTCGTATAACCATCACATATTCTCTTATATTTAACGCGTTAAATAAGCCGAAGAACATCACTCCGCTTCAAGCGCGTATTCTACATACATGCATAGTGTGTTGAACTTGAACAGCTGGATTAAATGTATCTGATGCAACTTTAATCATATGATGTTTTAAATGTATGAGAAATACACACGTTAAATCATTATTTTTAGTTATTATTTGAAACTATTTTCTGGGTGTTGGATTACAAAGTAATTTGATATGAAATAACAATTTATGTCAGATCCTATAATGTAGAATAACTATTACTACTTGTTAGGTGGCAGGTCACGTGGACTGATGATTCACCAGGAGACCCTGCCAACATTTTTTTTACACAACAATCTGTTAAACAAAAGGTCCTGGAGAATAAGTTCTATCACCGGAAACGCTGCTGTCAACAACTTACGGCAGTTTGCTTCCAGCAATTAAGGAGACTGTCCCAATTAACACCTTATCAGAACTCCTACTATAGTATAGGAATAGCATTTAGGTCTTCAAGAATAAGCATGTCTTGTTATAGCTTCCTGATACACTTAAAAATCTCTAGATAAAATTAACCTCATTAGCACAGGACAATCAACTCACATCGTAGTTGCCTGGATCAGCATCATTATTGACAGTTATCTCAGCAAGTTCCCCGAGGCCCACCCCTATGGCGGCATCCAGGTCATCGTCTGCACTGTTGACCCCTATCACGGGCTTCCTGTTGCCTCCCTGGAACTGCAGGTTGCCGCCTGCCTGTACACCTCCACCTATAATGCCAGAGTTTACTGTGGGCTCATCACATATTGCAAATATACCAACATTGTATGATAAAATAAATCCCAAATGAATAAAATCCATTTTAACCCTTTACCTCATGAATATGAATAAGTACAAAATCAAGACTTGATGAATAATGATTTACTTAACTTAAAAACAGTTTTTCTTTGCCAGGCAGACTGTAGAATATGAGCTATAATGCTGTATTAGAAACAGAATAGACCCTAATCAGACAGCTCCTGGAAGCAGCTGTCTGATCTGGGTCTGCTCAGTGTCTATCCTAGGACCCGCAATTGTGGGATTCACGCATATTTTTCAAAGATCCCACATGAATTACATGTACAATCATGTATGTGAAAATCACGCATAATTCCAACAATGAAAAAAAAAGCAAAAAATGCATATCACTTAGCACTTTTCCACCGCTAATTGTCACCAATGTATTGATTCCGCCGTGTTTATTTATCATGGTATTTGTTTATATGTACACCGGGCACCAGTCGGAAAAAATCACCCAAAATATAAACAAACGAAAATATTTTTGCAAGTAGCGTTATGAGCCAAAGACCTATGATCTTTAATAGGTCTTTGTATGAGCGCTGTAATTCAGTAAATGTTTTTCGTTTAAAATATAAGAATTAACCAATCTATTATCAGTTGTGCAGAAGAAATGCCTAAGTGAAGAATTACCAATTTCTTCACTAAATCTTCTGAAAAGATGACATTAGTTAATCCTGACAACCAAAATATCCAGTACTTTCGATACAAAAGCTAGTGAAAATAAATATGAAGAAGAGAAAATCTAACAAATAATGTAGCACTCCCGGTCTGTCAAAATTAAAAAAAAAAAAAATTGTATTTCATTCAAACCATTTGGTTAAAAGAATGGCCGTGGCTTAATCAAATGAAAAAGATGAGATGATATGTACTGTACTGAAAAAAAAAAAAAGATTAATATTTGTTTTAGTGTAATCCACCCTAATTCTTAAAAAATCCCCCCTGTTTTTTTATGGTAGGGGGAAAATCCCCCTTAAATTTTGTATCCTTGGATAGACACTGTCTGCTCTGTTTGTCACAGGGTCAAAACACATTTGAATAAAATAAAAGCTTAAAGCTTGAAAATGAATTCAGGTGAAATAAAGTTCTATATGTTTAGTCATTGTGTTACCAGTGTGGCTCCCATCCTGGTGGTACCACTTACCTACAGGTTTAAGGTACTGTGTAATAGGCAGTCAATATCTACAGGTATATTGCAGCATTTGTTTCATACTGTCAAAGGAGAATATGCCAAATACTTACACAGGCATTAAATGCTTAGATGTCTTGTTAGAGATGACACCGTTGCATTATCACACGAAAACACAACAAAATCACAGGTCTTAATGCATGCTTTGCAGCAGATTTTAAATAATGACAGATCTTAAATTTTGACAGTTTTGATCATCTTTACTTTCATATTAATGCACTTTAAAATAAAAACCTAAAACTCTTAGTACAGATATGATTTTTGTACATAATTTGAACATACCAAGTTCCTGTAATGCAATATGAGATTTTTTTTCAACAGGCAATACAAGGAAATTATTTCAATCACTGAAATAATTAACAGAATGACTGAAGAACAGCTGGCAAGACCTAAGCACGGACTTCATCTGGTCCAGTTAGGGTCCCAGGGTCTCCAAAATAAAAATGTTCTTAAAATATGACTAACATACTCCAGCTCAAAGTATAGCCCTTACATTTAATGTTATTTAATTGTTGAGATCTGGTCCAGCTCTTGCCTCAGATTCTTGAAAATGAAAACTGTGCTCAAGTAAGACAGTTATTCTCAACCTCAAAGTATAGCCCTTACATTTAATGTTAATTTGAGCAAGATATTTGAGTTTGAACCGAGATCCCATTTAGTATTATTTTTCATGACCTTGGGGCCTAGCCTCTCAAAAGAAGCTTCTATCAGATGTCAATATTGAAAACAACTAGATAACATTCACATTCTGTATTAGCACTGAAATCTCAATATACTTATCACACAAAGCTTCAATTTTATCTGTTGGCTCAGCTCACATTACACATGCAAAGCAACACAAATTAGATATGCCTTGTAAAAATTGTAAAATCCAAAAATAAATATATCAAAGGTTATTTTGAGACAACATCATAATATATAATCATTATTTTATGAAGTCAAACAAATACCGCTCCATCCCAATTATTTACATATTTAAAGCTCAAGTTATGTCACTTTCTAAAAAATTACAGTTGGTTATTGCTTCCAGCTGTTGATCAGGACACTAATATATCCATTTCCAAGGCAACCCTCTGACTTTTAAGATCACAGACCAGTGTGTTAATTGTCTTCAATCTGCATGACATTTCAGAACCAGGTAAGCAAACACATCAACCAGACAATTCAACTTTCCAGGACAGGATTACTATGATATCCCTTATTATATATAATATATTGGTACTAATGTTAGAAAACCATTGCCAATTTTCCATAACAGTCAAAAACAAAAATCAGTAAAACTTGTAAACAAAGGTCACTTAATTGAAACTCAAAACTGGCCTTTAAATTGAGGTGGCTGTCATAACAAGGTTAATTTTTCTATAAATTCATGAATGAATCCCAGTCTCCGGCCTTTGTTCTAAGGTGACCACAAATACAAGTTTAAACTGGATTAAAAAAAAGTGAGAACAACCATTTCTGAGATAAGTTTCCACAGACCTGATGGCCAGTGCTTTTCCAGGTAATCAAAAAGTATGCACAAGTTTCAAAAGAACCATTGAGGAGCTCCTGACAACATGAAAGGCCAAGCAATCCTGAACACATGCAGTTGATTGATTAGTGCGACTGATCCAGCTGATCTTGTAGGGACTGAGCACTACACCAGAACCAGCTGGTAAATCCATCAAGCCACATCACCACAAGGTTCACCGGCACAGGTAAGAAAACACACCCACCACTGGAGGAAGCTGAACCAAGTGCCATGGTCTAATGAAAGGCACACATGCCGTGAATTATCCACAACTGTTATCATGCACACAATTTTCATCACTCATCAGGAGGCAGAAAAAACAGCAATCCTGGGTGCCTACATGTAAATCAGAGCTGCTGCATTTACAGACTGAGATAAATGCATCTTGTAGTGTATATACTTTCAGTTCAGACTGAATGTAACAAATTCACTATGTGTAACAAATTCACTATGTGGTATTTATTGTTACCAGTATTGTCCTGATTGACAATGGTATTGTTATGATTTCCATGACTTTTCATCTGAAAACTAGTTCTGACATGCTGATTCATTTAAAAAGGGTTGCATAAAAACACTATGTACAATTAATTAGCATACCAAGTTTAAAGAAAAAAGGTCTACGGCCAATTAGGTATCACATAAGACTGATCAATCGATAGAAATAAGCCTTATGCCCCTTCATTTAAAAAGGGTTGCATAAAAACTATGTACAATGTTCATCCAGAGTTACAAAGTAAAGAAAAAATCATTTTATATTTCTTCATATCTTATATCAACCTGGATTAAGATGTGTATGAAAATAAAGACAATATAGTGCCTGTTTAACAACCTAAAAACCGCTTTTTTTTTAAAATTAATATATTATGTATCAAATTATGGGTTGATTTTAACAGCAATAGTAGAAGAAGAAAATAAAATATAACTTTTCCTTAAAAAATAGACTGGAAGCAATAAAAATAGCAATACAGCAAAATAAAGACATCTGCTATGCAGTGTGGCCCAGTTACAACCTAAGGCTGTTGTTGCTTGATTAAGTACAAGTTATCAAATAACCCCTTGTATGCTTCCAAGAGGCTTTCCCTTGTCTAATGATTTTTTTATAGATACTCAAAAGGAAGTTAGACACTTGTGACAATTTAATAATACTGATATAGCATTCAAGTAGGTTATAATCACACAGAAAACAATGCAGCAGCTATTTCCTGTATGAAAAGATAAAATGAACTTAGATTAATGTACAATTATGAATTTTCATGTTTTCAGAGAGCTTTTGAAAATGAAGCTACCTAGAATACCACTTTTCTAATATACCCTCCTCTTTATCTCTCTTTTCCCCTAAAAAGAAAACACTGTCACAACAACCTCAGTGTTCAAATATGGGGGGGAGAAAAAAAGGACTATCTATCTGACCCCCAAAATGAAATGTTTTATGCTGAATGTAAATGTTTCTTCATGCATACCCATATCATCTACATCTGACATGCTATTCTGGGTCATTGGGGAGCTTGCAGCACCTGCTTGGGTGGAGGATAAATCATCTGCATCACTCAGATTGGCCAACATGGCTTGTAAAGCTTGTCTTTTGGGCCCTGGAAAATGAGGTGCATTAGTAAAATCAAGCACAACAAACACACAAACATGCCTGCAATTATTCAGTGAGTAAATCAGCATTCAATTGTTCCTGAATTGTTATTCAAGTGTTGGTTATCTGTCTTTTATTTGTAAGATTTTCCTTAGTATTTATCTAAATTAAAATTCAAAGAGTATTTGTTCTGCTTTATAAGCCTTAATTACTTAAAAAAAAACTTTCTAGGTCAAACCCCTGTACCAAGTTCTACTAGGATAATGCGGCAGAGGTTGCATAAGCTAGGAAAAACTTGGCTGTATGTGTAACTAAGGGAATACACAACACTGCCCCTACATGGTTTTGATAAAATCTTTCACCAAAATCTAAATGGGGATTAAGTACTGTATGAGGATTTCAAAGCAAATGCAGATGCACCATTTCTGAATGGCTGATCTAAATATAACTCTTTCAAGTGAATGTGTTTGTTAGATTTAGATCTGCAGACTTGGCTTAATCAGATGGGTTTAAACTTCAGCCTTGGCTTAAACAAATGGGTTTAAATCTCTACTTGGCTTAAAAAGACAGTTTGCAGTAAACCAGAACATAATCATAAGTTTGCTTCATCTTGCAAGGTTACCACACAACCATGATCAGTGATTGTCTTGTGCCAACAGTATGCACAATAAGACTTGGTACTCTCAGTCTTGTTAAAGTTTCATTAAAATTTGGCCAAAGGTAGCTGAGAAATAGGGCGTGCAAATCTCATCTACAGACTGACTGACCGACCTGACTCAAATATAGCCCCATACACTTTGTAAATTGGAGGTATAACAATATGCAGATCTTTCATCTTGTATGGAAATCCTGACTATCAAAGACATTTTGAATTCAGTTGCTATGATAATGTTTCCAAAGGACAAGCTTGCTTCTTACAACTTGTAGTGATTTTTTTTACAGTTCTCACTACAAGAGTCCTAGGATTCACTAGGCTAAAAAATATGAGTTCCAATATGGAAAGTATGCATCCTACTTTAATTTCAAGTGTTTTCCATATGTTTAATGCATCCAGTGGATGCATTGAAATTAACAAAATGCATCCACAGTGAAAACATTGCATCCAGGATGCAGAGTTAAAAAAAATAACTGCTTATACTATTGTACACACGGGCAGATTAGGCACAGCATAGTATAAGGTGCATCTTAATTTACAGGGTAACTTATTTTGGAAAAAAAATATCATGTACGGCGAAATATTGTTTTGAAATTCATGCCATCATACATTTATACATTTTGACAGACTGAAAGCTATCTGTATGTCACAGTGGCTAATCATACGGTGAACCGTTTTATTTACATGGCATAAGATAACCATTAGACTGTTACATTAATAAGGGGTAGGATACAGGTGACAAATTCTAATAACATGGCATTACTCGACCATGTCCCTGCATTCTAAATAACACTGGGACCCAATGTCACCTGTTAAAATTCTCACAACTAACAGACATAATGTAACAATTGCCACCTGTCAAGTTTCTCCTGTAATGATGAGGTCCCATAAAATTAACTTATTTGTTTATATAGAAAATGGCTTCCATAAGTTGTTTCAGTTTCTTGCCTTCATTTTATCCTGAAATATACCAATAGGATGACTAATAAGCCCAAAGGCAATGACCTTGCTTGTTTACTCTTGTTTCAAATAGACTTTATGGCATTTTATCATATTAGTTAGCTTCCAGTATATCCATTTTCAGAGATTATATATCGGTAAACTTTCACTTCTTGGTGATTGAAAAAAGAAACCTGAAAAAAATGTATATCATCATATAAGGCGCACCATCTCTATAAACCCGAATTATCTGGAAAAAAAGTGTGCCTAATCTGCCAGTGTATAAGGTAATCCCTTAAGATGATTCCTGGATTGGACTAGTACTTTTCACCTATTAAGGTTATGAAAAACCCTTGCCCCCAACAGGGTTCGGACCCACAACCTTCAGATCCGCAGTTCGGTATGTTACCCCTGGACCGCAGCAACCAGAAGATATTATGTTTGTAGAATACACAAGAAATCATGTAAATTTGAGCCAAGTTTTGGTTCTGCACATTATCATGGAAAAGAGATGTCTCTTTACTTTGTAATACACCTACCTTTAAAAAGTTTACAAAAAAACAATCAAATTGGTTCAGTTACTTGGTTATGTTAACAAGGAAAACAGTGCAAGATTACATTAATCTTTTTCAGCATATTTTTTAAATTTCAAATGACCATATTTTTTATCAAGCTGGTTTTTCACCTATTCCAATTATATACTGGATATTAAGAATATATCTGTCTGTATTTCTGTAAAGTTTCTGGAAAAAAAACAAGGTCAATGAATAATTAAAAACTGTTTTAAGCAAACTATTAACAAACAAAACTAAAATGCAAAATGTCACAACATCAAAAGCTAAGCATTCATTCATGCACATGTCCTGAATTAAAAAGCTTTATTCATCACCCAGTGATCATTTCACCGACAAATCTGAATTCTGTCATACTTGGGGAAAATAAAACCTTTCCATACATGACATTCACATACTGTAAGCACATACGACAACATCGCAACCACTACTATAGGATGTAAATTGTTAACTATTTGGCTAGGGTTGAACCACAATCAAATAATTCCCTACATTATCATTTTAGATCATGAGAGAAGAGCAGCAATATCAGGCAAGAAAAAAACAACATCACTATGTATTCACCCTATACTAGATTTCATTATTTGATTGTAGTTTTAATAAGATGAAAAACCCCAAAACAACAACAATAAATGCATCTCATTTACATATATCCATTCCATACAAAGCATGACTTCAAATACTGCGTTTGGTTTATAAAGCTTTAACAAATATCCTTAAAGTATGAAGGCCATACATGTCTGTAGAAGAGAACTTACTTGACTTCCTTGTTTTTCTGTCTTTTTTGTACTCCTCTTTAAGTTTTGATATAAGCTGTTGGTCAACTCCCCACTCTTCATTAGGAGATCCGAGATCTTTCTTAGCTGTGTGAGAGATGGACACAACTAGGCTTACCCAAATATTGAACGGAAAAAAAAAAATAATAAAAAAATATTAAAACCCATATACCACTGATTCTGAATTTAACTCATCACTTCCAATGAAAATATTTGTATTCTACAATCAAAACAAAAATAAAACCTAGTGATAAGAAATAAACAACCTTCAATTTTCAAAGGAATGAATAAGACAATTTGTTCTACGGGTAAGTTTGATTTTGACAATCACAAGTAAATAGCAGAAAACATAACAGAGATCAACTAGCCAACCTTAACAAAACTTAGAACACTTAGTGTTAGCAATAGAGTGAGGAACAAATATAACTGACAATCTTAAAGCTCAAATACATAATTATATCACACCTTAACAAAAGTGAATCAGACGACTGTGAATTAAGCTATCATATAAGATCATGTCAAATCATTTTTTAAAAAAAAATTTTTAAAATAATATTAAAAAAAAAAAAAAAAAAATAAAACCCACTATTGCATACAAGAAAGATTTATTTTTAGCTAGACCTCCCATACCCCATAACTCTGTGAACATATATCAAGCCTACCAAACTAGAGTCTCACAATGAGGAATGAATACACATGTATATACTAACACTGTACTAGGCAAGAGACAAGGGGTTCAATACACTGTCATCTGACTTGTGAGGTGTGGCCTGCCTATATAACACTAGACTTTTTGTCTTAAATTTGCTTTTTTGATACCATCATATAAAGTAAAGCCATACTTTTTTATTTCTACAACTCTATTTTTTTCCCCACACAATGTATGATATCACACATTTGCTGGTGTTAAAACTTTTTTAATATAGAAATTTTAAGTGTCTTAACTTTTTTTTTTTTAAAAATTTAAAAAAATGCAGTGAATTTCTGTACATTTATGCAAGTAATTAGAACTTTAATTCTGAGCTGAGAAAAAAAAGTGCAAGGTTAAATTTTAAAATGACATTGTCTTAAGAATTGCTAATTATACCAAGTTCTATTTTATATCTGGGTTTCTAACTAAAGACTACACATGCTAATCTATGGGCAAAACTAAGAAATGCTTTAAAATTGCAAAAATTATTTTTACATATAATTTTGTTTCAGCTGAATATTCAGTGCATTTTATCATACACTAAGTCAGATCTCTCAAGTGAGATATCATTGATCAGATAGATGCATTGTGTTCAAAATATTATCAATAATGAAAAAAATCATTTTGATCTTAAACAAGAGCTGTTAGAGAACAGCACGCTCGACTATTCAAAATGCTTGTTAGTAAATCAAATGAAATCTATTTCAATTCTTGCCCTTCACATACCCTGTACATAATAATAGTAAAAAATGATATACCTTGATAGTCTGATACCCCTTGATATTTTTATGATGTCTAAAATCAATCCCATGCCTAGTTACTGAGACATAAGCACAATAACACTGTGCATGCAAAACTTTAACCAAAAATCCATAATTTGTATAAAATTCAGTCCAAAAGTTATCCTCCTTAGTTTTCTGATGCCCCTGAAGACACTCCTTAACTTTCTAGTGAATTCCACAAGCAATTTCTGAGATATAAGCTGGATAGTAGCTTGAATGCAAAAATTTAACCAAAATTCTAAGTTAAAGGGGGGTCATAATTCATATTAAATTCCATCAAGAGTTATCTACCTTGGTTGTCTGATGCCCCTGAACATATTTATAAACTTTCAAGTCAATATCATAAATGGTTATTGAGAT
>CM037784.1:25893097-25943097 GCA_021229015.1 Solen grandis
GTGTCCTTTGGGCTAGATTTAGAAAAAGGTCTGTTTGCGTTTCTTACAGCCAAATTATATTACAATCTGTAGGCTGGTATTCCCGTATGACACAAACAATCTTGTTCTATGTTACTCCTGTTTAGTGAAACTTGGAACTGATCATTCTCTATCTCAGTCTGTATTTGACTTACTCATGGGTGTTCAGTTTGTATCTTAGTTTAGTGTTTAACCCTTTCCCTCATATAGACTCATTTTGACGCACTCAATAGGTACCACATAAAGCCTGATCTGCAGAAAACCACAGTTAAACCTTACCAAATTTAATTATAAAATCCTCATTTCCAGACCACTGAGGAGCAGCGAACAGCATAAAACCTGATCAGCCTGCGAGTTACTCGCAGGCTGATCTGGTTTTATGCTGTTCGCATAGGTCTTTTCATGGTTTCCTCTATGAGGGAAAGGGTTAAACTGTTTCTGAAACAAGTGTTCTGATTCTGCATTTGTGCAATCTGTAGATGGATGTTCAATCTATATTTAAACAATCTGTACATGAGAGATGGGTTTTCAATTTGCATTTGTGCAATCTGTATATGAGGGATGCATGTTCAGTTTGCATTTGAGTGATCTGTACATGAGAGATAAGGGCTCAATCTGCATTTGAGCAATCTGTACATGAGAGATGTGTATTCAATCTGCATTTGAGAGTTGTGTGTTTAGACTTACATTATTTTCATATTGTATTTTTAAGAGTTTGATGGGATTAATGTCTAGCCCACAGTTACTGAAAACTAGAAATATGAAATGTACATAGCTTCCTTGCAGTTTCTCTTTGTATCAATTACAAATAAGTGATTCTGTGGTGTAGCATTGTCTCATTTAATAGATTGATATAGTTAAAATTAATGCACTTTGGAGTTTCAGAAAATTCTCCTTAAAGCCTGGTTTTCTCAAGCTACTTCAGCTTAAAATTCCAATATGTAAAATGTATGTGCTGTGTAATGTATGTGACATGTAATGTATGTGATATTTCCTGGTAATGCATGGTGTTGTAGATGTAAAAATCATGTAGAAACATTTTTCTTTTCTTTATGTTTCTTGACTCATGTATTCTGTTACTCTTTCTCTTTAATTCTAATCTTCTCTCACCTCCCATGTGAGTTTTATTACTAAATTTAACAACCTTATATTTAAAGATGATTTACAGACTAATGATTTCTTACTTTTCTTTTTATCAGTACCTTTCTTTCTTCTCTCTTTTTTTCTTTGTAAGTCTGATACTCATTTCAGTCTCTATCCTAATTGTCAGTAAGTAGATTTTCAATCATTCTCTCTCTCTCTCTGTTTCTCTCTCTCTCTTGATTTCTCATTTACGCTTAAATATTTATTACAATTTGTCTGTATATGCACGGTATCTCTTCCACTTCACTGTTACATTTCATTACATACATCTGAGATTCATATTTATATTTATAGACTGGCATGCTGCTCATTTCTATGCCCATAATCTTAAGCAAGATCAATAAAGAGTGTTCCCCTATGGTCTAGTTCTGTAGAAAGTCTTCACCAGTCTGTCAGCCTGTCAGCAACCAGTTGATTGCAAAGTTTAGCAGCTTTCAAATCATGGTAGTTAGTGGTTCACAAAATTATTTATTCTGCTGTCAGAGCACTTTTGTACAGAGGTTACTTGTTCCAAACTTTACAAATTGTATGCAGGAGTTACAGCATTTCATCAACTTTGGTACTAGTGTTGTGGATACTCTGGGTTCAGATATACTATGGTTTCTCTTTTAGATTTTTACACACATTTTTTCATGCCCCCATCATCTGTCCATCTGTCTGTCCGACCATCCCAAAACTTTGTGACACGCATAACTCCGAAAATATTTGTTCTACAGACTTGATACTTCATGGATATATTATTTAGGACATGGACTTGAGTACCTGGGTATTTTCATCGAACTGCCATTGAGGTTGACAGAGTTATTGGCCTTTGTTTTTGAAAAATATGGAATTTTATGCTTGTGACACACTTAACTCTGAAGGTATT
Source organism: Solen grandis (assembly GCA_021229015.1). Classification (NCBI taxonomy): domain Eukaryota; kingdom Metazoa; phylum Mollusca; class Bivalvia; order Adapedonta; family Solenidae; genus Solen; species Solen grandis. Next base: position 25,895,127 of record CM037784.1, read on the forward strand.
AGTACTACAGACTTGAAACTTCATGGATATATTACTCAGGACATGAACTTGTGCAACGGGATTTTTTTACAACCGCCTTGAGTTACAGAGTTTTGGCTTTGTTTTTGAAAAATATAATTTTATGGTTGAACATTAACTCTGAAAGTGTTTGTACTACAAACTTGAAATAAAATGAATATATAAATCAAGACATGAACTTGTGCACCTGGGTATTTTTATGCTCCCTACCAAAATGAGGCATATAGATTTGCATTTGTCTATCCGTCCATCCCAAAACTGTGACACAGGTAACTCTGAAGGTATTTGTGCTACAGATATTTTACTTCTTGGATATATTACTCAAGACATGACTTGTGCTCCTGGGTGTTGGCCTTTGTTTTGGAAAATGTGATGGGTGGGGGCATCTGTGTCCTCTGGACACATTTCTAGTTTTTTTGGGGGAGGGGGGCTATATATTTTAACTTGTGCCTCGGAAGGTCATGAAAAATTCTTGACCCTAACAGAGTTTGAGTCCACAATCAACAGATCTGAAGTCATGTGGGCTACCACTCTACCACTGAACTGTGTCATCCCACATTTTTAACTGAAATCTTCCCTTCCATATACTCTAGCAAGTGTTTCACTGTGACTCTATTGTGAACTTATTTGAATAAATTGACCAGAACTTTCAGGTCTTTTGGATTTGAATTACTAGATTGTTTGAAGGATGTTATTGGGTAGAATTCTGTATTTATTTTATAAAATGTAGATTGTTATGTAAATGTAAATATGTCAATAATGTTATCATCAGTTAACATATTTCAATCTTTGTACAGTATGTTTTGAATTATTTAGACTTCTGTCTATATTGTGAGATAAATTTATGTAAAGATTTCTGTCATTAATATGTCAGGTAGCTTATAATTAGCAGAGCTGTTATGTAGAGGGGGAAAAATTCCGATTTATCTAGTTACAATTAATTTCTTCTCTTTTTAGTCACCTGAGAATCTCAAGGTGAGCTTTTATGATCGCCCTTCGTCCGGCGTCAACAATTTGGCTTGTTAACTCTCTAGAGGCCACATTTTTGGCCCAATCTTCATGAAACTTTGTCAGAATGTTTGTCTCCATAAAACCTTGGACAGGTTCAAATTGTTGTATCTTGGTTTTTAAATATTATTTAGCATTTGGTCAGGATGAAGTAGTTAAATTAAGATCATGTTTATATTGATATGTTTGAAATGAAAATTGATCATTACTTACAGCCAGATCAGATACATGTTGCTGAAAAGCATGCAGCACAACAGTAATTCTATTCTTATTATTCTTTCTGGATCTTTGTTCATTTCTAATGGTAAACACATGTTACTTGGAAAAACAACTGTGTTAGTTATTCTTGCTATGAAACACTGTCTAAGTTCCTCTAAAATTGACGTGATTATAGGTTCAACTTGTGAATAATCAGGATTTTACAAAGTTTAATGTCTGTTTATCCTCTGGTGATGTTTATAGTGAAATGAGCGATGTACAAATGGTTATCTAACATCGTAAACAAATGATCAGAACCAACATTAATGTATTTTCAGTGTGTTTCACATACCGTTATATGCATTAATATTTACATTCCCTAGATGGTACAAGATCGATAATGTTCTTATATACAGTCCTCTGAGAATCCCTCATTTAAGTGATCAGTGCTTTGAACTGTATCATGATATATCTGTTTTTTTACCACAGTTTTCTTTGCACGTATATTAACCCTTTCCCTCATAGAGAACACCATGAAAAGACCTATGCGAACAACATAAAACCAGATCAGCCTGCGAGTAACTTGCAGGCTGATCAGGTTTTGTGCTGTTCGCTGCTCCTCAGTGGTCTGGAAATGAGGACTTTATAATTAAATTTTGTAAGGTTTAACTGTGGTTTTCTGCAGATCAGGCTTTATGTGGTACCTATTGAGTGCGTCAAAATGAGTCTATATGAGGGAAAGGGTTAAAGCATGCCTCAGAGGTCCTTGCATTTTTATCTGTGGCTGCTGTTCAGTTTTATGAATATTTTATCAGTGTCTTAAGATATAAAAACTGCATTCTATAATTGAAGTAGTTTGCGGGAGAGATATGGAGAAAGTGTATGTAAATAATGCAGATTTTGCCTTAATGGTCGGCCCCATCAATAATACAGAGTCCTGTACAGATTAGGGCTGACTGGTAGACTGCTCATTTGTTTATCCTGTTTCGATTTCTAATTTTCACCCTATGGGCACAGACCGTCCCTTGAAATGCTGATGTGAACCTTTTATATGGCTTCAAATAAAGTGTTAAGGCCATCAGTGATGTATGGCCCAGCCCCCTTTTTTTACAGGCCCTAAGGGTCATATTATGTGATGTCAGTCTGTCCATCCCTTAGCAATACATTGTGACAACTCCTCTCAATTATCTACAAGAGGGATTTGGTTCAAACTTATAGCCCTTTGTCACTTTTTATACTCCCTGAAGGGAGAGCATATAGTTGCCACTTTGTCTGTCGCTCTGTCCTGTCTGTCTGTCCGTACAGATGAGAGATACATTCCAGAGTTAGTTTTTTGGTTAGGGTTAGTTTTATGAGGTTGCTTCAGTACATTCTGTATTTTTGAGGTTGGGTTCTGTTTTCCTTTTGTGACAAAAGATCAAAGGAAGTTCTAAGAGATTACCTCACAATGTAGCTCTTGTCCGCTAGTCCGTCCATCATAATTTTGTCCAGAGCATAACACAAAAACTATAAGAGGTATCAACATGAAACTGAATAGGTTGATAGATTTTAATGAGGAGAAGTGCAGTGTACAAGAACAATAACTCTGTTTTGCATAATTTAGGAGTTATTGCCCTTTGTTATTTTTCATTCTTTAATTTTGTCCTGAGCTCTTGTTGTATAACAAAGTACCCATCAAGTGACAAAGCACAGTTCAGGGAGCATCCACCAGTTCTACTGGCACTAGTTCCTATGCTAGACTACAATATTGCACCATACAGCATACAAGGGTTTCTTCACAGTGCAATACCTTGGTGCATAATGCCATTATTTGCAGTGCTCTTGTTATTGAAGTATGCAAAGCTTGAATACTGTTTTCAAGGATTTTTGTTTGTTTGATGGATTTTACAACAGGCTGGCAGTATTTCAGTCATTTTGAGACTATATCAACTTGAGGTGTGTGCTGCCACACTGTAATATCATAGCTTAGACCAGTGGCTTAATTCCACACATTATCATTCTGACACTGGTCTTACAAGCCTTGGAACTGTTCCATACAGAACATCAAGCATTGGAGCTTGACTCGGGTATGTCTTGGACAGAAATCAAACCTGTGACATTAATGGCTCCCCAAAATGGACGCTCTGACCATCTGGCTATTGGGGAGACCAATGAAACTTTCCACAGATAATGTCTATCACCAGCAAACGACACACCTTTCTCTCTTAATTTCAAAAGTTATTGCCTCTTTTTACTTTAAAAGAACTGCATGAGCACTCAGTATATTCATTTAATTGTTGACTATTATTTTTAAAAGCAGAGTCATTGCAATGTAATTTGGGTATTTAGTTTTGCCATTTATGATATCTGTAGTTGTTTAGCTCTTATAAAGTAGTATGGGAGAATTATTAATCATTGTCAGTGATTGTGTGCCTCTAGATATTTATCAGATAGGAGAATATTTATCAATATATTTCATTACTAAACCATTTCAGGAATAGAGCTTTCACGTGACAGATTGTAATTTTCTATATCCTGAAGGGATCCATCAAATATCCGCTGTCATCAGAATTCCTGCAGCTTGCTTCCATTTGTTTGAATTCTACAAACCATGATTTGTAATAATTGCCAAATGCTGCATACATATTGCGCAAGAAATTACACATTTTGTACCCCCTGACAGCTATGCCATTCTACATCATTGAAAAGTTATATATCAAAACTAAAGCAATTAACTAATTTTAATTGGTCTGTAAAGCCGTCTTTATATCACAAAATGCTAAAGAGTACTTAATTGCATGAACTGATGCATTGCTGGCAATTAGATGTTGTTTCATAATGAATCAATAGGTCAACATTTTCTGGAAAGCTTAATGGCTGCGGATGATTACATAATTGCAGGGGAAAATTAAAATTAATCCATCTCTTTATACAGCAATAGCATATATGTTCTGAGAGCTGACCCAGCAGCGAATGTCCCTAATCTTTATGTGTGTAGATTTACCATAAAATGCCATGTATTGTGCGCACCCATGTATAGTGCACAGCCTGAGTTTGTGGCTTAAAACCTTGGAAAAAAGTATTTCCCTTGTATAATGTGCATGTTTTTTTTGTATGACGAGGAGTCAGCCATCTTGTTTACTTGCGGCTGTTTTGCAAATGTTCGATTGCATAACACTAATATGAAAATGAGAACAACGATTTCCTAAGCATTTATTGTACAAAACCATGACAGAAAGCACAAATGGATGTTTTACAGGCAAGTACAAACAATTAAGTTTTAATATAAATTTTGTGCATGAAATGTACCAATAGACTCTACCGATACGGCTTCCTAGTAGGTGGGGTAAAGTTTGGGAAAATACAAAAATTCTAAGTTCTCTTGTATTGTTTGCACCCCCTCTTTCAAAAACGAAATAAAAAATAAAAATTGTGCAGAATACATGGCATTTTACGGTACAAAATCAATCACTCCTTCACTCATAAATCATCTTAATTAAAGTTCTAAATCTGAGATTGCAATTTTCATGTTTTTATATCATGCTTCTTAATATGAGGTCAGTTTTCAAGCTTGAGAAACAAATGATCATAATTATAGTGTAAGAACAATATTTATATAAAATCATAATCACTGACCTACACTAATTCAATCCCTGCTTCTAACATACTGTGGGTTTGACTTCTTTGTTCCCTATGTGCATTTGGAGTCTTCCCATCAGCTGTAATTAGCTTGTGTCGCTATATGACTGAAATACGTCACAATGACAGTTATCTCCAAACGACTAAGTTACAGCAAAATTATAGATCCCTAAATTGTTTAAATCAGTGAAAGTTTGAGTTTTAGGTCTGTCATCACTTGTCGCTGTAATTGACTGAAAAACTTTCACAAGGATGAACTCTCAAAACATTAGAATGGTCTGAATGCTGCAAAATTATTGTGACTGCTTCTTTATTTTGGGTAGCTGCTACAGTTAAGCACCTGAAGCCCAGAATGCCTTCTTACTCTTCATTTCTACCAAGCTCCTTTTCTGTAATATCACAGTATTCATGCATGAACAAAGCCGAGAATCATTTTCAGTTATCATAAAAGCAACTTTGTTATATTCTGTGATGTCTCTTCATGCAATTTTTAACCATAATAAACTCTGTTAGAATACTCAAGATGAAGATATACGAATGTTTGGAATATGCATAAAGCTGCATTTCACAGCATTTCAAGACAATAATCTTCAGTATTGTCTCCTATAATGAATATTTAATACCTGACCCTTAGATAAACATTACTAAGTTCTCCCATTTCCCTCTCAGATTTACGTTCTAGACTTACAGGTCTATGAATTGTTTATGTATTCATTTATTCATGGTGGAGCATTTGATATTATTACTGACTGCTATTTCCAGTTCTGTTTTAGTGCTTTTGCTGAATTTTACTCCTGATAGACAGGAAATCCAGCAAATAAGCCTGTAATTCTGTCATCAATTTAGTCAGAAACTTAAACATGTGAGGAAATGGAACACAAGCTAATGAGTTAATTTTGTCAAGAAATCTATCTTTACGTTGGGAAAATGATGTAAACAGTGAGATATTTAAAGGCCGATTATATTTTATAATGATTCATTTTTTTATGAAAAAGAAAATATAAAATAACATTGGCATATTGTAGACTGACACAAATGTTACAAAATATACAAATATCTGCTGTAAAATTACAGTTAAACATATTGAAAATTTTGATCAAATTACACAATTCAGTATTTTGGATAGATTTCAAAATACTCTTATTGTTTACATTTTGCATTTGCAAGTATACCCGAAACCAGAAATAATTTGAATTTGAAAAACCGTTGTCGAATCAATTTATTTATCAGCTACGTCATTAATTTATGCACTGGTGATTCATTAACAAAGGCATATGGAATGTCTATGGAAAATTGATGAAGATATGCGGGATATGCAAATTACTTATTTTTGTAAACATATAAATGATCTTGAGTAAAAGATTATTTCTTATTTATGCATTGTCGTAATGTTGTCGTCAACAAGTATGTACAGATTGCATCTGGTAATAAATCTATGGCACTCACTTTGCTTTTCTGTACAACCAATATACACTGCTTTTGGGAGCTTAATGGGCCTTCAAGTGTTCTGTATTTGAGACTTTTATATGCTACTGAGGAAGCTGAATGGCATCATTATTGCATTATTCAAGCATGGACCTCGGGTAAAATATAAGACTTAAGTTTACAGATTATGTGGAGAAGACATTTTGGTGCAACATTCCTTTATTTCATGTGTTATTGAATAAACTGTTTGTTGATAAAATGTAAAGATGTTTGTTAGAGATAGCCAGAGGGATCCACTTCTGCAATAAGGAGATCTTGTAATAACACTGGGCCAATAACCCTTCCTGGTGTCAGTGACCCAGAACCTGAAGGACTGGGCCCCATTTATCTCAATATTATCCTGGTGTTGGAGAATTATGCCCTATTTTTATTGGCTGTTCATTCCAATAGTTGATATCTTATTGGTATTTCACTAGTTGACTGTGCCAATATAGATGTAGCAATATAAAAATATAAAGAATTGGTAGCTTTCCCATTCAGATTCCTGACTTGATTTCTTTTTGTCATTGTTTCAAATTTGATTTTATAAGGTATTGATGTGACTGAGGGTGTCTGTAAATTATTACATCCAGGACAGCAGAAATGTTTTAACTTCCAGACATTTTGTTAAAGTGGAACATCCCCATGCCTTGTTTTAATTATCTGTGAAGAATGTTTTGTCTGCTCAATAGATCAGTGAAGTGTAGCTGTTGGTTGGCTGATGGTATGGCATCCAGAGAGGGTTTATCACCAATATTGTTCATCAATTTTATTGCCCTTTTTATCACAAGGAAGCACATTGCAGTAGAATGCTGTGCTCATAATGTGGCTTCAACATCAAGTGCCTGTCCTCAGTAATTTTTTTCCTTGAATTGTCAATGGGTCCGGTACACCTTTTTTAGTGAAAAATTTGCATTGTTTTTCTCAAAATAGTGTAAAAAATAAGTAGCAGTGTTTCTGCTGATACTGTGAGGAGAAAATGTTGGCTATGACTGAATACCTTGCAAATTTTCTTCAAATTGGTTTATTATTTTCAAGAAAACTAGATATTGTTGAAGGGAAGCACCTCTGAAATTTATTCAACTGAGTACAATTTGGGTTTAAACCATGTCTGTACAATAAAAAAACACACTTTTGAATCATTTTCTTCTTACAGGTATCAATGAATGCCAAACTATATGTCTGTGTTTTTTTCACACATGCTACTCTACCCTTGCATCTCTATACTGGAGTCATTATGCATCTTTCCAGTTTTTGGCAGTGAAGATCTTTTTCATTCATGGCTAGATCAACAAACTCACCAACAAAACCATGTGTGATTTTGTATAAACTATGTCAACCACTGACTACCTTTTATCCCAGTGTAGCTATTGGATATTTATATGTCAAGTTTAATACATCTGTACAAACTAGAAAGGTCCATTCCTGTCAAGTCATCTCTGAACCAGCAGGGGTTATTCATCAATAACAGTAAAAACCCTAGTTAGAAGTATATGGTCATAGACTCTCATTAGTTTTCCCTAGCCCAGTCGTGAGTTGATCCTTACCCTCATGCTCTCTAAATTTCAGTTTTAAGTTCAATAGCAATATATTTAGAGGTAGATTTTGAGTGTGAAAATTAAAATAAAACTTATATTTGCTTTGATTTATTTTGATAAACACAAGGCCAAATTTTTACATGCATGAATAGCACTATACATTTTTGAGGATGTTTGTGGATCATCCCTCATAAACACCACAACCTTTGTTATGAAATAAATAAAGTTTTTGAATTTTTGGTTTTATCATAAAAAGATACTGAGGCCTTAGCATTTAAGTGTAAGATAGAATTTTTACATAATTTATATAGTTTATTCCTCAAGGGTGTGTTACATAGCTATATGGTTCTTAGACATAACAAAGCTTTTTTCCTGTATTTTCATAGTAAAAAGCTTTGAAATGTTTCAGAATGATGCAGCACACCCAGTTTATAACATAATGTACTGAAGAGAAAAGCTTGCAAATCAATGTAATAATGTTACATGTTTGGTAGTGGTTCATCTTATGTGGTTTGTGTTTCAGTTACCTAGAAGTGCTAATACTTCATTAACTTTGGGCTCTCCTTGGTTTATACTTGATATTTATACTATTGCTTCACTTTAGGTAGTAGGGGCTGCAAGGAAATCATGGCAGTAGATCTGATAAAAAGTTAGCTTAATCTAATAAAGAAGTATAACTGATGCTTTGGGTAATGCTATATTTGAGTGTTTATCGTTTTTGTATGCATGTTTATGCTTATGCTTATTTAAGGTTATTGTCTACTGGCCAAAGGCAAATCTTTTTGTTTGCTCTTAATACTTGTCTATAAGTGGTTAAGATTGGTTTGTGCAGGTATTAGGTACATCAAAGTTAGAGTTCATGCAAAGGTCAGGGCTCTCGTCCAGGTTTTAATGTAGCCTTAGTAGCGTCTTGGCCAAGGACCTGTTTAATATGTCTTTGTCTATGCTAAGAAGTATCTTTTACTAGGAAACTATTTTTGAAAGTTTTGTGGCCAGTCATAAATTTCATAATTCCAGCATTCAGTAAGAACAAATTAGACATGGTTCAGGTTAAGGTTACTGCATTGAATCAGTTTAAGTAAAAGTATTATAATTATCAGACTAGTGGTTTGTCTAGCCTTATTGTTATGTGTGTACATCTTGGAAAGCACTTACATTCCAGATCTTGATCTTATTTTAGGACATCAAAGCACTAGTCAGATATCCTGAGATGGGAGGTATCGTATAAACATTGAAGTCATGTGGTTATTTGAACTGTCAAGACTTCAGGTAAATTGGATGTGCTGAGCTATTTTTTGTCAGAGGAAAATGAAGAAAGAAAAATCACCATTATTTGCTCCATGTATTGATGTCTGGCATTGTCTTTTAGTTTTCCTATGAAATTGTATACCATTCTGTAAATGTGATGGGAGATCAAGGAACACTAGCTGCGCTAAGTAATGTAAATGCAGGTGTTTGTGCCTGGTTCCCAGCCTGGCCTCTTAATGATGTGATAAAAGAGAAAAAGTGAGAGAGAGGCTGTAGTTAAGGTGAAGCTACAGGTGTGATTTATGGCCAGGCTTGTTGGTGTACTAAGAAATTCTTTGTGTATACAAGAGTTTATGCCCTAGTACTGATCAAGCAAACAGTTTGCATTGTCCCATTCATTGGGCACCATGTTTACTGTAAACAGATGTATAAAGTCCTGACTAATTGCAATATCATGCCATAGACAAGTGATATGATACCCCAGCACCTGGTCACATTATCCTGACACCAGGCCATCATAAAACTTTGATTCTTCTATATTGATTTGATGATTTGACAAGAATCATTTCAAAGTTAAAAAGAAGACACTATGTTCATTAAGTTTAAATAAACAGGAGGGAGGTATATATAGGTTAACCATCTTGATTGATCTGGGTCAAGACTGAATATGATCCATATATACATACATACATACATACATACATACATACATACATACATATATCATTATATATACTATATATATAGTATAGCAGGGGCAATAGGTATGAAGTTTCTTGAGCCTAGCTCATACTGTGGACTATATGAACATTGCCATCAGTGGCCTGGGAATGATTCAGTTGTGCCGTATTGCTCTCCACTAAATCAGAATAGAATTAAGAAACTCAGAATGGAATTAGAATTAATTGTCAGATAAATTTAGGATTTAAAGATTTCTCAGTGTGATATAGCAGAGGAGAATTGAGATGCAAGTGTGACTGCCCATGATGTACTGCACTGAAAAATTCCTATGATGTGGCAACACACATGTGTTAAGGCCCATTTTAAGAATGGAATATATTGAAATTCATGTTCAAATCCTTAACCATATGTCAATTCATGTAAAGAAATCTATTCATTTTTAAAATCATATAAGAATTTTTACTCTCCCAAGCAAGATTCAAAAGAGGTATATTGTATTAATTTGGCTAGTAACTCATATTAGTTAAATATGCAGTAGTTTGCCCCCTGCATCACAGTGGATTCAAGTCTTAGTCTTTAGTCACTCAGATTTGCCTTCCAGTTGACTTGTAAATGTAAAGCTGCTAATTGGAAGTAGAATTTTAAACTTTGTGGCTGCTTTGTACAGGTGGCCACAAACACAGGTTCGGTGGTATCTTGGTCACCTTTGAATGCCTGATGGTGGTTTGACTTTTGGGGAAAGTAGGGTATAGCAGTGGTACCAGATTAATTGATACACATTCAAGACTTATTGGAAGGCCTTGCCCTCTGGGATCAGGAAGTATTTCACAGAGACATATTCATCAATATAATGGACGTAAGCACTGATGCATACAAAGATCTATTTTATGATACAAAAGCAGAGTCCCTTGTATTGATGGGATCTCTATAGATGTTGTTTTTTTTATTGCATGACTTAACAGCATGTGTTGCTCAGTCTGTAAGTAACAGCAGAGATTTTGATGCCTAGACATGATAAAATGTAAGAATAGATATCCATAAAATTGTTTTACCATTACCACCTAGTTGTTCTGGTCTGTAAGGCTATGTCTCGAGGAAATAAAGAGACAAGTCCTGATGATATACAGTCATGTCTGTTTCATTTAGACATTAGGTCAGTATCATGTGGCCCTGGTCAATATATCTAGGGTCATCTGTCTGTCAGTTTAAACAGTGGTTAGTAGCCCTGCTGGGAATTGCAGATTCCTCTACATTTGTTGTCTAACTGCTGGGCAGGAATAATGACAAGGTTTTTAACCCTTTCCTTCATAGAGGATACCATGAAAAGACCTATGCGAAACAGCTGTTCGCTGCTCCTCAGTGGTCTGGTAATGAGGATTTTATAATTAAATTTGGTAAGGTTTAACTGTGGCTTTCTGCAGCAGGCTTTATGTGGTAAAAAGGGAAAGGGCAGATCAGGCTTTCTGTGGTACCTATTAAGTGCGTCAAAATGAGTTATATGAGGGAAAGGGTTAAGGGATGTTAAGATTCTTGTTTTGGATGCAACCTCATTACAATTTGGCTATTACAGATCTAGAATCTGTTCTTTAACCCTTTCCCTCATATAGACTCATTTTGACGCACTCAGTAGGTACCACATAAAGCCTGATCTGCAGAAAACCACAGTTAAACCTTACCAAATTTTATTACAAAGTCCTCATTTCCAGACCACTGAGGAGCAGCGAACAGCATAAAACCTGATTAGCCTGCAAGTTACAGTTGCAGGCTGATCTGGTTTTATGCTGTTCGTATAGATCTTTTCATGGTGTCCTCTATCAGGGAAAGGGTTAAACTATACAATTGGCTTAGAATAAATCATTATTTTTGTATTTTTTTGTTTAAGTATAAGGGTGCTTTATATTAGTTGATTTTCCCATGGAAAGTCTAGGTAAAGGCTAAATCACAGGCATCAGCTTTTTTTTTTTTTATCCACATCATAATAAAGATACTGAGAAAGTTAAAGAAGAAAAAAAAAACCTGAAAGTTATTTTTTTTTGTGGTTTATCTTCGCTGTGTTGGAGAAAAACAATCACACATTTTGTTGAGCTTATAACCATGTGGCATTTGGAGTTTCAAAGAAACAAAAATTATAATACTAATTTAAATTAATCCATGTCTAGCGCAGATATAAGTCCTGTTTATGAAAAATACTAATGCGAAATCCATGTAGTAACGGTTGATCAATTCCTTGTGAACAACATTCAATACTGTTCAAGCATGCAGTATTATCAAAGGCAAATGCTCCATGATTTATATTTTGTAAGAATTCCAATCATGATGGCTGTTCAAGCTTCAGAAGATGGAGCAACTGCAGAAAATATGTTAATCTTATAATTAACTCTTAATGGCATTCTTTGCTTGATTCAGCTGCAAGCATTTTATACCCTTAACATTCCGGAATTTCTGATATTGATGCCAGTTAAAGAGCTTAATATAAATGTAGGAATACTGAGAGGTCTGTGTTGCTCATTTTCACTATTGCTTTCAGTTAGACTTAAGAAGATTGAAATCCAGTATGGAAAGGTTACAGAAAATCCTTGGCATATTTGGCATGAACTATGGTCGATAGAGTCAGTATCTTGTTGAAGAAGCAGTCTTTCACTGGTTTTATATGAACGATTTTCCCCACTTGTTATCACATTCAGAGCCATTATAAACAGAGTGATTTCTTCCCTCATCTGCATTGGTTTATTGCTGTGTTTTAATGGGTGCATCTAGCGATGAATTATCCATGCTTCCTGCATCCTAGTGTCACAGACTTCTGACTTAACCAGGAAGTAGAGGCCTCCTTTTGTCATGTTTGGCAGGATTTTATGCCCACCTAACAATTATTCAATCATTTTATATTCTGTATTCTGGAGTTGTATTGCAGAATGCTTCAGCAGTGCTGTTCAATGCATCTTTGTCAATAATAGATAAGGCTATATTGATATTTAGATAACTGAAAACAGATAAACCATGCAATTATCCAGTGTCAGATAGTCCCACAACTGCATATGACATCTGTCTGTTGTGGGATACTTGACTAGCACTTTATCATTATAAGGATAATCAACCAATCAAAATGCTGCTTACACAAATGAGTACTCTTCAGCTGGAGATTTAAAATCTGTAAACCAGTAACACATTCATCACAGGGATTACGTCACGCTGCGCTACTGTAAGTACAAGAATTTTCATTGGTAAAAAAATCTCCACTAACTAGTGAGGCTTCGAATGGTGGGGCAGCTTTTCAAATAATCGATAATGAGTAAATGATAACTTATAATTCCACGGGCGATAAATGAAGTAACGGAATGTGCGCTTGTGGGTTTCTGACACTGGCAGTTATCATGCATTATTGACATCTGAGTTATCTCTTTATCAGACAAAATAAAGACCTTCCAGGTAGACACAGGCTTATATCATCTAGCTAGAAATGTCCTATGCAAGGAATATTATGGATGTAATTATGGCTACTGCAATCATTTTGTGGAGGACGAGAATTAAGATTATCTTTATCATCTTCTAACAACAATCAGAGTACTTCCAAAGATAACAGTGGTCATTATATACACATATACTGAGAATTCTGTCATGTTTCTGCTGATGGCTTGTATGTTAGGATCTACATCATGTACTTCAGTGACACTTAAGAGAGGACCAAATCATTGTAATTGATTTGCTGATTTTGATGCTGGAGACTAATGGTGTGATTACCGATGCTAAGGGCAAGCAAGGGCAATCAACGGTGGCATTCAGCTTCAGCCGTTTTAGCTTCAATTACCTCATGCATCAGTTCCTTCACAGTTGTCAAGGTTTGTCAAAATGTGGAGGAATTGATGGGTTTTGCCACTCATTCTGGTTTCATTTTTAGATCAAGGATATTTGTAGAGGAAGTGATCAGTATTTTGATTGTCACCTTAATTGGAATGTGATCAATATTATAACAGTCACTGTGTCTCTATTGTTGGAATGTTATCAGTATTTTTTTTCCACTATAACTGGAAAGTGACCAATATTTTCAATTATCACTATTGCTGAAAGTGGTCTCTATAGCTGGAAAATTATCAAAAAAATTGATTGCTACTATTAAAATTTGTGAAAGAGATCAATTTTTTTTTTAAAAAAATTTTCTACCCATTTTTATGTTGTATTTTGGAAAATTTAAAGTATCTAATAATGACACATATATATAAAATTGCAAGAATTAAGACAATGAACATCTCGCTTTTGTTTTAACTTGAAATGGAATCCTTTAAGGCTATTATTACCTATAATGATTTGGGTGATGTTTTATGCTGCCTATATTTGATATATAATGCAAATTAATGGAATAAAGAGAATACTTTCTTTTGATATTTGATATAGAACTGCTGACGTCTGCGTATACCATGTGTGTTTGTTCATGATTTAGGATTGTGGGTCTGTCTTGTTTGTGTGATGATTCAACATTTAGAGTGAGACAGTCAACTGCTTTTGAATCCAAGGACCTTATCTCTCATTTCTCCCTTAAAAGACTGTCTTGATACCTGCGCTGTATTTAGTGATCCTATGACTAATAGAAATGATATGTATTTTATGTTTTTTGAGTTCTTTGTAATTTAAGAAATGATAGGTGAGAGTGGTAAGTTACATGTAAGGGAAACTCCATACAACTGTGAAAGTAAACTTACAAACTTATCACAACCAATAGAGAATCATAAAAGAAACATTTTAATGGGGAAAAAATGGGGTCACCGTCCTACTTTTTGAGTTATCTGCCCCTGAATGTGAAATTTTAGCACTTTGAGGCCATGTTCGAGGGCAGATAACTCAAATAATGGCAAACAACACCTCATTAGATTTCAAAATTTATTTTCAGTACTTTATTCCCTGTCTTTGTACAAAATTTATAATAGAAATTCTATCTGACAGATTTTATACTATAATCACTCATGCAAATACATATAAATTTTTCTCAAATCATCTCCCCTTTTTCAAGAAAAATGAAATATATTTACAGTTTTAAATATAACAGAACTTCTAAATTTGGTTTCAAGATTTACATAATTACTTCAAATGAATTCACAAATATTAATAAGAAATAATATAAGGTATCAGTAAGATAAATTTTGAATTATCTGCCCTTTAATATGGCCTAAAAGTGATAAAATATCACATTCAGGGGTGTTAAAAAGTAGGGTGGTGACTCCCATTTTTTTATCATAATGTTTCTTTTATGATTCTCTTTAATCATGCAAAGTTTAAAAAAAAAATCTATGGAACAGTTTAAATTTTCCTTCTTTATCTATGTAGAAAAGGTAGCAAACTGTAACATGCACCCTTAATACATTTTAATAAAAGAAGAATGAAAAAAAAAAAAAAAAAAAAAAAAAAAAAAATATATATATATATATATATATATATATATATATATATATATATAGTTACTATGCTTGGCAGAAATGCAAGACAAGATACCAGACATACATTTTTTTTTCATTTTTTTTTTCCCGCAATTTATGAAAAAGAAAAGAGAACACCAGACCTTCATCTTTTGTAGTTAAAAGGACATGATTAACACCTAAAATGCTGTGGGCATATGTGACTGCCTTTGTGCTCAGTGCAATCAGATCATGGTCTGCACTGTTCACTATTCAGTCAAAAAAATTCAGCAAATGCACCCATAAACAAATAATTGGGCAGTCCAAAATAAAGAAAGGACAAATCCAATTAAGAAATTAAGCATGCTGAGAGTTAAGTTGACAGAAGTTTCCCCAGTATTCATCTGTTTGTTACTGAAAAGTTTATTTCAAAAAACACTTTAGTGTAAAGCTGTAACATTACTGTGGTTAAAATGAGCTCCTTACAGAATAAAAAGCTTCTTGAAAGAAAGAAAAAAAATACTTTCTCCTTCAAGTTATGGTAATTATGAATTCTTATGACCAATTAAGTTGTTTCATTAATACACGGTCCTTAAATTGCAGGGCTAATTAACAATGATGCATACAAACATTATACGAGTATCTATTAAAGAAAAAAGATTTATTACCAGATGACAAATCATGTGCAGGTTATTATTACAAGGGAAGCTACACAGCTTTAGCATTGACAGTACAGTAGGTAAATGTTGTCTGCTGCCAGCCAGTTGTCAACTGCTGTCTTCTATGAACACCACTTCCTTGATAATGTCAGCTATGCATTTTAAAACTAAAAAATGGTCAAGTTTATTTACTGTCCTTTTGTTTTACTTTCCAATATTTTATTTTCCACAAGGTGCAGCTGCAGTGTGTTTGATAATACCATAGCCAAGGGATTTTGATATGCCCGTCGAGTGACGGGACATATTATGGATTCACCTGCAGCAGTCAGCATCCACTGAGGTTGCCTGCTTTCTAACTCTAACAAAAAAGAATGATCTTTACCAAACTGGGTCACAATGTAAATGGGCTCAATATCTGGGCCAAGTTTGATAACCAGCCAGAATGTCCCAGACATTCCAGAGTTATGGCCCTTAAATTGTCAAAAAATAGCAAAGTTAATAGTTTCTGCCCTTTAACTCACTCTAACAAACCTGAACCAATCTTGTCTTAACTTAGTCACAGTGTGTATGGGTACACTAACTAGGCCAAGTTCGATAACTAGCCATTATGATGTCTCAGTCACATTGTATATTGGCACAGTATCTTTAAATGGCCCAGACACTCCAGACCTACATTCCTTGAATCTGTAAAATTGCAGGCAATAAACTATAGTGCTCTTGTTTTTGAAATTGAATATTATTGTAACTTGAAGATCAAAATAATTTTTAATTGTTTGTTTGTTGTTATGAAGTACCTATTACAAATTAATCAAGTAATCTTGATTTGTTGCTAATTGCTGGTAATGAAAATAGGAACAGAATTTCATCATCTGTTATGGTTACGGTGTCAGCATCTTTGTAACACTGCAGGACCTGCAAGGTAACTGGAACATGCAAGATGTATGGGTGTGTGTGCTGAGGATAACAGTGCATCAATCCTCACACGTCTGGCATTTACCTGCTGTCCAACCTCTGACATTTACCTGTAGACAGTAAACATGTAAACTAACATTGCTATATCTCATCCAAATAACAAATTCATTTATTCAATTTTTATAAGGCATGAATACCAGAGGTGAGAAAGACTCTTAGTTGTATTGTAACTTTGACGAACATTTCAGAGCATATGTAATAAAATGTTTACCTTGCCATGCATATTTCTAATTGTATTGACCATGTGGAGATGGTAATAAATTCTGTAGCTTGATATTTTTGTGTTATCTTTAGCTTGAGAAATGGCAGGAAGCAATACTGCATGCTGTAAGTTTTGCATTTTAAAGGTTACAAACAAGAATATGACTGCAACACATATAAAAAAATCATGATTTAAACATAACATCTGTGTATGATGTTGGATGAATGCTTGTGGTTTGTGGATGTGTCAAAATTAATCATATAAATTTCTTAGAGTTTTGTTAAAAAATAGTCGCACATTTCAATAGTTTATTGCATGCATTTATACCGTGAATACAATATGGCACTGAAAGGAAGCCAGGTGTTGGTTTAAAGGGAAATTCCTCATTTCCACTTTGGAATTATTTCCAGCAATTATCCTGACATCTTCATTGTTCTTCCCAGCCATATTTCTGCTGGAAACGAATTTTATTATGGCCTTAGGTTTTACAGAATTTGACAAAGAAATGCATTTTTACTTTGTTTCCTTTCTTTCTTTTCTTTTACCAGTCTTAATTTTTATCTTGACTTCGAAGAATATGAGAGCTATTGTAGTCACCCTTGCGTTGGTGTTGGCGTCGCATGCATTGGCGTTGCAGCTTTTGGTTAAAGTTTTGCATGCAAGTTACTATCAATCTTATATCTCAATAACCATTTATTGTATGGACTTGAAAGTTTATAAATATCTTCAGAGGCATCAGACAACCAAGGTAGATAACTCTTGACAGAATTTAACATAAATTATGGCCCCTTGTTAACTTAGAAATTTTTGTTAAAGTTTTGCATGCAATAGAAAATTTGGTTAAAGTTTTGCATGTAAGCTACTATCAAGCTTGTATTTCAATAACAATTCATGGTATTGACTTGAAAGTTTATGAATATGTTTAGGGGCATTAGACAACCAAGGTAGAAAACTTTGATGGAATTTATAACAAAATATGGCCCCTTTTTAACATAGAAATTTTGGTTAAAGTTTTGCATGCAAGGTGCTTTCATGCTTATATCTCAGTATCCAGGTATGCAATTGATTTGAAACATCTTTAATGCATTTAGGGTATCATACTATTAAGGTAGATAACTTTTGATGGGATATATTAGAAATTATGGCCCTTTTTTAACTTAGAAATTTTGGTTAAAGTTTTGCATGCAAGGTACTTTCATGCTTAAATCTCAGATTCCAGGCAAGAGATTGATTTGAAACATCTTTAATGTGTTTAGGGGTACCATACTGTCAAGGAAGATAACACTTGATTGAATGTATTACAAATTATGGTTCCCTTTTAACTTAGAAATTTTGGTTATAGTTTGGCATTCAAGCAACTATCCAGCTTATATCTCAGGAATTGTTTATGGTATTGACTAGAAAGTTAAGGTGTGTAATCAGGGGCATCAGAAAACCAAGGAGGATAACTTTTGAACTGAATTTGATACAAATTATGGCCCTTTTCTAACTTGGATACTTGGTTAAAGTTTTGCATGCACCATATTATTATGGTTATGTCTCATAACTAGGCATGACTTCATAAAAATATTAAGGGGTATCAGACTATCAAGGTATATCAGTTTTGACTATTATTATATACAGGGTATGTGAAGGGCAAGAATTGAAAAAGATTTCATTTGATTTACCAACAAGCATTTTGAATAGTTGAGCGTGCTGTCCTCTGACAGCTCTTGTTTATGTATGATATTTCAACAAAGCTCTTTTAAAGTGTATGTTGTTATTGGTTAGTTAGATCCACACCCTTTTGAATTTGTGAAATATTTTTGATCTCTAAGATTTTAACCCTTAACAAACTGTTTATACTCCCATTGTGTGAAGATTTTTTCAGCTCACTTTTGTCAGGATTAGAATTTTCATCTCTGTGGATTGATTTTGTTTATTTATGCACATAGAACTCATCATATGCAGTCATTATTGTCTGTTTAGTATGCTTTTGAGTTCATTTGTTCTTATTTTAAAACATTAGAAATGCCAAAAAATTTGTCTTGTACTCTCACATTTTGTAAGACATAGTTTTGTTTTACCTGACTGAGAGAAAAACCTTGCTTTAAAGGGACAATAACTTTCTGTTGTATATCTTTATAGCTCTTTTGAGTAGTTAGGGAGAAACTGTGTCAATTTTCTATACATTGAAATACTTTATAGCAATAGCTTTCTTTCAGCAGTAATTTTTATTGCACTGCAAAGATTGCCAAATCAAATTCATTTAGTCCCAGTTGGATAATGAGTCAGAACAGGCAAATGACATGCCAGTCCATGCCAATTCTGTCATTTTGCAGACTTAAGTGAGAATCCATAGTAGTGCAGTATTGTCCTAAGTGGGCTGCATATAGCTTGAAATTCAAATTATGATTCTAGCATGTTTTCTCTGGGTTTTGTAATTGATTTCTTGCTATTTCCGTCAAGAAAATGTTGAAGAAGTCATATAATTGTTTTATCAAAGGTCTTCCTTTGGTGTAAAAATACTTGAGCTTTTAAGAGATATTGTTTTCTGAATGTAGCATCACATCAGATAATCACTGAACAGCACCTCAGAACAAAAAAACGTCATTTTTTGTATTCTCCTGAATTATCAGAGATAATAACTTTGATATTAGAGAATTATGATCTGGTTTTTTTTTAATTTGAATAAAACGGCATCACCACAAGAGTGTTTTGTATCTTTCAACTTGACTCCTATTAATGATTTGTCCACATGTTTCTTGGCTGTTTGACTGTTATATGCCTGCATTCAATCAGTATTTTCAATATTAATAGAATTAACAAAAATTATAGTTTTCCAGGTGAATATAGTTATACCCCCCCGCAACGAAGTTAGGGGGGGGTATACTGGAATCAGGTTGTCCGTCCGTCCGTCCGTCTGTCCGTCCGTCTGTAGACACAAAATTCTGCGGACTACTCCTCCTAAACTTCTGGAAGGATTTTGATGAAACTTGCTGGCAATGATCCTTAGACATTGTATTAGCGCGTTATCTATATAGCATTGAGTTACCTCCCCTATTTACCAAGTTATGCCCCTTTGATGATTTTTGCATTACAAACTTCTGCGGACTACTCCGCCTAAACTACTGGAAGGATTTTAATGATACTTGCTGTCAATGATCCTTAGACATTGTATAAGCGCGTTATCTATATACATTGGTTACCTCCCCTATTACCAATTATGCCCCTTTGATGATTTTTGCATTACAAACTTCTGCGGACTACTCCGCCTAAACTACTGGAAGGATTTTAATGATACTTGCTGTCAATGATCCTTAGACATTGTAGCAGCGCGTTATCTATATAGCATTGAGTTACCTCCCCTATTTACCAAGTTATGCCCCTTTGATGATTTTTGCATTACAAACTTCTGCGGACTACTCCTTCTAAACTACTGGAAGGATTTTATGAACTTGCTGCAATGATCCTTAGACATTGTAAGCGCGTTATCTATATACATTGGTTACCTCCCCTATTTTCCAAGTTATGCCCCTTTGATGATTTTTGCATTACAAACTTCTGCGGACTACTTCGCCTAAACTACTGGAAGGATTTTGATGAAACTTGCTGCCATTCATCCTTAGACATTGTAGAAGCATGTGTTAGTTATATAACATTGGATTACCTCCCTTTATTATAGTTATGCCCCTTTGATGATTTTTGCTTTACAATTTTCTGCAGACTACTCCTCCCATTGGATTACCTCCCTTTTTAGCTCACCTGAGCACTTGTGCTCGGGTGAGCTTTTGTGATCGCCTTTTGTCCGTCGTGCGTCGTGCGTCGTGCGTCGTCAGTCGTCCGTCGTCCGTCGTCAACAATTGCTTGTGAACACTCTAGAGGCCACAGTTTTGACCCAATCTTCATGAAACTTGGTCAGGATGTTTGTCTACATGATATCTCGGATGAGTTCGAAATTGGGTCATGTGGGGTCAAAAACTAGGTCACCAGGTCAAATTTTAGTAAAACCTTGTGAACACTCTAGAGGCCACAGTTTTGGCCCAATCTTCATGAAACTTGGTCAGGATGTTTGTCTACATAATATCTCGGATGAGTTCGAAATTGGGTCATGTGGGGTCAAAAACTAGGTCACCGGGTCAAATTTTAGAAAAAACCTTGTGAACACTCTAGAGGCCACAGTTTTGGCCCAATCTTCATGAAACTTGGTCAGGATGTTTGTCTACATAATATCTCGGATGAGTTCGAAATTGGGTCATGTGGGGTCAAAAACTAGGTCACCAGGTTAAATCTTAGAAAAACCTTGTGAACACTCTAGAGGCCACAGTTTTGGCCCAATCTTCATGAAACTTGGTCAGGATGTTTGTCTGCATGATATCTTGGATGAGTTCGAAATTGGGTCATGTGGGGTCAAAAACTAGGTCACCAGGTCAAATCTTAGAAAAACCTTGTGAACACTCTAGAGGCCACAGTTTTGGCTTAATCTTCATGAAACTTGGTCAGGATGTTTGTCTGCATGATATCTTGGATGAGTTCGAAATGGGTCATGTGGGGTCAAAACTAGGTCACCGGTCAAATCTTAGAAAAACCTTGTGAACACTCTAGAGACCACAGTTTTGGCCCAATCTTCATGAAACTTGGCCAGGATGTTTGTCTACATGATATCTCGGATGAGTTTGAAATTGGGTCATGTGGGGTCAAAAACTAGGTCACCAGGTCAAATCTTAGAAAAACCTTGTGAACACTCTAGAGGCCACAGTTTTGGCCCAATCTTCATGAAACTTGGTCAGGATGTTTGTCTACATGATATCTCGATGAGTTAAATTGGGTCATGTGGGGTCAAAAACTAGGTCACCAGGTAAATTCAGGTAGGATCAAAATGTAGGCCACTTAGTCAAATGTTAGAAAAACACTTTAGATGCCAGATTTTTTGTCATTTTGCCTAACACAGCCATCTTAATCAGGTGAGCGACACAGGGCCATCTTGGCCCTCTTGTTTATAGTTATGCCCCTTTGATGATTTTTGCTTTACAATTTTCTGCAGACTACTCCTCCTAAACTACTGGAGGGATTTCAATGAAACTTGCTGTCATTCAACCTTAGACATTGTAGTAGCTCTTTTTCTATATAACATTGGGTTACCCACACCCCCCCCCCCACCCCCCCCCCCCTCCCCCCTGTTTTAAAGATATGTCCCTTTGATGGTATTTGTTTTACAATTTTCTTCCATTGATAGATTTCAGTGAATCTTAATGATATTTATCCATAGACATAGGTATATCCATAGGTATGTGTTACAAAGGATCACTAGATTTCCATGTAGTTGGCACATATGTCCTCTGTATATTAAGATGGAGTGTTGCATACAAGAATTCTGATTTCATGCTCCAAAGCCATGTTTGACAAAAACACTTGCGGGGGGGTATTAGTAAGCCCTTAGGCGACAGTTCTAGTTATTACAATGCAGGTACATTTCTAAGCCCTTCCTTATACAGCAGCTGCTGACATATTGTGGTTTGATACATGGACCTCAAATCTTACTTTTGTTCCTTGTTGTTCTATAGGTATAAGGCTGTCATGTATAGGCTGTCGACCCCCAGTAAATTGTTGTTATGGTATTGTACAGTAACAAGTATGTCATTCTTTAAACCTGATCAGATATGTACAGATATATTGGTTTTAATGTATGACTTAATTTTCTTTGTTCTCATTACAGATATGCAGAGTAAGAAAAGATTGCCTCCCAATGGAGTACAAGCGCTAACAGAAGACGGTGGTAACACAGGTGAGCAATACCCACTTTCCCTTCCCGCAACAGACACACATCAGAAATAAAGGAAATAATTATATTGCTGTGCATATTTCCATCATTTTGAAAGGAAAACTCCTTTCCAAGTGATAACTGAGGCATATTGCTTAAACAAATAGTTTCAATGTGTTTTTTAGCCTGGTTCCCGGTTGTCCTCAAGATTACAGATAATGTTGTAAAAGGGAAGGTTACCCCAATCAAGAACCAGACAATAAAACTTATTGGAACACATTGTGTGAGCAACAGTAAATTAGCTGTGGGTTAACCCTTTCCCTCATAGAGGAAACCATGAAAAGACCTATGCGAACAGCATAAAACCAGATCAGCCTGTGAGTAACTCGCAGGCTGATCAGGTTTTATGCTGTTCGCTGCTCCTCAGTGGTCTGGAAATGAAGATTTTGTAATTAAATTTGGTAAGGTTTAACTGTGGTTTTCTGCAGATCAGGCTTTATGTAATACCTATTGAATGCGTCAAAATGAGTATATATGAGGGAAAGGGTTAAAATGTTGGTAGTTGGTGGTAGAGTGGTTGTTTATAATAGTATTCTATCCTCTAATTATGTACATGTTCATACTTGATGTAAATACTAATAAATAAAAGATTATTTCAGTTTCAACCCTTCACCTCATATAGACCCATTTGAACAACTTGGCAAACAAAGCAGACTCTGAACAGACTCTTCTTTTCAGGAGCTAGGAGCTGTCTTTAATCAGGGTGTTTTCTGTTCGTAGCTCAGATTCTACACAGTTTACATGGCAAAGAAATATATACCATTTAAAGTTCAGTAAATTAATACTCACTAAGTTGTCATTAATTAAATTTGACTTAACAAATCCCATATTGTTAATATCAACCATCCCAGTTGATTGGAATCGTTGTGTTAATGATTGTCCAGTCCTCAGAACATGCAACTGAAATGCCACAATTCAGCATCGAGTAAACATGTCAAGGATATATAGGGAATATAAAAATTTCTTTGTTTAGGCTTGATATCTGACAACATCCAATATCAAGAGTATTGTATTCTTTCTTCAAATTCATATGTATATGCAGTTAAAAATCTATCAAACAATATTTAAGTAAAATTTAATAATTCAACATTCTTTGATCTCAAAAGGTTATAACATCAGTAAGGCTCAGTTAGAGTCAAGCAGCTGCACAGGTAAACATCAGAATCACCTGTCTGATTAAATAGATGTTGATGTTTCCAATCCTAGTTAGTACTCCCAATAATGTGCACTTAATTGTTTTCAAGATCTCAGCAATTTAAGATTTATGTTTATGAACAAAAAAATCAAAGCACTGAAGGCACTGAAGTTGTGTGTGTCTTAAGTCGAAGAGGGTTTGACAAGCTGCAAATATGCAGGGTAACTTAGTTTTTCCAGATATTAAACTTATATTAGAATAATAAACAATTTTTCATTGAAGGCTATAGAAATATAGGAGGAGTAAGAGAGGCAATGTGCTAATTGTTATCAGTCTGTTGAAACAAATGGTGCGTTCATTTAATGACCATGTTAACGCAAAATGAAAGCAAGGTTATTGGCAATGTGCGAAAATTTGACCTCCGTTGATTAAATTTACTGTGATAAACAAAAGAAATGAGACAATACGGTTCTCTTAGCACTATCAGCGCTTTGATTTGTACTACCGAGCTACGGCACAGTTTCTATTTATAGATGCTGTGGCTCCCTACTTCGTCTTTAGTAACTTCGGGTAGCAGATATACACCTGTATCAGCTGTTCTGTAGGGCAACAAATAACCCCAGGAGATATCTCTGATGTATTTGAAATAGTAGATGTGAATATAAAGAGGTTATATGGGTTTTTATCATAATTCAAGCTTTCTATATGGACCATTGAAACACCACTAAATAATTGAAACCTGCATATCCACCATCCAATTCAGGCATGAGCCACCTTTGCATTCAAAAGGAACTATACTCCTCTGCGTGGTAAAGTGAGTTATGCAACATCCTAGGGAAAAAAGTTCTTCTGTGCTTTTATACTACATACAATTAATGTGTCCCGTTAATATTTATTTTTTACTCAAAATTAAGTTTTCACTACTTTGGCTGAATCTCAGCATATCTGTATTGTAGAATTCTGTTCAATCGTTCAGTCATTCATACAAAATTGAGAGGTTATTTGGTTTTAAATGTAGAGAAACGGACCCTCAGAATGTAGGTACTATAGTTGTAAGTGACTATGTCACATGCAACTAAAAACTGTAATAAAGTTGAGGTGTTTGGTGAAAATTTCCAAGTACCAAGGTAAACTTTGGGACTAGCCTTTGTCTGTCATCATGAGTTGTGAGTTGTTTGTTGTCAACAATTTACTTAAAACATATTCCTCTCTGAAACTGCTGTTGAGAAAGTGATCAAACTTGGCAAGGATGTTCCCAAGGTGGTTCCCTATAAAATGTTTCAAATGGTTCCGGTCTGTTGCATAATTAGATCCCAGGAGCTAAAAATAGATTTTAAAAGGGCGATCTTAAAAAATCTTCTCCAAAACCACAAGCCCTAGAGCTTAGATATTTGGTGTGTGGCTTTGACTAGTAGATCTCTACCAAGTTTGTTCAAATCATGACCCTGGGGTCGAAATTGGCCCCACCCCAGGGGTCACTTTATTTTACATGGACTTATATAGGAAAAAATGAAAAAATCTTCCTATCAGAAACCACAAGGCCTGGAGTTTAGATATTAAGTGTGTAACATGGCCTAGTTGACATCTACCAAGTCTGTTTACATCATGGCCCTGGGGTCAAAATTGGTCCCGCCCAAGGGGTCACTTGATTTTACATAGCCTAATGATACCAAGTGAGTGATCAAGGGCCATTATGGCCCTCTTGTTAATGAAGTTTTTAGGTAAAAGTGATATAAACTGTTGTTTATTTTGTAAATTATGTTTTTCTTAGTTCAATTTTCTTGATGAAGCAGATTTGTATATGATTTTTTTTTAATTAACATTTACAGGGAAGCATACTCATCCTTATAATAAAACATCATTGGTGTCAGAAAATTACAAGCCAATCAAAACTTGTTACGCATTCCAACTTGACTGCAAGATCTATTGTGTTATTGCAGGAAGTTGATATGAGTTGACATGAAATTTAAGTCATTGGGAAAAAAGTAATGATAAAAAATTTAAAATTAAAAAATTATATATTTCATTAAAAAAAACAACCAATAAGAAAACACAGAAAAACAATAATATGATTATGTGATGTGTTTGTAACAAAACCTCACTCCTATGAAAAAAAGGTAATTCATTGGGGTAGCATACATGGTAGTGGATTTTAATATTGTAGGTTTGAACCCCATTTGGGGCAGGAGTCTCATGACCTTCCCATGTGTAATATATTTATCCAGTCTAGGAATGGTCAAGAGGAACCAGTTGGTTGTAAGATTTTGTTTCCAGATCAGTTAAAAAAAGATATAAGTTCAGCTGAGCTTGTTGCAACAAACAGTGATGAAGGAATTATCATCACATTGTACAATATTTGTCTTCCTTTTATATGTAACCCTTTGATGGACACAAGATTTATCTCATGATGTTGTAATGTTCTGTGAGTTGGCGAGCACATTGACGTGTTTGCTGATGTTGAGAAATGTTTTATGCCCATTAAAATTAGATTAATGAAATGAAGTTATTTAATTGTTTGAGAATTTATTTGTTTAATCAGTCACAGACTGTCAGTTTAACCTTCTTATTAGCTAATCAGAGATTGATATTTGATACAAGTCATTCATGTGACAATCATTTCCTTGAGCTATTTTGACAAGTTAGAGATAATATGATATCCAAAATAATGTTTGCCCAAGATTTCCTGTGTTTTGTGATTATAACTTCCCAGGCAACATTGTTAATTGTCTTGATACTTTACTATATCTTAGTACCATCCCAGTCTAGATATTTGATTGTAGTGCAAGGTCAAGCAATCTGTCAATTTAATGAAAGAAATGTTGAATGTTGACTCTAATAACATTTTCATTTGATAGTCAAGCTCAGAAACCTCAAGATTATCTGTAACATAAAAGTTACAAACTTTATTTCTTTAATGATGGAACAAGGTGTGATATTGAATTAGAAAATCTTCATGTTGACCATTGCTGATTTTGAAAATCATATGCATGAACTTCTACATCATCCAGTCCATGGCAAATTAGATTTTTCACCAAATTGCTGTTCAATGATTCAGCCAACTTTAAAACTAAATTGATTGTTGTGTGTGTTGCACTCACTTGAACCAGCCTTTGACACAGTTAGGTTGGAATCAGGAAACAAAGATTTTCATTAACAAATGATGAAGAGAAAAACTGATTACATTTTCTGCATTAATAGATTGATAGTGTTTTAGTTAAGCATTAGATAGCTACAAAAACAGATTTATGTGTATTTCTCTTGGATGAGAGTCACTGTATATCAACATGATTGAGGTTGATTTACTGTCAGTTTGACTCAGATGATCTAGATATTGAACCATTTCTGGAAGGCTTCCAGTTGCTTCTTGATAGTCCCTGATTACTTTTGCTGTAGGAAAGGCAGTCTGAATGGTTTAATCTGATTAAGCTTGAGTAAATCAGGTCTTTATGTAATGATATTGGGGTCTGTATCCCCATTGTAGAGTCTTGAGTTGGGCTGAGCTGTGTGATATATGATGTTGAATTGTGTTGTCTATGATGTTGAGCTGTGTGATCTTTGATGTTGAGTTGTGCGATCAATAGTGTTAACCCTTAACCTGCTGAATTTCTCAAATGGACTTAGCTGGCATTTTTTTTTTGAACTGTCCATTATCAATTTTAGACAAGATGAAAACTTGTAGTGTGTCAGCCAACAGAAAAGAGCACGGATGTGCAGGCTGGCCTGGCTCTTTACTGGTGGCAAAGGTTAGCACTTATGGTTCCAGCAGGGTTAGGGTTAAGTTGTGATATCTTTGATGTTGAATTGTGTGATCTATGATGATCTTTGATGTTAAACTGTGTGATCTATGATGTTGAGCTATGTGATCTTTGATGTTTAGCTGTATGATCTTTGATGTTGAGCTGTATGATCTTTGATGTTGAACTGTATGATCTATGATGCTGAGCGGTATTATCTTTGATGTTGAGCTGTATGATCTTTGATGTTGAGCTGTATGATCTTTGATGTTGAGCTGTATGATCTTTGATGTTAAACTGTGTGATCTTTGATGTTGAGCTGTGTGATCTTTGATGTTGATCTGTGTGATCTATGATGTTGAGCTGTATGCTCTTTGATGCTGATCTGTGTGATCTTTGATGTTGAGCTATATGATCTTTGGTGTTAAACTGTGTGATCTTTGAGCTGTTTTATCTTTGATGTTAAGCTGTATGATCGTTGATGTTTAGCTGTATGATCTTTGATGTTTAGCTGTGTGATCTTTGATGTTGAGCTGTATGATCTTTGATGTTGAGCTGTGTGATCTTGGATGTTGATCTGTGTGATCTTTGATGTTGAGCTGTGTGATCTTTGATGTTGAGCTGTGTGATCTTTGATGTTGATCTGTGTGATCTATATTGTAAAGAAAATTGCAAAAGTAATAGAGTGAGACAAATCAGATTATGTTTAGATGAAAGTATAGGAAATGTTGAAATGGTATAGAAGTAAATCAGAGATGTGTGTTGGGATATTGGCTGAGAGAAATGAAATTGAGATAGAGGTAGTTTGAGTTTAGACAGAGATTGTGAGTTTAGGTATTACAGCAGAGTAAAATGAGATTGAGATAAAGGTAGATAGAGGTAAGATAGAAATCAAGGTAATAAAAGGGAAATTAGATGGATTTAAAGAGTAAGATAAAGAAGAGTAAGTAGAAAGAAGTTTCCGCTGAAGAAGTTTAGATAGAATAAGATAGGTACTCCAGTAGAATTGATATGAAATGGAAGCACTCACTGTCCAGCACATGCGGTTTGAATCACTTTTTTGTGATGGACCCTAAGTTTCAGATCAAGTTGTGAATGTGCTTTTATTTTCCCGCAGGCAATTTTTTTAATAATGATCAGGATGTATTCCTCAACAATGTTGTGTATTGGATATTTGTTGACGATACTTCAGGACTTCAAGTGAAGTACTTTAGTTTTTGCCTGCTTGTCAGAAGCTGCTTAGTCTTGTTTATTAGCCTCTGGAAATACTTAATATTCTATGTCATGCTAGAACTGAGTAGAGGATGGAGAGAAAGACTTAATTGGTGCTCTTGTCAGGATTGTCATCTTGTCTTGCATATTATAAAAAATCAGTCTCTTTGTAATTAAAAACAGGGCCTTTGCAATTTAATTATAACTCATGTGAATTAATTGATTGTCAAATTGTGCATGCTCATGAGTTTTAATAATCACGTGTTAATCTAATGAAATTTATGGAGAAAATTTTGAGATTAAAACTAACAGCAAGGAGTTTGGCACATTAGAATTGGTAAGATGTGTAGTACAAATATGACAAATCTTCTTATCCAAAAGTACTGGTTGGATATTAAGTTTTTGGGCACATATGTTCCCAGATTATAAGAATTATTTGGATCTGTCGTAAAATATGGCAGCCAGGGGGCAGAGTTCACCATGTTTTTCTACCACCTAGTTCTCAGGAAAGTGATCTTAGAGCCTTCATGGCCCTCTAATTCTTGTCAATCTATTGTTATTGATTATGTTTGAAAACTATTGGATTCGAACCCACACAGTGTTTGTTAAACAAGTAACTGTGCTCCATACCCACTTAGCTAACTCCTTATTGAATGAATTTGACAGTTCAAAAACTGTTTTTACATTAAAAATTTTGAAACAACTACTATTTTGCTTACATAATTAATTCCCATTGGAGGAAGAAAAAGAAAAGTGTTCGTTCATCCCTTTAATACACTGGTAAAATGTCAAATTTTAGGAGCAAAACGACAGAGACTACAGTCGCTTAACCTAGAGATTGTGTGTTTGTTAAGTGAAACTGATATAGCTGTTTAATTGCTTTTGGGATAGTTCCAGGACTGGATTATGTTTCTGTGTACCTTATCTTCATACATTTTTGTGATTTATAATAACTTCAGTGAGGCAGCAGTAATGATGTTGATGGGACATAAAACCTCTACAAACAAACATAAATGATGCATTTAAATGGAGTACAGACTGATGAAAGCCAATCAACATGCAGTTATCATGTAATTTCAGCACCTAGTACTTCATAAAAGGCAGCTAAAAAATAACAAATTTTCAGCCAAAAATTGCTCTTTTTCTAATCTCAGGTCATATTTATTTCATGTTGCATTTATTGTAGACTTGTCTGACATGTATTTTCCCTCTTTGACAAATTATTCCAGCCAGATTCTCATTAGTCACATGTTAGAAGAATTACACGAGTGCTAAAACAAGTGAGAAAATCTATCAGTACATAAAAAATGAATTGCTGACAGGAAAAAATACAAGACTAGACTCCCATCTTGTAAAAAAGGGACATTTTTCTCCAATTTTTCTGCACCAGAAACTGAACCTATGTCAGGAAGACGTGGAACAGTCCTCTTTGGAATAGGATATCTGTACAGGGGAGATAACTTTGTAAGAAACAACAGGAGCAGTAACATTTTTTTTTCAGTACCTGTTTGTTATGCTTACTTGAGTATAGGAAATACAGAATGCATTGCCTGTAGGGGAGGCCACGGTAATTGACTATGGTGGACAATTTGACAGGTAATGAACTTTGCAGCTGTTCCATGGCATTTCTGTGGCATTTCTTTGTAGATATACTTGTTATAACAATATCGCAGTAAACACTATGATAGAGCTGGTAGTGAGATTTTTTTTCTCCGTTTTACATGGGGGAGAGAGCAGTACTAATGGCTCTGTACTTCTGGTATTGTAAATTCATTTGAGGTGAGAAGTTGTACTTGGTCCAATATACGCACATGGGGAAAAACTGTATGACACAGTTATTAGCCATGGACTTGATCAAGTTGAAAATATTTTGAGAATATGCTCAGATAAAAACCTTCCAGTTCTCTTCCTCAGTTTTTCCAAAATGAAGCTGGTCCTGATCAAATGTCACTATAAATAAATCATATGTGATTTTCCATGGAGGGGGAAAAATCCCATGAAAATCATTTTTCATTATCAGTGTAGCGAGTGTTTCTTCCAGCTCGGAATTTTAGGGGTTCATATTTGACCCCCTGTACCAGAATTTGGTGGACATTTGAAATTTTAGAGGGTCATACCCTAAAGCAGAGATCGGGAAATAATTTTCTTTAATAGGATAAGGGCCATTTCTGAGGC
This sequence comes from Solen grandis, assembly GCA_021229015.1. Taxonomy (NCBI): domain Eukaryota; kingdom Metazoa; phylum Mollusca; class Bivalvia; order Adapedonta; family Solenidae; genus Solen; species Solen grandis. The sequence goes on from CM037784.1 coordinate 25,926,173, forward strand.
AAAATCAATGTGACATTTTCAAAATCAAATGTGACATTTACAAATTAAAATGTGACATTTTATAAAACAACTTCAGCTTGCTTTTTAAAGTGACCCTAAGTCTAAAGTGCATAATATTAACAACAAACTCAAACCGTCATAAAACTGAAACTTTTGAGACAATGCTTGAAATGATAAAATAATAATTTAATTGAAAAGTTGCAGAACAACATGATAATTACAAAAAAAAGACCGTCACAGAAGCAAATGAAAAATACTATGGTCTAGAAACCATACAAAGGCCAATCTTACATATTACAATCCACATTCATCACTGTAACAGTACATGACTGCTAGTTATTTTTTCTTCTTTTTTTTTTCTATATTTCACAAAACAGAACAAGACTCACTGTAATTCCCGTATATAATATAATCAGCACACTTACCATGTAAAGTACAGTATGTGCTTGTGTCAGTTAAAAAAAAAAAAGTCAGGCAAAACAGTAAATTAATTGAGGGCAAGCAGTTAACCTAATGCGATTTTTGCATCATTATTTTTGTAACCAACCATAAATAGACCATAATTTCTTCATAGTTTCATTTTGGACAGTACTGTACTGTCCTGTTTGGTTATCAGTTTTTGTGTTCTTCAAATACATGTACCCACTGGAAAGAGACTTGCAAAATAAAAATTAAAAAAAAATAAATAAAAAAAAACAACAACTATTGGCTATTATAAACCTCAAGATAACAATGAAATTGCAAGAAGATAATATTTGATAAAAAGTGCATTACATCTGACTTGCGGAATCAGAAGAACATTTGTCACATGTAAATGCAAAACACCAGTACTAATGCCTCGAAAAAAATCAATACTGCGTATCCCTCATGGATTCTTCAGTGCAAAAGATACACCAATGCCCCGATGAATAAATAATGTTCATCTCTCTCTCTATTTATATTTAGCAACGGAATTCCCAACTTTCGGGCTTCAGGACTATAAACAACCGAAAAATCAGAATACGACAGGGGCGCATCAAATGCAAATAACGATGTGATATTTTATTTTTTAATGTGACAATTGCGCATGACGCATGCCTTTCTCGACCAGTGCTGCTACACAATAAGTTTCTTACATCTTTCTCACTCTTTTAAAGTTTCAATGTGACGAATAAATACCTGCATCGCGTCAAAGCCGAAAAAAGAGAGTCAAAAGTGCAAAAACGCGCTCTGGAAGAAACACTGCGTAGCTGATTAATCTGCTTGTATGGAAATGTTTCTAATGTGTTTATGTATTTCGTTATGTATTTAACCTTTTACCTTATATAGAGTGATGATTTGATGTCTTGACAAACAGCAAACCTTGATCAGACAGTTCCTTCCTCAGTCTGCATAGCGAAGAAAAAAGTTAATTTTTGTTTCATTTACCATTGAAAATTCAATAAATTAAAATTAAATTCAGTTTACGAATATGTACATAAATATTCATGAGATAAAGTGTTGAAACATAGGAGATTAATCTCACTCAAGGCAAGGTCATCTGTATATAGACCTTATATCCCTGAGTCCAGATATTGATGAGGAATCTCGGTTGTCATCATTCACACTTCAGTCTGTGTGACAGTGCACCTCTAGTCTGGGATTAATCAGACAGGATCTGAGTTGTCTTCATGCAGACATGTTGCATCATGTACCTGCATTTTTTGCCTCCTTAGATTGATTGAAGAAAAAAATCTTGTCAGTTTGATAAACATCCTGTCTGACCAGGTTTTACGGTGGCAAATAGTCTAACAATTGATAAGCAGTAGAACAATTTGTGTGTGAATAGCAGATGTGTAGTGTTGTATTGGTAAATTATTGTGGCCTTTTAATGTGATAAATCTCCTTATTTTTTGCATGCTGTCTAACTTCACTTTTGACCTACTTCAAGATGATAGCATTTGACCAGGCTTAATACATATTTAATGATATTCATTGATAGATAGACTTATATAGAAGGGAAAAAGCACCATATTTTTTGTTGAGATGACAAACAGCTAAAATATATGCTTCATGTTTACAAAATTTTGATAAAGTATCCTGATTGTATTACAGTTTCTTTGATACATTTATACAAGTTTATGGTTGTTTTATCAAAACACTGTCTTAGATGCACATTGAGACATTTAAGGTTGAACATTATCATGCCACATGTCTACTGCCTGATACTGCTGTGTGGCAGCACTATATCTGTCTCAAGTAGACATGGTCTCCAAATGACTGAAATATCCTTGGCTGGATGTTAAACCCAACAAACAAACATCTGCGCGGTGGTATATCAAAGTCCATTACACAGTTTCTGTATGACTACAATAATGTTTACTCAACTGATTGTGTTGGATGGGACGCTTTTACCTGTGCTTATTTTGACTTCCCAGAAGGAAACTCTCACAGATAATTATTTGTACATCATATCAACTATTCTACATTCTCTATTACTTAAATCCCTATCACTGCCGCAGACTTATTGGTAACAAAGTTTTTATACCCCTAACCCCACCCCCAACAAAGTGGCATGTGTGGGTGGGGGGTTAATAGAATCAGCTTTTCTGTCCATAGACACAATCTTTTCCACACTTCATCTCCAAAACTTGGGCTTGAATTTGATGAAATTTTACAGGATTAATCAGTATATAGTCTTAGTAGTAGTAAGTTGTACATATCGTTTTCACTTTGGGCTGGATGAATTATAATGGCCATTTCTATTTTATACAAAATCTTTTCCACTTTTATTTCAAAAACCTTAGCTTTAAATTTAATTCCCATAATTGATCAGTATCAAGCCTATTTGTGCATGGCATAGGTGTGTTTTGGGTGGGTTGTTTTATCACAGAGTTATGGCCCTTTGTTATGCCCCGCCAACTCCGTTGGGGGTCATATAGATTTTCGGTCTGTGCATCCATCCGTCCATCACACCTCAGGTTTACCTTTGCGTTTAAGTTTTTTTTTTTTATATAGATTGGGTCATGTGGGGTCAAAAACTAGGTCACCAGGTCAAATCTTAGAAAAACCTTGTGAACACTCTACAGGCCACAGTTTTGAACCAATCTTCATGAAATTTGGTCAGGATGTTTGTCTACATGATATCTCAGATAAGTTCAGAATTGGGTCATGTGGGGTCAAAAACTACGTCACCAGGTCATATATCTTAGAAAAACCTTTTGAACACTCTAGAGGTCACTGTTTTGGCCCAATCTTCATGAAAGTTGGTCAGGGTGTTTGTCTACACGTCTTGGATGAGTTCGAAATTGGGTCATGTGGGATCAAAAACTAGGTCAATAGGTCAAATCTAAGAAAAACCTTGTGAACTCTCTAGAGACCACAGTTTTAGCCCAATCTTCAATAGATTTGGTCAGGATATTTGTCTAAATGATATATTGCATGAGTTTGAAATTGGGTCACTTAGGGTGAAAAACTAGGTCACCAGGTCAAATGTTAGAAAAACCTTGTGAACACTTTAGAGACCACAGTTTTAGACAAACCTTAATGTAACAAATATGTACAGGGAAAGATAAAATTGATTGTTTCACCACTTAATTCCAGTTAAATGAAATTTTTAATGATATTTGATATGCAAATATGGATCGATCTCTTTAGTACCCCAAAAACTTGTTAGACTGTCACAATAGATAACTTTCCAATTAATAATCGCTTGAACCAGTAGAAAAATTAAAGTAAGATGTTTAATTATACACAGTAACGTGAACTTCATGAAGTAGTTTTCAGCATAGTTTTAGATTTATAATGCTGGAACAGTTAATAGGTTATACTTGGTTCTTGGCCTTCTTGTTTAAAAGGGAATATTTAAAGGTTTTCCTATGGAATCCTGGGTAAAATCAAGAGTTTCCAGATTGATGTACAGTGTACACTAGACAGACAACACATGGTATGGTATAAAATTTTACAACAACATTGCAGAATGGATATATGTAAATCAATTATTGTCGCTATTCAGTAAAGTAACTGATCATGGGCGACTAGCAACAATCAGAATATCACTACTGTTAAGACCCTTATATGTGATATGTCATAATATAACCAGTGTGTTGGGTTCCCTGGTTGGGTTGTCTGTAGATCAGAGGCCTAATTAATGTGGATCAGTAAAATTGCCTATGTTGAGGGATACTTGTTCCCTTCATCTGGTAAATCTATTGTTTGGTATAAGAGTGAAATATATCTGAAAGTATACGATTTATGAAATCTTACCAAAGTTAAGCCAGTCTTAAGGTGTCTCATGAATAAAGTCCCAGAAGTTTGCTATATACTTAAGTCATGTATACATAGTGTTGATATATTAACTGTGGATTTTTCTATGTACTTCAGTCATGAAGTGTTGATATATTAACTGTGGAGTTTGCTATGTACTTCAGTCATGTAGTGTTGATATATTAACTGTGGAGTTTGCTATGTACTTCAGTCATGTAGTGCTGATATATTAACTGTGGAGTCTGCTATATACCTCAGTCATGTAGTGCTGATATATTAACTGTGGAGTCTGCTATATACCTCAGTCATGTAGTGTTGATATATTAACTGTGGAGTTTGCTATATACCTCAGTCATGAAGTGTTGATATATTAACTGTGGAGTTTGCTATATACCTCAGTCATGTAGTGCTGATATATTAATTGTGGAGTCTGCTATATACCTCAGTCATGTAGTGTTGATATATTAACTGTGGAGTCTGCTATATACCTCAGTCATGTAGTGTTGATATATTTACTGTGGAGTCTGCTATATACCTCAGTCATGTAGTGTTGATATATTAACTGTGGAGTCTGCTATATACCTCAGTCATGTAGTGTTGATATATTTACTGTGGAGTCTGCTATATACCTCAGTCATGTAGTGTTGATATATTAACTGTGGAGTCTGCTATATACCTCAGTCATGTAGTGTTGATATATTAACTGTGGAGTTTGCTATGTACTTCAGTCATGTAGTGCTGATATATTAACTGTGGAGTCTGCTATGTACTTCAGTCATGAAGTGTTGATATATTAACTGTGGAGTTTGCTATGTACTTCAGTCATGTAGTGCTGATATATTAACTGTGGAGTTTGCTATATACTTCAGTCATGTAGTGTTGATATATTAACTGTGGAGTTTGCTATGTACTTCAGTCATGTAGTGTTGATATATTAACTGTGGAGTTTGCTATATACCTCAGTCATGTAGTGCTGATATATTAACTGTGGAGTCTGCTATATACCTCAGTCATGTAGTGTTGATATATTAACTGTGGAGTTTGCTATATACCTCAGTCATGAAGTGTTGATATATTAACTGTGGAGTTTGCTATATACCTCAGTCATGTAGTGCTGATATATTAACTGTGGAGTCTGCTATATACCTCAGTCATGTAGTGTTGATATATTTACTGTGGAGTCTGCTATATACCTCAGTCATGTAGTGTTGATATATTAACTGTGGAGTCTGCTATATACCTCAGTCATGTAGTGTTGATATATTTACTGTGGAGTCTGCTATATACCTCAGTCATGTAGTGTTGATATATTAACTGTGGAGTCTGCTATATACCTCAGTCATGTAGTGTTGATATATTAACTGTGGAGTCTGCTATATACCTCAGTCATGTAGTGCTGATATATTAACTGTGGAGTCTGCTATATACCTCAGTCATGAAGTGTTGATATATTAACTGTGGAGTTTGCTATGTACTTCAGTCATGTAGTGCTGATATATTAACTGTGGAGTTTGCTATATACTTCAGTCATGAAGTGTTGATATATTAACTGTGGAGTTTGCTATGTACTTCAGTCATGTAGTGCTGATATATTAACTGTGGAGTCTGCTATGTACTTCAGTCATGAAGTGTTGATATATTAACTGTGGAGTTTGCTATGTACTTCAGTCATGAAGTGTTGATATATTAACTGTGGAGTTTGCTATGTACTTCAGTCATGAAGTGTTGATATATTAACTGTGGAGTCTGCTATATACCTCAGTCATGTAGTGTTGATATATTAACTGTGGAGTTTGCTATATACCTCAGTCATGTAGTGCTGATATATTAACTGTGGAGTCTGCTATATATATACCTCAGTCATGTAGTGTTGATATATTAACTGTAGAGTCTGCTATATACTTCAGTCATGTAGTGTTGATATATTAACTGTGGAGTCTGCTATATACCTCAGTCATGTAGTGTTGATATATTAACTGTGGAGTTTGCTATATACCTCAGTCATGTAGTGTTGATATATCAACCCCCGGAGTTTGCCATATACTTCAGTCATGTGTGTTGATGTATTAACTGCAGAGTCTAGGGACAGTTGCAGCTTCCACCAGGTCAGTTTGCCCATCTTCCAGATTCACTCACCATTCCTGTGAAGCTTATTGATTTCAGTTGTGAAATGTATTGGAACTCTCTGCTTTGGTTGTTGCATTTATCAGATTCAATTAAACCAATGAAAAGTTATTAGATTTGTATATTGAAACATTTTATCACTTATGTTAGATGAATCAGGTATATTTATTTTGTAAGGTAGTTGCAGGGACCTTGATTTATACACTATGTTTAACTGGAACTTTTTCAACTTGGATGAAGTTAGAAATAGTTGCTTCTGAAATCTGATGCATGCAGGTGTTGGTTCTGTTTGGGTTCTACTGTGTGAGCTTGTAGGGTAGCCAGTTGGGAAAAGTCAGTTTATAAATTCAGATGAAATGGAAAAGCTGTCATTAGTGTAATAAATTGGTTTTGTCTTTGAATGAATTGCATTGTTCTTGGAATTGATATTTGGAGTAACTTTCTGCTGGTAAAGGCTTTTGAGAAACCTCAAAATATGTCACTATGACACACAAAAACAGGAAGTACCTTTGCTTCTATGATGGTAAATCCATGTCTTTCACCAGTAAGACTGTCAGTACACATTGCTGTATTACATTTAGCCTGCATTGATAAAATGCCACAAATCTTGCTGATACCTACACAAGGTTTGTGCCAGAGACTGCAGTCAGCCCAGGAAATGTTGCCAAGTGATGCCACTAAGTCAGGAGACATCACAGGCCTGGTTTTATCAAGTCACATTTGTAATGTTTTGCAATTCTTTTGTATTGTTGCATGCCATTTAATTTTTTGCAAGCATCTTAACAAATCCAAGTTCTGGCTTCATCTGTTCCCATTTTCGTCCTTAATTCAGAACTTGTGATCGTAAGTTGATTGTCAGGTGTGACTGTGTTCTGTTCGTTTCATTTCATGGGTTTTATGCACTCTTAGGGTCTTCCTCTTCCTGTAGTTAGCTAGATGTTGCTATAATTATGACTGAAATATTCCCAGCAATGATTAGCAACAACAACAGTGCATATCTCCATATGAAACAATGCTAAATCTTCTAATACAAAACCACAAACAAGAGTTCAAACTGATGTTGTTTCTCATGTCCCTATTAAATACAATGGCATGATATGTCAAGAATCTGCAGCCTGGCCCTCAGTTTTATTATGCTGACACTTAAAGTAAGTTTGATTTTGTATTTTCGCTAACAAACCAGACCAGAACTTGAATCTGGGACTCATCATTTACAGTGCCTCATTGCTCTTAGGAATCATATAAGGAACTCCTCTTTGATATTGGTTACATATAATTCACTACATGTAGGTGTCCCAAGAGATCTGCTCTCCCAACTGTATTGAGATATTGACTGAGGTCTTTTCTATGAGCCTATAGTTAGGATAGACTCTTGACTCAAATTTGGCCGGGATCCTGATGTAACTGTCTTTTTACTGATGACTTATATGGTCCTGGCAAATATAGGGTTTGTGGTTTTGCTTGGTTTTGCTTGACTCCAGTTGTTTTCTGAAGGTGCTTCACAGCATGCTACAAAATTGTCTAACTGGAGTCATTGCAATATCAGACTATAATATAGTGCAGCTCCATTATAAAGCTATATGGGCCCAAATCTACTTTATATTGGAATGCATTATAAGTATATGAAAATGCAGCCTAAGACAACTAAACAATTCATTATTAGATATAGATTTGGTCCATTAGGTTAGGCATATTTTAATGGATTGTGTGTTATAATGTACTGTGTTGAAATGGATCTACTCTTTCTATTTATAATCATTTGACACATTATAACTGTATGCAAAATGAAATGTTCAGCAACTGTCCTGGTTATATCTACCCCAGAATTCGTAGGTTGTGGGTTTGATCCCCAAATGCAACCTACTAAATTTACAAATGGTTCTGGTATATCTCATTTTACTTGGTGGTCAGCACATAAGGAAGTTCTAAGACAAGCTGGTCCACTATCCGGATGATGTGACTGTGTGTGGTATCATGCCTCATTTCTATGGCTTGGCTTCGCATCAGGCAGCATATCCAAATTCTTTTTGGGGGCCTATTTACTTTGTATGAAATTTGCTGTTTGTTTGGAAGCAGTTATGAAAGTTTATACCAATCTTGACATATCCTGGACATGATCAATACATGACACAGGTTAACCCTTTCCCTCATATAGACTCATTTTGACGCAATCAGTAGTTACCACATAAAGCCTGAGAAGCAGTGAACAGCATAAAACCTGAGTAACTCGCAGGCTGATCTGGTTTTATGCTGTTCGCATAGGTCTTTTCATGGTATCCTCTATGAGGGAAAGGGTTAAAGATACTTGAGTAGTATTTCAAGGTCCTTAAAAGGTCCTTAAAACAAAAATGTTACTTGTGGAAGATATCAAAATTCTGATCACAAATTCTAAAAGAAAAAGTTTGCTCAGTTGTAATCATAAGTTTTTCATGTACAATTTTTGTTTTTACTTAGTTATTTAGGCATGCAATCATAGGCTTATATTTTGACATAACTTTGTTGTTCGACTTTGTCAAAGGTGAGCTATTGTGACCAATGAATGTCCAGCGTCCGCTGTCAATTTTTAACCTAAAATGACATCTCCTCCTACACTATTCAGCAAATTTTCATAAAACTTTACAGGAACTTTCCTTGGGTGGTCCCCTACCAAACTTAAAGAATTGAATTCCATGCCAACATCTGGTTGACATGGCAACTAAAAAGGGGGGGATGTAAAAATCTAAAAAAAATGTTCTCCCCAAAAAGTACTGATTGGATATTAAAAGATTTTGGCACAGATGGGTCACTCTGTACCTTGATTTTAAATATTGTTTGGATCCATTGAAAAACATGGCCACCAGGGGGCAGAGCCCATTTGCCTTATAATACATAAAAATCTTCATGTCTAAAAGTACTGGCTGGATTCCAAAATTTTCTGGCTCAAATGTTCCTTGGGTCACTCTCTACCAAGATTGTAAAAATTATTTGGATTGGTAGAAAAACATGTTCCATAGGAAGTGGAGCCCATTTTCCTGGTATGTATATAGTAGATGAAATTTTTTTTTATCCAAAAGCACTGGCTGGATTTCAAAGTTTTTTTGGCTCAGATGTTCCTTTGGACACTCTCTACCAAGACTTAAAATTAATTGGAATTCAAAAAAAAAAAACACTGCTGCTAGGGGGCAGAGCCCATTTTCCATAATATCATATGATATTTATGTCCCCCCCCCCCTTTATATGTGGGAGATATATTGTTTTTGTCAGTGTTGTCTCTCCGTCCGTCACACCTTTTTGTCAGGAGCATAACCCAAAAGAATCAAAGCTATTAACTTGAAATTTCACAGGTGGATAGATCTCATGGAGGTGAAGTGTCAAGCACAAGAACCGTAACTCTGTGCATCATATCTTTGGAGTTATTGTCCTTGGTTAAAATTCATATTTATTTTTTGTCAAGAGCATTACTCATGCACTATAAGTGTAACCTTGAAACTTCATAGGTGGATAGACCTTACAAAGGAAAATTGAAATTCACGAGAGCCTTTATTCTGCAAATCATATTTTTGGAGTTATTGTCCATTGTTTAATTTTGACCGGAGCATAATTCATGCACTATGAGATAAATAATATTGAAACTTCATAGGTAGACATTATGGATGAGAATAGCAGTACAGAAGAGTATAATACATTTCCAAGGTTTCTTACTGGAGTTTTTGTGCAATTTTGTGTCCTTAAGAAAACTCCTGTTTGACTCATGCTAATGAAATTAAATTTCATTTATGGAAAGAAATTAATGAGAGAAAGTGTAATGCACAAGGTTCATAACTCTAGCCTCAGTTCCCCCTTTTATAATTTCTTGACTACAAGATAACTTATGTTGAAACAAAATTTCAGTTATGGAAAGAAATTGGTGAGAAGACTCTTGTGCATATGTCATTGTGGTCCTCATTGTGTGTGAGGGGAAGGGGGTGGTTTCTACAAAAACAAATCCCTAGTTGCTGTTTTTTTTCTTCCTACTAATACCTTGTTCTCTGGTGAGTGATTCCAGGACCTTCATGGCCTTCTTGTTTTTAAATAAGTTCATAAAACATGAGAATTTTGCCATTATTCTGTTATATAATCTTACATAGTTTAAACATTCATTTATCTGTAAAGTCATAGAAGACTTATTAGAACTCCCTCTCTGCAGAATTGCAAACTGACAGGAAAGTGTAAGTGCACTTAATATAGACTTAATAGTCCCTCAACTTTGATAAAATGCCGGAAATGAACATTTATTCTTTGATAGAATTGTAAAAAAACAAAAAAAAACAAAAAAAACCCAGATATCTTGGTGGTAAATAAGATAAATTATCAATATGCATTTAGACAGCTGTTACAAATGGTGTTCAATAAATTTCGGGAACAAATGAATATGGTGAAGCATTAATTTGGTTTATCTGTCAGTTAATAAAGTATCATACTTGAATAGCTAGGAAACCAAACATTTGTTTTTTAGCAACTCACGCTGTTTGTGTTGATCTTGCCCAGCTGGTTAAGTAAAGGCATCTTTTTAGGCTTATTTCAGTGTCGTAAATCAGGCAGAAAAAAAAATTGGCACTACTTTCAATACTGTAATTAGATGTCTGATGTTGGAAAATGTTGTTTTTTATTTTCTTTATGAAAAGGAATTTACTGTGTAAATACAGAGTTCACTCTACTAGAATGCTACAGATAGGGCCAGTGGCCAATGCCATCTCTGAAAAGGGACCACTTGTATTTGTATTGGGTCATACTATTGCTTATGCTTTGTCCTTCTCTAAAAAAGCTAGACTTGACAGCAGCAATTTTCATTTAATTTATATTAACAAACTCTGTTGGAATTACTCTTTGGAGATCTGTGTGGCATACATGTGAAGTTACAACCTCAGGGATGTATGGTTCATGGCTTGGTTGTTCATTATTTTCAATATTCTTTGATTTTTTTCCGAAAAAAATCAGCTATACATGTCAGCATAATTATATGCTTGTGTTTTGACATTTTGCATTAGTCATTTGTGTGACGTGTGGCGAACAGCTGACCAATGAAAGTGTACCTAAATATATCGTAGATTCCACGGATTTACAAAGCTATTAAATGTGTAGAGAATTTATAGAAATAACATCCTGGATGCACATAGTTATGGTCAAATATCGAGCGGGCCTTTGGCGCAAAAACACAGCCTAGAATGATCTCTGTAAACACCTGTCTTTTTTGTTAAGAAGTTAAAGCTGTAAAAATATAATTTGAGAGAGAAAGCATGATTGAAAAAAAAATATTGGAGTTTTTGTTTAATTTTGATGATGAGGATGAGTAACCTGTAGAACTCCCTTATTTAAAGGAGGGAGATTTCATCATGTTTTGACCAGGCATGGAGTATATATATATATTGTTTTTTTCTCTCCAGAAGTTCACCGTCAGTAGGGGAGGGATAATCCTCCAAGTGGTTGGTACCCCAGATAGTATTAGGCACCAGTAGCAAGGACATGCACAGCTTGAACCATTATCATAATTAATTAGAAAAGCAGGTGATTATGAGCCACAAGGCTGAGCAGTCATATTTAAAATATAGGGAAGCAGGTTGTATATAAATCTTGTATTCCTGAGGGACTCATATAGCCATCTCCTAGAATTCAGCTATTATCAGTACATCTGCACCATACTGGAATACAGGTATACCCAGATCAGCGAATGTTTCATGTTCTATCTCATCAGTGATAGCTCATTCTGTAAAATCCTGTGTCAGCAGTATCTTGCAGTCAGCTCTCAATCTACTCTCAGTCTGTGGCTGCCAGTTTGTGGCCTTTTAAGTACATGGCATTTCATTAAAGAAGTTTAAACCCTTTATCACATGCTCTTTTGACACATTGGTTAACAGAGCAGACCCAGGTCAGACGGCTCTTTCTCACAGATTAAGTCAGAGAATCAGTTAAACCAGTCTAAGGTCTTGATAACTTAACCCTTTCCCTCATAGAGGACACCATGAAAAGACCTATGCGAACAGCATAAAACCAGATCAGCCTGCGAGTAACTCGCAGGCTGATCAGGTTTTATGCTGTTCGCTGCTCCTCAGTGGTCTTGAAATGAGGATTTTGTAATTAAATTTGGTAAGGTTTAACTGTGGTTTTCTGCAGATCAGGCTTTATTTGGTACCTATTGAGTGTGTCAAAATGAGTTAACCCATGTGTTTTGGCCCTTTGGCAATACGGCAGACATTCTACAGTCTGCATGGCTAATATGAAATTTCATATACCATTCAGTGTTCATTAAGTTATTTATTTGTACATGAATATTCATGACGTAAAAGGTTAAACAGTCAATCTCTCTAATGTTAATTTAAAATACTGTCATTAAACAGGTATGACAGTTTTCATGCAACTTTAATTTGCTGTGTTACTGACTGTCACCATTTTTGTTGTTTACAAAATATAAGTTTGAGCAGTTTAATCTGGTGGACAGATAGATATCAACATCAATAATTTCTTGACAGTTTGAGTTTGTGGATTCTAATATGGAGAATAACTTAAATTTTTTCCATATGATTGCACATTTATTCGGCTGAAAAGTGTTTTATATTGTACATTTCAAGATTTTTGAAGCCAGCTCTGGGTGTTGTCTTCCATATTATATCTGAAATCTAAATCAATAATATGCCTTTGTAATGTCAAAAGCAAAGAAAACTTGACGTTTTCTCCACAAAGGATAGGAAATTGACTTTTGAAATTATTTAAATGATACCTTAGAGTCTGCAAGTGGTTTCTTGGTTCAGGTTTATTTTTAGTTTTGAGTATTATATTGTTGTTTGTTTGTTTTTTGTCATTTTCTTTGGTGGTTAATATTCTAGAAATAGGTCATGAAACTGAGGAACTAGCTAAGAGCTTGATAATTAAGATGTATATACACAGTTCAGGCACTGATAAGAAACTTTTTGGCAGCCATCTTGAGAGGTTTAAGTTAATGCAGGCCAAAAGTTTAGAATACCTGCTGTTTTTAAATCAACACTGTGTTTTTATTTTTCTGTCTGTCGTACTGAAGTTTATGTCAAATTGAACAGCTTTAATTAATCATTTTAAATATGAAAATAATATTTTACGATAAAAACTGTTTATTTGCTTAAGGATGAACACATACTCTTTTTCTTCACTGTGCTTTTTAATGAAATTTATTCTTCTATGCAATCAGACATAAGAAAATCACATGAATTTGACTTTCAAGATGGTCGCCAAGAGTAGTCACTGAATTGTGGGAACTACTATGTATTGTCATCAAACTTGTAAACAGTTCATCATCATCATCATCATCATCATCAGTTTAAAAGTACTATGTTAGATAACCTTCTTTTTATAGCTGATGGTGTTGATATACTATCATAATACATGTATCACATAAGGATTAACTAAAAGATTTAACCATCAGGATTTGGTTGCATAATGTAGCTAATAACTCATATACTAAATATACTTCAGGCCTCTCTATTTCTATGCTTTCCTTCCATTAGTTTTTGCAATGAATTTGAAAGAAAATTATACAACAATTGTATCATTTCATTTAAACTTAAATTTGAAATTTTATGTTTTGATTAAAAGGAAAGCAAATAGAAATAGGAGAAACTAGCTTTAAATTATTACAGAGTGAATTATAGATAAACCACTGTGTGTAACAGTGCAGTGCCCAAGTTATCCTGACTTATGTGAGACTTGGAAAGGTTTTTGAGTGACCTATTCAAAATAATGATTGCAATGATAATTTTAGCAAATTTCAGTTGCAATTTGAACTAAATTAAACTTATCATGGTGGTTATGGCATATTGCACTCAGTATTTCAGATGTGTTGTCTAGGACTTCTTTACTTCTTCATGATGGCTGAACTTGGTGCTGCTTGATTGAGATTATCAGTTTCTCTGTCCTATTTTACATTGCAAATTTCATGTTGTTGTTTTTTCCTTGCTAACCTATACCACTCAAATTTGGTATGTTTGCACATAGATGTTGTGTTTTAGGAAAATTGTCTAGAAATAACAGAAAAATTAGGGAATGTCATTATAAAGGATATATGGATAATTTTATCAACAACTGCCCACATGTGTAGTAGAAAAGTATTTTTTGTCAACATTATTTGAGCCAATTCTTTCTCTTGGGCATTTTAATAGGAATTTTTGCATTCATATTGGAAAAATTATATAATATTGGCATTGGGAAAATAGCTTAACACTGGTTGCAAATACAGCTGAAAGAAAAGCAACTGAGCAGAAAGTTTGGTGATCGCCTTTTGTCCGTCGTCTGTCCGTGCGTGCGTCCGGCGTCAACAGTTTTCTTTAAACGATGGCCAAATTTGATCAAATTTGCCTGTGATGTTCCTTGCATGAAACTGTACAAAAGTTGTTCAAATGGTTCTGGTCCATTGCATATCTGGGTCAAAGGAGCTAAAAATAGACTTTTAAAATGAAATTTTTAAAAATTTTCCCCAAAACTTCAAGACCTAGAGCTTAGATATTTAGTGTGTGGCATTGTCTTATGAATCTCTACCATGATTTTACAAATCATGACCCTGGTGTCACTTTATTTTACATAGGCTTATATTAAAAAAACCGGGTTAAGATATTTGGTATGTAACATGGCCTAGTGAACATCTACCAACTTTGTTCACATCATGGCCCTGGGGTCAAAAGTGGCCACGATATTTTACATAGGCATATACTGGGAAATGTAGAAAAATCTTCTTGTTAGAAACCACAAGGCCTGGAGTTTAGATATTTGGTATATTGCATGGCCCTGTGGACCTGAACCAAGTTTTCAGATCATGGCTCTTGGTCCCGCCCTAGGGGTCACTTTTTTTTTTGGTTTATTTGGCCCTTTGGACCTGAACCAAGTTTTCAAATCATGGCTCTTGGGTATAAATTGGTCCCACCCTAGGGGTCACTTGATTTATAGCTATGATCATCCAAATTTTGACCACAGGTACAGTTTTTTTGTGCAGTTATGATTATTTTGCTGTACTTATGCATGGATGTTGTATAATTTAGTTGGACTGTTTTATAAAAGGCAATGAAGGCAATATCAATCAGGCGAGAGATTCAGGGCCATCATTTTCTTGTCCTTCTACTTCTTTTTTAACTTCCCTCAGTGCAAATGTTTGAGGTGAGCTTATGTGACCATTCTTTGGTTCATATTCACATTTTCCATTGCTTTTTTATTTATTTTTTTAAATGTGATTTTGACATGCATGTGACCTTGAATGTCATATAGACAAATTGACCAAAATGACTGAGGGTGTCGCTTGATTAGGACGCCAGCTTGCTGTTACTAATTATATTGCATGCAGGGTCTTCCTCCACCTGTAAGTGGCAGGACATTGCTATTATTTTATGATTTAAATACTGTCCCAATGATGGTGAAATCCAGCTTAATCAAAATATACTGTTGTTTGGATTTAAATCAGCAGGTATAGTTTGCTTTCAAATAAGTTGTCCACTAACATCATTCTTAACCCTTTCCCTCATAGAGGACACCATGAAAAGACCTATGCGAACAGCATAAAACCAGATCAGCCTGCGAGATACTCGCAGGCTGATCAGGTTTTATGCTGTTCGCTGCTCCTCAGTGGTCTGGAAATGAGGATTTTGTAATTAAATTTGGTAAGGTTTAACTGTGGTTTTCTGCAGATCAGGCTTTATGTGGTACCTATTGAGTGCATCAAAATGAGTCTATATGAGGGAAAGGAAAACTTTCGTAAAGCACTTATCCTAAATTATGTCTGCCATCCACTGCAGTATACGTCTATTGCAGTATTTATAAATAGCAATTTAAATATGTCTTTAAAGGAAATAGATTAAAAGACCAACATCTGTATGTTTTGTATTTTTTGTGGTAAATAGAATATGAAAAATTGAATTTGTTGGTGCAAATTATTTTATGTATTATGGAGCAACAAATTTAATTTATCTTATATTTGGAATGTCACTTTAAAGAAATTTTCTTGATGTTCACAGTGGTGTGAAATAAAATATGACATTTTCTGCATTGTAAATGGTGGAAACTCTTCATGGTGGAAACTCTTCAAAATGTAGCATTTAATATTTGTGTCAACACATTTGTTTCCTGCAGTGTACATTTACAGCATGTTGTCAGAGAATTATGCTGCACTTTGTCATTAATTTAGAAGATTGAGTGAGATAAAAGCTTCATAAAAACAATTACTTTGTTTTTCAGCCATCTGTAGATTGTATATAGAATAAATAACACCATTTATTTTCTGAATACAAATATGTTGAGAATAACAGTTTCTTATTTAAGACCCAAGAACTATATCCATTTTACAAAGTACAAAGTAGATGCATTGTGAAAAAAAGTGGTCTGGTTAGAAGGAATTTTATTCTTTACCCTTGAAAACAATACTTCTCTGTGAAGGAAAAAGATATTGTTTTCCATTATATGTAAGAACAACAGTGTTAATTATATCCAGACATTGCAATGAAATAAAAAGGAGAACTAAATATGATATTCATATGATTTGTAAAGACAGTATGAATTATTGTAAATCGAAAAGGTTAAAAGCATTATGAATGTTTAAATTCAAAAAAAAA
>CM037784.1:25943197-25993197 GCA_021229015.1 Solen grandis
TAAATGATCTTGAGTAAAAGATTATTTCTTATTTATGCATTGTCGTAATGTTGTCGTCAACAAGTATGTACAGATTGCATCTGGTAATAAATCTATGGCACTCACTTTGCTTTTCTGTACAACCAATATACACTGCTTTTGGGAGCTTAATGGGCCTTCAAGTGTTCTGTATTTGAGACTTTTATATGCTACTGAGGAAGCTGAATGGCATCATTATTGCATTATTCAAGCATGGACCTCGGGTAAAATATAAGACTTAAGTTTACAGATTATGTGGAGAAGACATTTTGGTGCAACATTCCTTTATTTCATGTGTTATTGAATAAACTGTTTGTTGATAAAATGTAAAGATGTTTGTTAGAGATAGCCAGAGGGATCCACTTCTGCAATAAGGAGATCTTGTAATAACACTCAGGGCCAATAACCCTTCCTGGTGTCAGTGTCCCAGAACCTGAAGGACTGGGCCCCATTTATCTCAATATTATTCTGGTGTTGGAGAATTATGCCCTATTTTTATTGGCTGTTCATTCCAATAGTTGATATCTTATTGGTATTTCACTAGTTGACTGTGCCAATATAGATGTAGCAAGATAAGAATATAAAGAATTGGTAGCTTTCCCATTCAGATTCCTGACTTGATTTCTTTTTGTCATTGTTTCAAATTTGATTTTATAAGGTATTGATGTGACTGAGGGTGTCTGTAAATTATTACATCCAGGACAGCAGAAATGTTTTAACTTCCAGACATTTTGTTAAAGTGGAACATCCCCATGCCTTGTTTTAATTATCTGTGAAGAATGTTTTGTCTGCTCAATAGATCAGTGAAGTGTAGCTGTTGGTTGGCTGATGGTATGGCATCCAGAGAGGGTTTATCACCAATATTGTTCATCAATTTTATTGCCCTTTTTATCACAAGGAAGCACATTGCAGTAGAATGCTGTGCTCATAATGTGGCTTCAACATCAAGTGCCTGTCCTCAGTAATTTTTTTCCTTGAATTGTCAATGCCGGTACACCTTTTTCAGTGAAAAATTTGCATTGTTTTTCTCAAAATAATGTAAAAAATAAGTAGCAGTGTTTCTGCTGATACTGTGAGGAGAAAATGTTGGCTATGACTGAATACCTTGCAAATTTTCTTCAAATTGGTTTGTTATTTTCAAGAAAACTAGATATTGTTGAAGGGAAGCACCTCTGAAATTTATTCAGCTGAGTACAAAGGGTTTAAACCATGTCTGTATAATAAAAAAACACACTTTTGAATTGTTTTCTTCTTACAGGTATCAATGAATGCCAAACTATGTGTCTGTGTTTCTTTCACACATGCTACTCTACCCTTGCATCTCTATACTGGAGTCATTATGCATCTCTCCAGTTTTTGGCAGTGAAGATCTTTTTCATTCATGGCTAGATCAACAAACTCACCAATAAAACCATGTGTGATTTTGTATAAACTATGTCAACCACTGACTACCTTTTATCCCAGTGTAGCTATTGGATATTTATATGTCAATTTTAATACATCTGTACAAACTAGAAAGGTCCATTCCTGTCAAGTCATCTCTGAACCAGCAGGGGGTATTCATCAATAACAGTAAAAACCCTAGTTAGAAGTATATGGTCATAGACTCTCATTAGTTTTCCCTAGCCCAGTCGTGAGTTGATCCTTACCCTCATGCTCTCTAAATTTCAGTTTTAAGTTCAATAGCAATATATTTAGAGGTAGATTTTGAGTGTGAAAATTAAAATAAAACTTATATTTGCTTTGATTTATTTTGATAAACACAAGGCCAAATTTTTACATGCATGAATAGCACTATACATTTTTGAGGATGTTTGTGGATCATCCCTCATAAACACCACAACCTTTGTTATGAAATAAATAAAGTTTTTGAATTTTTTGTTTTATCATAAAAAGATACTGAGGCCTTAGCATTTAAATGTAAGATAGAATTTTTACATAATTTATATAGTTTATTCCTCAAGGGTGTGTTACATAGCTATATCGTTCTTAGACATAACAAAGCTTTTTTCCTGTATTTTCATAGTAAAAAGCTTTGAAATGTTTCAGAATGATGCAGCACACCCAGTTTATAACATAATGTACTGAAGACAAAAGCTTGCAAATCAATGTAATAATGTTACATGTTTGGTAGTGGTTCATCTTATGTGGTTTGTGTTTCAGTTACCTAGAAGTACTAATACTTCATTAACTTTGGGCTCTCCTTGGTTTATACTTGATATTTATACTATTGCTTCACTTTAGGTAGTAGGGGCTGCAAGGAAATCATGGCAGTAGATCTGATAAAAAGTTAGCTTAATCTAATAAAGAAGTATAACTGATGCTTTGGGTAATGCTATATTTGAGTGTTTATCGTTTTTGTATGCATGTTTATGCTTATGCTTATTTAAGGTTATTGTCTACTGGCCAAAGGCAAATCTTTTTGTTTGCTCTTAATACTTGTCTTTAAGTGGTTAAGATTGGTTTGTGCAGGTATTAGGTACATCAAAGTTAGAGTTCATGCAAAGGTCAGGGCTCTCGTCCAGGTTTTAATGTAGCCTTAGTAGCGTCTTTGCCAAGGACCTGTTTAATATGTCTTTGTCTATGCTAAGAAGTATCTTTTACTAGGAAACTATTTTTGAAAGTTTTGTGGCCAGTCATAAATTTCATAATTCCAGCATTCAGTAAGAACAAATTAGACATGGTTCAGGTTATTAGGTTACTGCATTGAATCAGTTTAAGTAAAAGTATTATAATTATCAGACTAGTGGTTTGTCTAGCCTTATTGTTATGTGTGTACATCTTGGAAAGCACTTACATTCCAGATCTTGATCTTATATTAGAACATCAAAGCACTAGTCAGATATCCTGAGATGGGAGGTATCGTATAAACATTGAAGTCATGTGGTTATTTGAACTGTCAAGACTTCAGGTAAATTGGATGTGCTGAGCTATTTTTTGTCAGGAAAATGAAGAAAGAAAAATCACCATTATTTGCTCCATGTATTGATGTCTGGCATTGTCTTTTAGTTTTCCTATGAAATTGTATACCATTCTGTAAATGTGATGGGAGATCAAGGAACACTAGCTGCGCTAAGTAATGTAAATGCAGGTGTTTGTGCCTGGTTCCCAGCCTGGCCTCTTAATGATGTGATAAAAGAGAAAAAGTGAGAGAGAGGCTGTAGTTAAGGTGAAGCTACAGGTGTGATTTATGGCCAGGCTTGTTGGTGTACTAAGAAATTCTTTGTGCAGATGTATACAAGAGTTTATGCCCTAGTACTGATCAAGCAAACAGTTTGCATTGTCCCATTCATTGGGCACCATGTTTACTGTAAACAGATGTATAAAGTCCTGACTAATTGCAATATCATGCCATAGACAAGTGATATGATACCCCAGCACCTGGTCACATTATCCTGACACCAGGCCATCATAAAACTTTGATTCTTCTATACTGATTTGATGATTTGACAAGAATCATTTCAAAGTTAAAAAGAAGACACTATGTTCATTAAGTTTAAATAAACAGGAGGGAGGTATATATAGGTTAACCATCTTGATTGATCTGGGTCAAGACTGAATATGATCCATACATACATACATACATACATACATACATACATACATACATACATACATACATACAATATATACTATATATATAGTATAGCAGGGGCAATAGGTATGAAGTTTCTTGAGCCTAGCGCATACTGTGGACTATATGAACATTGCCATCAGTGGCCTGGGAATGATTCAGTTGTGCCGTATTGCTCTCCACTAAATCAGAATAGAATTAAGAAACTCAGAATGGAATTAGAATTAATTGTCAGATAAATTTAGGATTTAAAGATTTCTCAGTGTGATATAGCAGAGGAGAATTGAGATGCAAGTGTGACTGCCCATGATGTACTGCACTGAAAAATTCCTATGATGTGGCAACACACATGTGTTAAGGCCCATTTTAAGAATGGAATATATTGAAATTCATGTTCAAATCCTTAACCATATGTCAATTCATGTAAAGAAATCTATTCATTTTTAAAATCATATAAGAATTTTTACTCTCCCAAGCAAGATTCAAAAGAGGTATATTGTATTAATTTGGCTAGTAACTCATATTAGTTAAATATGCAGTAGTTTGCCCCCTGCATCACAGTGGATTCAAGTCTTAGTCTTTAGTCACTCAGATTTGCCTTCCAGTTGACTTGTAAATGTAAAGCTGCTAATTGGAAGTAGAATTTTAAACTTGTGGCTGCTTTGTACAGGTGGCCACAAACACAGGTTCGGTGGTATCTTGGTCACCTTTGAATGCCTGATGGTGGTTTGACTTTTGGGGAAAGTAGGGTATAGCAGTGGTACCAGATTAATTGATACACATTCAAGACTTATTGGAAGGCCTTGCCCTCTGGGATCAGGAAGTATTTCACAGAGACATATTCATCAATTAATGGACGTAAGCACTGATGCATACAAAGATCTATTTTATGATACAAAAGCAGAGTCCCTTGTATTGATGGATCTCTATAGATGTTGTTTTTTTTATTGCATGACTTAACAGCATGTGTTGCTCAGTCTGTAAGTAACAGCAGAGATTTTGATGCCTAGACATGATAAAATGTAAGAATAGATATCCATAAAATTGTTTTACCATTACCACCTAGTTGTTCTGGTCTGTAAGGCTATGTCTCGAGGAAATAAAGAGACAAGTCCTGATGATATACAGTCATGTCTGTTTCATTTAGACATTAGGTCAGTATCATGTGGCCCTGGTCAATATATCTAGGGTCATCTGTCTGTCAGTTTAAACAGTGGTTAGTAGCCCTGCTGGGAATTGCAGATTCCTCTACATTTGTTGTCTAACTGCTGGGCAGGAATAATGACAAGGTTTTTAACCCTTTCCTTCATAGAGGATACCATGAAAAGACCTATGCGAAACAGCTGTTCGCTGCTCCTCAGTGGTCTGGTAATGAGGATTTTATAATTAAATTTGGTAAGGTTTAACTGTGGCTTTCTGCAGATCAGGCTTTATGTGGTACCTATTGAGTGCTTCAAAATGAGTCTATATGAGGGAAAGGGTTAAGACAGATCAGGCTTTCTGTGGTACCTATTAAGTGCGTCAAAATGAGTCTATATGAGGGAAAGGGTTAAGGGATGTTAAGATTCTTGTTTTGGATGCAACCTCATTACAATTTGGCTATTACAGATCTAGAATCTGTTCTTTAACCCTTTCCCTCATATAGACTCATTTTGACGCACTCAGTAGGTACCACATAAAGCCTGATCTGCAGAAAACCACAGTTAAACCTTACCAAATTTTATTACAAAGTCCTCATTTCCAGACCACTGAGGAGCAGCGAACAGCATAAAACCTGATTAGCCTGCAAGTTACAGTTGCAGGCTGATCTGGTTTTATGCTGTTCGTATAGATCTTTTCATGGTGTCCTCTATCAGGGAAAGGGTTAAACTATACAATTGGCTTAGAATAAATCATTATTTTTGTATTTTTTTGTTTAAGTATAAGGGTGCTTTATATTAGTTGATTTTCCCATGGAAAGTCTAGGTAAAGGCTAAATCACAGGCATCAGCTTTTTTTTTTTTTATCCACATCATAATAAAGATACTGAGAAAGTTAAAGAAGAAAAAAAAAACCTGAAAGTTATTTTTTTTTGTGGTTTATCTTCGCTGTGTTGGAGAAAAACAATCACACATTTTGTTGAGCTTATAACCATGTGGCATTTGGAGTTTCAAAGAAACAAAAATTATAATACTAATTTAAATTAATCCATGTCTAGCGCAGATATAAGTCCTGTTTATGAAAAATACTAATGCGAAATCCATGTAGTAACGGTTGATCAATTCCTTGTGAACAACATTCAATACTGTTCAAGCATGCAGTATTATCAAAGGCAAATGCTCCATGATTTATATTTTGTAAGAATTCCAATCATGATGGCTGTTCAAGCTTCAGAAGATGGAGCAACTGCAGAAAATATGTTAATCTTATAATTAACTCTTAATGGCATTCTTTGCTTGATTCAGCTGCAAGCATTTTATACCCTTAACATTCCGGAATTTCTGATATTGATGCCAGTTAAAGAGCTTAATATAAATGTAGGAATACTGAGAGGTCTGTGTTGCTCATTTTCACTATTGCTTTCAGTTAGACTTAAGAAGATTGAAATCCAGTATGGAAAGGTTACAGAAAATCCTTGGCATATTTGGCATGAACTATGGTCGATAGAGTCAGTATCTTGTTGAAGAAGCAGTCTTTCACTGGTTTTATATGAACGATTTTCCCCACTTGTTATCACATTCAGAGCCATTATAAACAGAGTGATTTCTTCCCTCATCTGCATTGGTTTATTGCTGTGTTTTAATGGGTGCATCTAGCGATGAATTATCCATGCTTCCTGCATCCTAGTGTCACAGACTTCTGACTTAACCAGGAAGTAGAGGCCTCCTTTTGTCATGTTTGGCAGGATTTTATGCCCACCTAACAATTATTCAATCATTTTATATTCTGTATTCTGGAGTTGTATTGCAGAATGCTTCAGCAGTGCTGTTCAATGCATCTTTGTCAATAATAGATAAGGCTATATTGATATTTAGATAACTGAAAACAGATAAACCATGCAATTATCCAGTGTCAGATAGTCCCACAACTGCATATGACATCTGTCTGTTGTGGGATACTTGACTAGCACTTTATCATTATAAGGATAATCAACCAATCAAAATGCTGCTTACACAAATGAGTACTCTTCAGCTGGAGATTTAAAATCTGTAAACCAGTAACACATTCATCACAGGGATTACGTCACGCTGCGCTACTGTAAGTACAAGAATTTTCATTGGTAAAAAAATCTCCACTAACTAGTGAGGCTTCGAATGGTGGGGCAGCTTTTCAAATAATCGATAATGAGTAAATGATAACTTATAATTCCACGGGCGATAAATGAAGTAACGGAATGTGCGCTTGTGGGTTTCTGACACTGGCAGTTATCATGCATTATTGACATCTGAGTTATCTCTTTATCAGACAAAATAAAGACCTTCCAGGTAGACACAGGCTTATATCATCTAGCTAGAAATGTCCTATGCAAGGAATATTATGGATGTAATTATGGCTACTGCAATCATTTTGTGGAGGACGAGAATTAAGATTATCTTTATCATCTTCTAACAACAATCAGAGTACTTCCAAAGATAACAGTGGTCATTATATACACATATACTGAGAATTCTGTCATGTTTCTGCTGATGGCTTGTATGTTAGGATCTACATCATGTACTTCAGTGACACTTAAGAGAGGACCAAATCATTGTAATTGATTTGCTGATTTTGATGCTGGAGACTAATGGTGTGATTACCGATGCTAAGGGCAAGCAAGGGCAATCAACGGTGGCATTCAGCTTCAGCCGTTTTAGCTTCAATTACCTCATGCATCAGTTCCTTCACAGTTGTCAAGGTTTGTCAAAATGTGGAGGAATTGATGGGTTTTGCCACTCATTCTGGTTTCATTTTTAGATCAAGGATATTTGTAGAGGAAGTGATCAGTATTTTGATTGTCACCTTAATTGTTTTGGAGTATTAGCTCTATTTTTTTTCCACTATAACTGGAAAGTGACCAATATTTTCAATTATCACTATTGCTGAAAGTGGTCTCTATAGCTGGAAAATTATCAAAAAAATTGATTGCTACTATTAAAAGAAAGTAATCAATATTTTGATTGTCATTTTTGTGAGAAATACTCAAAATTTTCTACCCATATTTGCTTATGTTGTATATATTTTGGAGAAAATGTGTGTTTGTCAGTATTATTAGTCCATGGGTATATAAGTATACCTACACATAAGTGACACAACAAGTATATGAGTAAAACTTGCAAGAATTAAGACAATGAACATCTCGCTTTTGTTTTAACTTGAAATGGAATCCTTTAAGGCTATTATTACCTATAATGATTTGGGTGATGTTTTATGCTGCCTATATTTGATATATAATGCAAATTAATGGAATAAAGAGAATACTTTCTTTTGATATTTGATATAGAACTGCTGACGTCTGCGTATACCATGTGTGTTTGTTCATGATTTAGGATTGTGGGTCTGTCTTGTTTGTGTGATGATTCAACATTTAGAGTGAGACAGTCAACTGCTTTTGAATCCAAGGACCTTATCTCTCATTTCTCCCTTAAAAGACTGTCTTGATACCTGCGCTGTATTTAGTGATCCTATGACTAATAGAAATGATATGTATTTTATGTTTTTTGAGTTCTTTGTAATTTAAGAAATGATAGGTGAGAGTGGTAAGTTACATGTAAGGGAAACTCCATACAACTGTGAAAGTAAACTTACAAACTTATCACAACCAATAGAGAATCATAAAAGAAACATTTTAATGGGGAAAAAATGGGGTCACCGTCCTACTTTTTGAGTTATCTGCCCCTGAATGTGAAATTTTAGCACTTTGAGGCCATGTTCGAGGGCAGATAACTCAAATAATGGCAAACAACACCTCATTAGATTTCAAAATTTATTTTCAGTACTTTATTCCCTGTCTTTGTACAAAATTTATAGAAATTCTATCTGACAGATTTTATACTATAATCACTCATGCAAATACATATAAATTTTCTAACAAGAAAAATGAAATATATTTACAGTTTTAAATATAACAGAACTTCTAAATTTGGTTTCAAGATTTACATAATTACTTCAAATGAATTCACAAATATTAATAAGAAATAATATAAGGTATCAGTAAGATAAATTTTGAATTATCTGCCCTTTAATTGGCCTAAAAGTGATAAAATATCACTTGGGGTTAAAAAGTAGGTGGTGACTCCCATTTTTTTATCATAATGTTTCTTTTATGATTCTCTTTAATCATGCAAAGTTTAAAAAAAAAATCTATGGAACAGTTTAAATTTTCCTTCTTTATCTATGTAGAAAAGGTAGCAAACTGTAACATGCACCCTTAATACATTTTAATAAAAGAAGAATAAAAAAAAAAAAAAAAAAAAAAAAAAAAAATATATATATATATATATATATATATATATATATATATATATATATAGTTACTATGCTTGGCAGAAATGCAAGACAAGATACCAGACATACATTTTTTTTTCATTTTTTTTTTCCCGCAATTTATGAAAAAGAAAAGAGAACACCAGACCTTCATCTTTTGTAGTTAAAAGGACATGATTAACACCTAAAATGCTGTGGGCATATGTGACTGCCTTTGTGCTCAGTGCAATCAGATCATGGTCTGCACTGTTCACTATTCAGTCAAAAAAATTCAGCAAATGCACCCATAAACAAATAATTGGGCAGTCCAAAATAAAGAAAGGACAAATCCAATTAAGAAATTAAGCATGCTGAGAGTTAAGTTGACAGAAGTTTCCCCAGTATTCATCTGTTTGTTACTGAAAAGTTTATTTCAAAAAACACTTTAGTGTAAAGCTGTAACATTACTGTGGTTAAAATGAGCTCCTTACAGAATAAAAAGCTTCTTGAAAGAAAGAAAAAAAAAATACTTTCTCCTTCAAGTTATGGTAATTATGAATTCTTATGACCAATTAAGTTGTTTCATTAATACACGGTCCTTAAATTGCAGGGCTAATTAACAATGATGCATACAAACATTATACGAGTATCTATTAAAGAAAAAAGATTTATTACCAGATGACAAATCATGTGCAGGTTATTATTACAAGGGAAGCTACACAGCTTTAGCATTGACAGTACAGTAGGTAAATGTTGTCTGCTGCCAGCCAGTTGTCAACTGCTGTCTTCTATGAACACCACTTCCTTGATAATGTCAGCTATGCATTTTAAAACTAAAAAATGGTCAAGTTTATTTACTGTCCTTTTGTTTTACTTTCCAATATTTTATTTTCCACAAGGTGCAGCTGCAGTGTGTTTGATAATACCATAGCCAAGGGATTTTGATATGCCCGTCGAGTGACGGGACATATTATGGATTCACCTGCAGCAGTCAGCATCCACTGAGGTTGCCTGCTTTCTAACTCTAACAAAAAAGAATGATCTTTACCAAACTGGGTCACAATGTAAATGGGCTCAATATCTGGGCCAAGTTTGATAACCAGCCAGAATGTCCCAGACATTCCAGAGTTATGGCCCTTAAATTGTCAAAAAATAGCAAAGTTAATAGTTTCTGCCCTTTAACTCACTCTAACAAACCTGAACCAATCTTGTCTTAACTTAGTCACAGTGTGTATGGGTACACTAACTAGGCCAAGTTCGATAACTAGCCATTATGATGTCTCAGTCACATTGTATATTGGCACAGTATCTTTAAATGGCCCAGACACTCCAGACCTACATTCCTTGAATCTGTAAAATTGCAGGCAATAAACTATAGTGCTCTTGTTTTTGAAATTGAATATTATTGTAACTTGAAGATCAAAATAATTTTTAATTGTTTGTTTGTTGTTATGAAGTACCTATTACAAATTAATCAAGTAATCTTGATTTGTTGCTAATTGCTGGTAATGAAAATAGGAACAGAATTTCATCATCTGTTATGGTTACGGTGTCAGCATCTTTGTAACACTGCAGGACCTGCAAGGTAACTGGAACATGCAAGATGTATGGGTGTGTGTGCTGAGGATAACAGTGCATCAATCCTCACACGTCTGGCATTTACCTGCTGTCCAACCTCTGACATTTACCTGTAGACAGTAAACATGTAAATTAACATTGCTATATCTCATCCAAATAACAAATTCATTTATTCAATTTTTATAAGGCATGAATACCAGAGGTGAGAAAGACTCTTAGTTGTATTGTAACTTTGACGAACATTTCAGAGCATATGTAATAAAATGTTTACCTTGCCATGCATATTTCTAATTGTATTGACCATGTGGAGATGGTAATAAATTCTGTAGCTTGATATTTTTGTGTTATCTTTAGCTTGAGAAATGGCAGGAAGCAATACTGCATGCTGTAAGTTTTGCATTTTAAAGGTTACAAACAAGAATATGACTGCAACACATATAAAAAAATCATGATTTAAACATAACATCTGTGTATGATGTTGGATGAATGCTTGTGGTTTGTGGATGTGTCAAAATTAATCATATAAATTTCTTAGAGTTTTGTTAAAAAAATAGTCGCACATTTCAATAGTTTATTGCATGCATTTATACCGTGAATACAATATGGCACTGAAAGGAAGCCAGGTGTTGGTTTAAAGGGAAATTCCTCATTTCCACTTTGGAATTATTTCCAGCAATTATCCTGACATCTTCATTGTTCTTCCCAGCCATATTTCTGCTGGAAACGAATTTTATTATGGCCTTAGGTTTTACAGAATTTGACAAAGAAATGCATTTTTACTTTGTTTCCTTTCTTTCTTTTCTTTTACCAGTCTTAATTTTTATCTTGACTTCGAAGAATATGAGAGCTATTGTAGTCACCCTTGCGTTGGTGTTGGCGTCGCATGCATTGGCGTTGCAGCTTTTGGTTAAAGTTTTGCATGCAAGTTACTATCAATCTTATATCTCAATAACCATTTATTGTATGGACTTGAAAGTTTATAAATATCTTCAGAGGCATCAGACAACCAAGGTAGATAACTCTTGACAGAATTTAACATAAATTATGGCCCCTTGTTAACTTAGAAATTTTTGTTAAAGTTTTGCATGCAATAGAAAATTTGGTTAAAGTTTTGCATGTAAGCTACTATCAAGCTTGTATTTCAATAAACAATTCATGGTATTGACTTGAAAGTTTATGAATATGTTTAGGGGCATTAGACAACCAAGGTAGAAAACTTTGATGGAATTTATAACAAAATATGGCCCCTTTTTAACATAGAAATTTTGGTTAAAGTTTTGCATGCAAGGTGCTTTCATGCTTATATCTCAGTATCCAGGTATGCAATTGATTTGAAACATCTTTAATGCATTTATTTATAAAAATATGGCCCCTTTTTAACTAGAAATTTTGGTTAAAGTTTTGCATGCAAGGTACTTTCATGCTTAAATCTCAGATTCCAGGCAAGAGATTGATTTGAAACATCTTTAATGTGTTTAGGGGTACCATACTGTCAAGGAAGATAACACTTGATTGAATGTATTACAAATTATGGTTCCCTTTTAACTTAGAAATTTTGGTTATAGTTTGGCATTCAAGCAACTATCCAGCTTATATCTCAGGAATTGTTTATGGTATTGACTAGAAAGTTAAGGTGTGTAATCAGGGGCATCAGAAAACCAAGGAGGATAACTTTTGAACTGAATTTGATACAAATTATGGCCCTTTTCTAACTTGGATACTTGGTTAAAGTTTTGCATGCACCATATTATTATGGTTATGTCTCAGTAACTAGGCATGACTTCATAAAAATATTAAGGGGTATCAGACTATCAAGGTATATCAGTTTTGACTATTATTATATACAGGGTATGTGAAGGGCAAGAATTGAAAAAGATTTCATTTGATTTACCAACAAGCATTTTGAATAGTTGAGCGTGCTGTCCTCTGACAGCTCTTGTTTATGTATGATATTTCAACAAAGCTCTTTTAAAGTGTATGTTGTTATTGGTTAGTTAGATCCACACCCTTTTGAATTTGTGAAATATTTTTGATCTCTAAGATTTTAACCCTTAACAAACTGTTTATACTCCCATTGTGTGAAGATTTTTTCAGCTCACTTTTGTCAGGATTAGAATTTTCATCTCTGTGGATTGATTTTGTTTATTTATGCACTCATCATATGCAGTCATTATTGTCTGTTTAGTATGCTTTTGAGTTCATTTGTTCTTATTTTAAAACATTAGAAATGCCAAAAAATTTGTCTTGTACTCTCACATTTTGTAAGACATAGTTTTGTTTTACCTGACTGAGAGAAAAACCTTGCTTTAAAGGGACAATAACTTTCTGTTGTATATCTTTATAGCTCTTTTGAGTAGTTAGGGAGAAACTGTGTCAATTTTCTATACATTGAAATACTTTATAGCAATAGCTTTCTTTCAGCAGTAATTTTTATTGCACTGCAAAGATTGCCAAATCAAATTCATTTAGTCCCAGTTGGATAATGAGTCAGAACAGGCAAATGACATGCCAGTCCATGCCAATTCTGTCATTTTGCAGACTTAAGTGAGAATCCATAGTAGTGCAGTATTGTCCTAAGTGGGCTGCATATAGCTTGAATTCAAATTATGATTCTAGCATGTTTTCTCTGGGTTTTGTAATTGATTTCTTGCTATTTCCGTCAAGAAAATGTTGAAGAAGTCATATAATTGTTTTATCAAAGGTCTTCCTTTGGTGTAAAAATACTTGAGCTTTTAAGAGATATTGTTTTCTGAATGTAGCATCACATCAGATAATCACTGAACAGCACCTCAGAACAAAAAAACGTCATTTTTTGTATTCTCCTGAATTATCAGAGATAATAACTTTGATATTAGAGAATTATGATCTGGTTTTTTTTTAATTTGAATAAAACGGCATCACCACAAGAGTGTTTTGTATCTTTCAACTTGACTCCTATTAATGATTTGTCCACATGTTTCTTGGCTGTTTGACTGTTATATGCCTGCATTCAATCAGTATTTTCAATATTAATAGAATTAACAAAAATTATAGTTTTCCAGGTGAATATAGTTATACCCCCCCGCAACGAAGTTAGGGGGGGGTATACTGGAATCAGGTTGTCCGTCCGTCCGTCCGTCTGTCCGTCCGTCTGTAGACACAAAATTCTGCGGACTACTCCTCCTAAACTTCTGGAAGGATTTTGATGAAACTTACTCCCCTAAACTCTGGAAGGATTTTAATGAACTTGCTGGCAATGATCCTTAGACATTGTATAAGCGCGTTATCTATATATCATTTGGTTACCTCCCTATTTACCAAGTTATGCCCCTTTGATGATTTTTGCATTACAAACTTCTGCGGACTACTCCGCCTAAACTACTGGAAGGATTTTAATGATACTTGCTGTCAATGATCCTTAGACATTGTAGCAGCGCGTTATCTATATAGCATTGAGTTACCTCCCCTATTCACCAAGTTATGCCCTTTGATGATTTTTGCATTACAAACTTCTGCGGACTACTCCGCCTAAACTACGGGAAGGATTTTAATGATACTTGCTGTCAATGTCCTTAGACATTGTAGCAGCGCGTTATCTATATAGCATTGAGTTACCTCCCCTATTTACCAAGTTATGCCCCTTTGATGATTTTTGCATTACAAACTTCTGCGGACTACTCCTTCTAAACTACTGGAAGGATTTTGATGAAACTTGCTGGCAGTGATCCTTAGACATTGTATAAGCGCGTTATCTAATATATCTTTTGGGTTTAAACCTCCCCTATTTTCCAAGTTATGCCCTTTGATGATTTTTGCATTACAAACTTCTGCGGACTACTTCGCTAAACTACTGGAAGGATTTTGATGAAACTTGCTGCCATTCATCCTTAGACATTGTAGAAGCATGTGTTAGTTATATAACATTGGATTACCTCCCTTTATTATAGTTATGCCCCTTTGATGATTTTTGCTTTACAATTTTCTGCAGACTACTCCTCCATTGGATTCCTCCCTTTTTAGCTCACCTGAGAAACTTGTGCTCGGGTGAGCTTTTGTGATCGCCTTTTGTCCGTCGTGCGTCGTGCGTCGTGCGTCGTCAGTCGTTCCGTCGTCTCGTCAAACAATTGCTTGTGAACACTCTAGAGGCCACAGTTTTGACCCAATCTTCATGAAACTTGGTCAGGATGTTTGTCTACATGATATCTCGGATGAGTTCGAAATTGGGTCATGTGGGGTCAAAAACTAGGTCACCAGGTCAAATTTTAGAAAAACCTTGTGAACACTCTAGAGGCCACAGTTTTGGCCCAATCTTCATGAAACTTGGTCAGGATGTTTGGTCTACATAATATCTCGGATGAGTTCGAAATTTGGGGGTCATGGGGGGTAAAAAAAACTAGGTCAACCGGGTCAAATTTTAGAAAAACCTTGTGAACACTCTAGAGGCCACAGTTTTGGCCCAATCTTCATGAAACTTGGTCAGGATGTTTGTCTACATAATATCTCGGATGAGTTCGAAATTGGGTCATGTGGGGTCAAAAACTAGGTCACCAGGTTAAATCTTAGAAAAACCTTGTGAAAAACTCTAAGTGGCCACAGTTTTTGGCCCAATCTTCATGAAACTTGGTCAGGATGTTTGTCTACATAATATCTCGGATGAGTTCGAAATTGGGTCATGTGGGGTCAAAAACTAGGTCACCAGGTCAAATCTTAGAAAAACCTTGTGAACACTCTAGAGGCCACAGTTTTGGCCCAATCTTCATGAAAATGGGTCAAAATGTTTGTCTACATGATATCTCGATGAGTTCGAAATGGGTCATGTGGGGTCAAAATCTAGGTCACCTGGTCAAATCTTAGAAAAACCTTGTGAACACTCTAGAGACCACAGTTTTGGCCCAATCTTCTTTGAAACTTGGCCAGGATGTTTGTCTACATGATATCTCGGATGAGTTTGAAATTGGGTCATTGTGGGGTCAAAAACTAGGTCACCAGGTCAAATCTTAGAAAAAACCTTGTGAACACTCTAGAGGCCACAGTTTTGGCCCAATCTTCATGAAACTTGGTCAGGATGTTTGTCTACATGATATCTCAGATGAGTTCAAAATTGGGTCATGTGGGGTCAAAAACTAGGTCACCAGGTAAATTCAGGTAGGATCAAAATGTAGGCCACTTAGTCAAATGTTAGAAAAACACTTTAGATGCCAGATTTTTTGTCATTTTGCCTAACACAGCCATCTTAATCAGGTGAGCGACACAGGGCCATCTTGGCCCTCTTGTTTATAGTTATGCCCCTTTGATGATTTTTGCTTTACAATTTTCTGCAGACTACTCCTCCTAAACTACTGGAGGGATTTCAATGAAACTTGCTTTCATTCATCCTTAGACATTGTAGTAGCTCTTTTTCTATATAACATTTGGGTTACCCACACCCCCCCCCCACCCCCCCCCCCCCCCTCCCCCCTGTTTTAAAGATATGTCCCTTTGATGGTATTTGTTTTACAATTTTTTCCATTGATAGATTTCAGTGAATCTTAATGATATTTATCCATAGACATAGGAAATATCCATAGGTATGTGTTACAAAGGATCACTAGATTTCCATGTAGTTGGCACATATGTCCTCTGTATATTAAGATGGAGTGTTGCATACAAGAATTCTGATTTCATGCTCCAAAGCCATGTTTGACAAAAACACTTGCGGGGGGGTATTAGTAAGCCCTTAGGCGACAGTTCTAGTTATTACAATGCAGGTACATTTCTAAGCCCTTCCTTATACAGCAGCTGCTGACATATTGTGGTTTGATACATGGACCTCAAATCTTACTTTTGTTCCTTGTTGTTCTATAGGTATAAGGCTGTCATGTATAGGCTGTCGACCCCAGTAAATTGTTGTTATGGTATTGTACAGTAACAAGTATGTCATTCTTTAAACCTGATCAGATATGTACAGATATATTGGTTTTAATGTATGACTTAATTTTCTTTTGTTCTCATTACAGATATGCAGAGTAAGAAAAGATTGCCTCCCAATGGAGTACAAGCGCTAACAGAAGACGGTGGTAACACAGGTGAGCAATACCCACTTTCCCTTCCCGCAACAGACACACATCAGAAATAAAGGAAATAATTATATTGCTGTGCATATTTCCATCATTTTGAAAGGAAAACTCCTTTCCAAGTGATAACTGAGGCATATTGCTTAAACAAATAGTTTCAATGTGTTTTTTAGCCTGGTTCCCGGTTGTCCTCAAGATTACAGATAATGTTGTAAAAGGGAAGGTTACCCCAATCAAGAACCAGACAATAAAACTTATTGGAACACATTGTGTGAGCAACAGTAAATTAGCTGTGGGTTAACCCTTTCCCTCATAGAGGAAACCATGAAAAGACCTATGCGAACAGCATAAAACCAGATCAGCCTGTGAGTAACTCGCAGGCTGATCAGGTTTTATGCTGTTCGCTGCTCCTCAGTGGTCTGGAAATGAAGATTTTGTAATTAAATTTGGTAAGGTTTAACTGTGGTTTTCTGCAGATCAGGCTTTATGTAATACCTATTGAATGCGTCAAAATGAGTATATATGAGGAAAGGGTTAAAATGTTGGTAGTTGGTGGTAGAGTGGTTGTTTATAATAGTATTCTATCCTCTAATTATGTACATGTTCATACTTGATGTAAATACTAATAAATAAAAGTTATTTCAGTTTCAACCCTTCACCTCATATAGACCCTTTGAACAACTTGGCAAACAAAGCAGACTCTGAACAGACTCTTCTTTTCAGGAGCTAGGAGCTGTCTTTAATCAGGGTGTTTTCTGTTCGTAGCTCAGATTCTACACAGTTTACATGGCAAAGAAATATATACCATTTAAAGTTCAGTAAATTAATACTCACTAAGGTTGTCATTAATTTAAATTTGACTTAACAAATCCCATATTGTTAATATCAACCATCCCAGTTGATTGGAATCGTTGTGTTAATGATTGTCCAGTCCTCAGAACATGCAACTGAAATGCCACAATTCAGCATCGAGTAAACATGTCAAGGATATATAGGGAATATAAAAATTTCTTTGTTTAGGCTTGATATCTGACAACATCCAATATCAAGAGTATTGTATTTTTCTTCAAATTCATATGTATATGCAGTTAAAAATCTATCAAACAATATTTAAGTAAAATTTAATAATTCAAACATTCTTTGATCTCAAAAGGTTATAACATCAGTAAGGCTCAGTTTAGAGTCAAGCAGCTGCACAGGTAAACATCAGAATCACCTGTCTGATTAAATAGATGTTGATGTTTCCAATCCTAGTTAGTACTCCCAATAATGTGCACTTAATTGTTTTCAAGATCTCAGCAATTTAAGATTTATGTTTATGAACAAAAAAATCAAAGCACTGAAGGCACTGAAGTTGTGTGTGTCTTAAGTCGGAAGAGGGTTTGACAAGCTGCAAATATGCAGGGTAACTTAGTTTTTTCCAGATATTAAACTTATATTAGAATAATAAACAATTTTTCATTGAAGGCTATAGAAATATAGGAGGAGTAAGAGAGGCAATGTGCTAATTGTTATCAGTCTGTTGAAACAAATGGTGCGTTCATTTAATGACCATGTTAACGCAAAATGAAAGCAAGGTTATTGGCAATGTGCGAAATTTGACCTCCGTTGATTAAATTTACTGTGATAAACAAAAGAAATGAGACCAATACGGTTCTCTTAGCACTATCAGCGCTTTGATTTGTACTACCGAGCTACGGCACAGTTTCTATTTATAGATGCTGTGGGCTCCCTACTTCGTCTTTAGTAACTTCGGGTAGCAGATATACACCTGTATCAGCTGTTCTGTAGGGCAACAAATAACCCCAGGAGATATCTCTGATGTATTTGAAATAGTAGATGTGAATATAAAGAGGTTATATGGGTTTTTATCATAATTCAAGCTTTCTATATGGACCATTGAAACACCACTAAATAATTGAAACCTGCATATCCACCATCCAATTCAGGCATGAGCCACCTTTGCATTCAAAAGGAAATATACTCCTCTGCGTGGTAAAGTGAGTTATGCAACATCCTAGGGAAATCGTTCTTCTGTGCTTTTATACTACATACAATTAATGTGTCCCGTTAATATTTATTTTTTACTCAAAATTGAGTTTTCACTACTTTGGCTGAATCTCAGCATATCTGTATTGTAGAATTCTGTTCAATCGTTCGTCATTCATACAAAATTGAGAGGTTATTTGGTTTTAAATGTAGAGAAACGGACCCTCAGAATGTAGGTACTATAGTTGTGAGTGACTATGTCACATGCAACTTAAAAACTGTAATAAAGTTGAGGTGTTTGGTGAAAATTTCCAAGTACAAGGTAAACTTTGGGACTAGCCTTTGTCTGTCATCATGAGTGTGAGTTGTTTGTTGTCAACAATTTACTTAAAACATATTCCTCTCTGAAACTGCTGTTGAGAAAGTGATCAAACTTGGCAAGGATGTTCCCAAGGTGGTTCCCTATAAAATGTTTCAAATGGTTCCGGTCTGTTGCATAATTAGATCCCAGGAGCTAAAAATAGATTTTAAAAAGGGCGATCTTAAAAATCTTCTCCAAAACCACAAGTCCTAGAGCTTAGTTATTTGGTGTGTGGCTTTGACTAGTAGATCTCTACCAAGTTTGTTCAAATCATGACCCTGGGGTCGAAATTGGCCCCACCCCAGGGGTCACTTTATTTTACATGGACTTATATAGGAAAAAATGAAAAAATCTTCCTATCAGAAACCACAAGGCCTGGAGTTTGATATTAAGTGTGTAACATGGCCTAGTTGACATCTACCAAGTCTGTTTACATCATGGCCCTGGGGTCAAAATTGGTCCCGCCCAAGGGGTCACTTGATTTTACATAGCCTAATGATACCAAGTGAGTGATCAAGGGCCATTATGGCCCTCTTGTTAATGAAGTTTTTAGGTAAAAGTGATATAAACTGTTGTTTATTTTGTAAATTATGTTTTTCTTAGTTCAATTTTCTTGATGAAGCAGATTTGTATATGATTTTTTTTTAATTAACATTTACAGGGAAGCATACTCATCCTTATAATAAAACATCATTGGTGTCAGAAAATTACAAGCCAATCAAAACTTGTTACGCATTCCAACTTGACTGCAAGATCTATTGTGTTATTGCAGGAAGTTGATATGAGTTGACATGAAATTTAAGTCATTGGGAAAAAAGTAATGATAAAAAACATTGTAACTTGAATAAAGTGAATCACATTTAAAATTAAAATTTGTAATTATCATATTTCATTAAAAACAAACAACCAATAAGAAAACACAGAAAAACAATAATATGATTATGTGATGTGTTTGTAACAAAACCTCACTCCTATGAAAAAAAGGTAATTCATTGGGGTAGCATACATGGTAGTGGATTTTAATATTGTAGGTTTGAACCCCATTTGGGGCAGGAGTCTCATGACCTTCCCATGTGTAATATATTTATCCAGTCTAGGAATGGTCAAGAGGAACCAGTTGGTTGTAAGATTTTGTTTCCAGATCAGTTAAAAAAAGATATAAGTTCAGCTGAGCTTGTTGCAACAAACAGTGATGAAGGAATTATCATCACATTGTACAATATTTGTCTTCCTTTTATATGTAACCCTTTGATGGACACAAGATTTATCTCATGATGTTGTAATGTTCTGTGAGTTGGCGAGCACATTGACGTGTTTGCTGATGTTGAGAAATGTTTTATGCCCATTAAAATTAGATTAATGAAATGAAGTTATTTAATTGTTTGAGAATTTATTTGTTTAATCAGTCACAGACTGTCAGTTTAACCTTCTTATTAGCTAATCAGAGATTGATATTTGATACAAGTCATTCATGTGACAATCATTTCCTTGAGCTATTTTGACAAGTTAGAGATAATATGATATCCAAAATAATGTTTGCCCAAGATTTCCTGTGTTTTGTGATTATAACTTCCCAGGCAACATTGTTAATTGTCTTGATACTTTACTATATCTTAGTTACATCCCAGTCTAGATATTTGATTGTAGTGCAAGGTTTAAGCAATCTGTCAATTTAATGAAAGAAATGTTGAATGTTGACTTAATAACATTTTCATTTGATAGTCAAGCTCAGAAACCTCAAGATTATCTGTAACATAAAAGTTACAAACTTTATTTCTTTAATGATGGAACAAGGTGTGATATTGAATTAGAAAATCTTCATGTTGACCATTGCTGATTTTGAAAATCATATGCATGAACTTCTACATCATCCAGTCCATGGCAAATTAGATTTTTCACCAAATTGCTGTTCAATGATTCAGCCAACTTTAAAAACTAAAATTTATTGTTGTGTGTGTTGCACTCACTTGAACCAGCCCTTTGACACAGTTAGGTTGGAATCAGGAAACAAAGATTTTCATTAACAAATGATGAAGAGAAAAACTGATTACATTTTCTGCATTTAATAGATTGATAGTGTTTTGTTAAGCATTAGATAGCTACAAAAACGATTTATGTGTAAATTTTTCTTGGATGAGAGTCACTGTATATCAACATGATTGAGGTTGATTTACTGTCAGTTTGACTCAGATGATCTAGTATTGAACCATTTCTGGAGGCTTCCAGTTGCTTCTTGATAGTCCCTGATTACTTTTGCTGTAGGAAAGGCAGTTGAATGGTTTTTAAACTGATTAAGCTTGAGTAAATCAGGTCTTTATGTAATGATATTGGGGTCTGTATCCCCATTGTAGAGTCTTGAGTTGGGCTGAGCTGTGTGATATATGATGTTGAATTGTGTTGTCTATGATGTTGAGCTGTGTGATCTTTGATGTTGAGTTGTGCGATCAATAGTGTTAACCCTTAAAACCCGCTGAATTTCTCAAATGGACTTAGCTGGCATTTTTTTTTTTGAACTGTCCATTATCAATTTTAGACAAGATGAAACTTGTAGTGTGTCAGCCAACAGAAAAAAAGCACGGATGTGCAGGCTGGCCTGGCTCTTTACTGGTGGCAAAGGTTAGCACTTATGGTTCCGCAGGGTTAGGGTTAAGTTGTGATATCTTTGATGTTGAATTGTGTGGGTCTATGATGATCTTTGATGTTAAACTGTGTGATCTATGATGTTGAGCTATGTGAAACTTTGTTTTTTAGCTGTATGATCTTTGATGTTGAGCTGTATGATCTTTGATGTTGAACTGTATGATCTATGATGCTGAGCGGTATTATCTTTGATGTTGAGCTGTATGATCTTTGATGTTGAGCTGTATGATCTTTGATGTTGAGCTGTATGATCTTTGATGTTAAACTGTGTGATCTTTGATGTTGAGCTGTGTGATCTTTGATGTTGATCTGTGTGATCTATGATGTTGAGCTGTATGCTCTTTGATGCTGATCTGTGTGATCTTTGATGTTGAGCTATATGATCTTTGGTGTTAAACTGTGTGATCTTTGATGCTGAGCTGTTTGATCTTTGATGTTAAGCTGTATGATCTTTGATGTTGAGCTGTGTGATCTTTGATGTTGAGCTGTTTGGTCTTTGATGTTGAGCTGTGTGATCTTTGATGTTGAGCTGTTTGATCTTTGATGTTGAGCTTTATGATCTTTGATGTTGAGCTGTATGATCTTTGATGTTGAGCTGTGTGATCTTTGATGCTTAGCTGTGTGATCTATGATTTAAGCTGTGTGATCTTTGATGTTGAGCTGTATGATCTTTGATGTTGAACTGTATGATCTTTGATGCTGAGCTGTTTTATCTTTGATGTTAAGCTGTATGATCTTTGATGCTGAGCTGTGTGATCTTTGATGTTGAGCTGTATGATCTATGATGTTGAGCTGTATGATCTTTGATGTTGAGCTGTATGATCTTTGATGTTTAGCTGTGTGATCTTTGATGTTGAGCTGTGTGATCTTTGATGTTGAGCTTTGTGATCTTTGATGTTGAGCTGTGTGATCTATATTGTAAAGAAAATTGCAAAAGTAATAGAGTGAGACAAATCAGAAGCTGTATGATCGTTGATGTTTAGCTGTATGATCTTTGATGTTTAGCTGTGTGATCTTTGATGTTGAGCTGAAATGATTCTTTGATGTTGAGCTGTGTGATCTTGGATGTTGATCTGTGTGATCTTTGATGTTGAGCTGTGTGATCTTTGATGTTGAGCTGTGTGATCTTTGATGTTGATCTGTGTGATCTATATTGTAAAGAAAATTGCAAAAGTAATAGAGTGAGACAAATCAGATTATTTTTTAGATGAAAGTATAGGAAATGTTGAAAGGGTTTATAGAAGTAATCAGAGATGTGTGTTGGGATATTGGCTGAGAGAAATGAAATTGAGATAGAGGTAGTTTGAGTTTAGACAGAGATTGTGAGTTTAGGTATTACAGCAGAGTAAAATGAGATTGAGATAAAGGTAGATAGAGGTAAGATAGAAATCAAGGTAATGGCAGAGTGAAATGAGATTGTGATAGAGATAGATTGGATAAAGATAGTTTGAGTTGAGATAATAACAGAGGGAAATTAGATGGATTTAAAGGTAGATGAAGTGAATGATTTGAGGTAATGGCAGACAGTGATATGAGATTGTTATTTAGGTAATCATTGAGTTAAGATAAAGATAGAGTAAGTTAGGAAGAATGGTTTCCGCTGAAGAAGTTTAGATAGAATAAGATAGGTACTCCAGTAGAATTGATATGAAATGGAAGCACTCACTGTCCAGCACATGCGGTTTGAATCACTTTTTTGTGATGGACCCTAAGTTTCAGATCAAGTTGTGAATGTGCTTTTATTTTCCCGCAGGCAATTTTTTTAATAATGATCAGGATGTATTCCTCAACAATGTTGTGTATTGGATATTTGTTGACGATACTTCAGGACTTCAAGTGAAGTACTTTAGTTTTTGCCTGCTTGTCAGAAGCTGCTTAGTCTTGTTTATTAGCCTCTGGAAATACTTAATATTCTATGTCATGCTAGAACTGAGTAGAGGATGGAGAGAAAGACTTAATTGGTGCTCTTGTCAGGTTGTCATCTTGTCTTGCTATTATAAAAAATCAGTCTCTTTGTAATTAAAAACAGGGCCTTTGCAATTTAATTATAACTCATGTGAATTAATTGATTGTCAAATTGTGCATGCTCATGAGTTTTAATAATCACGTGTTAATCTAATGAAATTTATGGAGAAAATTTTGAGATTAAAACTAACAGCAAGGAGTTTGGCACATTAGAATTGGTAAGATGTGTAGTACAAATTTTGACAAATCTTCTTATCCAAAATACTGGTTGGATATTAAGT
Organism: Solen grandis; assembly: GCA_021229015.1. Taxonomy (NCBI): domain Eukaryota; kingdom Metazoa; phylum Mollusca; class Bivalvia; order Adapedonta; family Solenidae; genus Solen; species Solen grandis. The sequence continues at coordinate 25,967,057 of CM037784.1, forward strand.
TTTTGGGCACATTATGTTCCCAGATTATAAGAATTATTTGGATCTGTCGTAAAAAATGGCAGCCAGGGGGCAGAGTTCACCATGTTTTTCTACCACCTAGTTCTCAGGAAAGTGATTTTAGAGCCTTCATGGCCCTCTAATTCTTGTCAATCTATTGTTTTTGGATTATGTTTGAAAACTATTGGATTCGAACCACACAGTGTTTGTTAAACAAGTAACTGTGTCCATACCCACTTAGCTAACTCCTTATTGAATGAATTTGACAGTTCAAAAACTGTTTTTACATTAAAAATTTTGAAACAACTACTATTTTGCTTACATAATTAATTCCCATTGGAGGAAGAAAAAGAAAAAGTGTTCGTTTCATCCCTTTAATACACTGGTAAAATGTCAAATTTTAGGAGCAAAACGACAGAGACTACAGTCGCTTAACCTAGAGATTGTGTGTTTGTTAAGTGAAACTGATATAGCTGTTTAATTGCTTTTGGGATAGTTCCAGGACTGGATTATGTTTCTGTGTACCTTATCTTCATACATTTTTGTGATTTATAATAACTTCAGTGAGGCAGCAGTAATGATGTTGATGGGACATAAAACCTCTACAAACAAACATAAATGATGCATTTAAATGGAGTACAGACTGATGAAAGCCAATCAACATGCAGTTATCATGTAATTTCAGCACCTAGTACTTCATAAAAGGCAGCTAAAAAATAACAAATTTTCAGCCAAAAATTGCTCTTTTTCTAATCTCAGGTCATATTTATTTCATGTTGCATTTATTGTAGACTTGTCTGACATGTATTTTCCCTCTTTGACAAATTATTCCAGCCAGATTCTCATTAGTCACATGTTAGAAGAATTACACGAGTGCTAAACAAGTGAGAAAATCTATCAGTACATAAAAAATGAATTGCTGACAGGAAAAAATACAAGACTAGACTCCCATCTTGTAAAAAAGGGACATTTTTCTCCAATTTTTCTGCACCAGAAACTGAACCTATGTCAGGAAGACGTGGAACAGTCCTCTTTGGAATAGGATATCTGTACAGGGGAGATAACTTTGTAAGAAACAACAGGAGCAGTAACATTTTTTTTCAGTACCTGTTTGTTATGCTTACTTGAGTATAGGAAATACAGAATGCATTGCCTGTAGGGGAGGCCACGGTTAATTGACTATGGTGGACAATTTGACAGGTAATGAACTTTGCAGCTGTTCCATGGCATTTCTGTGGCATTTCTTTGTAGATATACTTGTTATAACAATATCGCAGTAAACACTATGATAGAGCTGGTAGTGAGATTTTTTTTCTCCGTTTTACATGGGGGAGAGAGCAGTACTAATGGCTCTGTACTTCTGGTATTGTAAATTCATTTGAGGTGAGAAGTTGTACTTGGTCCAATATACGCACATGGGGAAAAACTGTATGACACAGTTATTAGCCATGGACTTGATCAAGTTGAAATATTTTGAGAATATGCTCAGATAAAAACCTTCCAGTTCTCTTCCTCAGTTTTTCCAAAATGAAGCTGGTCCTGATCAAATGTCACTATAAATAAATCATATGTGATTTTCCATGGAGGGGGAAAAATCCCATGAAAATCATTTTTCATTATCAGTGTAGCGAGTGTTTCTTCCAGCTCGGAATTTTAGGGGTTCATATTTGACCCCCTGTACCAGAATTTGGTGGACATTTGAAATTTTAGAGGGTCATACCCTAAAGCAGAGATCGGGAAATAATTTTCTTTAATAGGATAAGGGCCATTTCTGAGGCAAAATCAATGTGACATTTCCAAAATCAAATGTGACATTTACAAATTAAAATGTGACATTTTATAAAACAACTTCAGCTTGCTTTTTAAAGTGACCCTAAGTCTAAAGTGCATAATATTAACAACAAACTCAAACCGTCATAAAACTGAAACTTTTGAGACAATGCTTGAAATGATAAAATAATAATTTAATTGAAAAGTTGCAGAACAACATGTATAATTACAAAAAGAAAGACCGTCACAGAAGCAAATGAAAAATACTATGGTCTAGAAACCATACAAAGGCCAATCTTACATATTACAATCCACATTCATCACTGTAACAGTACATGACTGCTAGTTATTTTTTCTTCTTTTTTTTTTCTATATTTCACAAAACAGAACAAGACTCACTGTAATTCCCGTATATAATATAATCAGCACACTTACCATGTAAAGTACAGTATGTGCTTGTGTCAGTTAAAAAAAAAAAAAGTCAGGCAAAACAGTAAATTAATTGAGGGCAAGCAGTTAACCTAATGCGATTTTTGCATCATTATTTTTGTAACCAACCATAAATAGACCATAATTTCTTCATAGTTTCATTTTGGACAGTACTGTACTGTCCTGTTTGGTTATCAGTTTTTGTGTTCTTCAAATACATGTACCCACTGGAAAGAGACTTGCAAAATAAAAATTAAAAAAAAAAAAATAAAAAAAAACAACAACTATTGGCTATTATAAACCTCAAGATAACAATGAAATTGCAAGAAGATAATATTTGATAAAAAGTGCATTACATCTGACTTGCGGAATCAGAAGAACATTTGTCACATGTAAATGCAAAACACCAGTACAAATGCCTCGAAAAAAATCAGTACTGCGTATCCCTCATGGATTCTTCAGTGCAAAAGATACACCAATGCCCCGATGAATAAATAATGTTCATCTCTCTCTCTATTTATATTTAGCAATGGAATTCCCAACTTTCGGGCTTCAGGACTATAAACAACCGAAAAATCAGAATACGACAGGGGCGCATCAAATGCAAATAACGATGTGATATTTTATTTTTTAATGTGACAATTGCGCATGACGCATGCCTTTCTCGACCAGTGCTGCTACACAATAAGTTTCTTACATCTTTCTCACTCTTTTAAAGTTTCAATGTGACGAATAAATACCTGCATCGCGTCAAAGCCGAAAAAAGAGAGTCAAAAGTGCAAAAACGCGCTCTGGAAGAAACACTGCGTAGCTGATTAATCTGCTTGTATGGAAATGTTTCTAATGTGTTTATGTATTTCGTTATGTATTTAACCTTTTACCTTATATAGAGTGATGATTTGATGTCTTGACAAACAGCAAACCTTGATCAGACAGTTCCTTCCTCAGTCTGCATAGCGAAGAAAAAAGTTAATTTTTGTTTCATTTACCATTGAAAATTCAATAAATTAAAATTAAATTCAGTTTACGAATATGTACATAAATATTCATGATATAAAGTGTTGAAACATAGGAGATTAATCTCACTCAAGGCAAGGTCATCTGTATATAGACCTTATATCCCTGAGTCCAGATATTGATGAGGAATCTCAGTTGTCATCATTCACACTTCAGTCTGTGTGACAGTGCACCTCTAGTCTGGGATTAATCAGACAGGATCTGAGTTGTCTTCATGCAGACATGTTGCATCAGGTACCTGCATTTTTTGCCTCCTTAGATTGATTGAAGAAAAATCTTGTCAGTTTGATAAACATCCTGTCTGACCAGGTTTTACAGTGGAAAATAGTCTAACAATTGATAAGCAGTAGAACAATTTGTGTGTGAATAGCAGATGTGTAGTGTTGTATTGGTAAATTATTGTGGCCTTTTAATGTGATAAATCTCCTTACTTTTTGCATGCTGTCTAACTTCACTTTTGATCTACTTCAAGATGATAGCATTTGACCAGGCTTAATACATATTTAATGATATTCATTGATAGATAGACTTATATAGAAGGGAAAAAGCACCATATTTTTGTTGAGATGACAAACAGCTAAAAGGGAAAGAAATACTTTAAAAAATTAAAAATTACAAATTTTATTTTATTTTTAGAAAAATTTTGGGAAAAACCTTATACTTGGTAGTAAAAAGGGTCTATGGTCGTTTTTTTTTTTTCCTTTTTTATAATTGTCACTGAGCAATTTGGGTTTTGACTTTTTATGCCTTTTGCCTCTTGCTGTGTGCAACAATTTTTGTGACATTTAACCCCCAATTTTGGCCCAACCAAAAAATTGGGGGTGTTTTTACATATATCTAGGATAGTTTAAAAATTTGGGGGTTTGTGGGGTCAAAATTCCCAGGAAATTTTGGGAAAAAATTGTAACACTTAACCAAAATTTTTTCCCAATTTTCGGAAATTTTTTGGAAAAATTTTTTTGTTACAAAAACTAAAAAAAAAAATTTTTGGGCGGGGGTAAAAACAGTGGGGTTCAAATCTTAAAAAACCCTTTTTTTGAAATTACGAACGGGTTTTCCCCCAATTTAAATTTAAAAATTTTTAAAGGTTTTTGTTAAAAAATTTTCAAATTCAAAATTTCATTTCAAAAACTTACGTCCCAGGCAAATTTAGAAAAAATTGGGGAAAAACCACTTAAAGGCCCCTTTTTGGGGCCCCAATTTTAAAAAAAATTGGTCGGATTTTTGTTAATAATATTCAGTTTTTAAAAATTTGGGTATGTGGGTAAAAAAACTTTTCCCCAGGTCAAATCTTAAAAAAAACCCTTGGGGAACACCTAAGGCACTTTTTGGGCCCCAAATTTTTTCATGAAAAGGGGTTGGTGTTTGTCACATATTTTTTTGTTATTTTAAAAATTGGGTCATGTGGGGTAAAAAACTAGGCCCCCGGGTTTTAAAATCTTAAAAAAACCCCTTTGAACACTCAAAGGGGCCACGTTTTGGCCCTTTTTCATAAAATTGGGGGGGGTTTTTTGTCTAAATTTTTGTGAGTTCAAAGGGTCTGTGGGGTAAAAAAATTTAGGTAAAGGGAAAAAATTTTAAAAAAACCCCTTTTTAAAAACCTTGGGGGCATTTTTTTTGGCCCAATCTTCAAAAAGGTCGGGGGATTTTTGTCAATGATTTGATGGTTAAAAAGGCGGGGGGAAAAAAACGGGTTTTTACCAGGTAAAAATTTAAAAAAAATTTTTGCCCCCCTTTTCTAAGGCCCATTTGGGGCCCCCAAAATTTTCCCCTAAAACTTGGCAGGATGTTTGTTTAATGTAGGGGGGTTTGGATTAAAAATTTGGGTCATGGGGGGTTTTTCAAAAAAAACGGTCCCCAGGTCAAATTTAAAAAAAAAATTTTTTTAAAACTTTTGGGCCCCACAGTTTTCCCCAATCTTCATAAATTTTTGGGGTTTGGATTTTGTTCCCTGATACCCAAATGGTTAAAATTGGGTCTTGGGGGAAAAAAACTAGGCCCCAGGTAAAATTTGGAAAAAAAATTGACTTTGGAAAATTTTAAAAATTTTTATTTTTCAATTTTTTTATAAGATTTTTCCCTGGGTAATATCAGGGGTTAAAAAAGGGCCTCTAGGCCTCTTTTTTTTTCTTCTTTTTAAAAACCCCGGGGGGGGGGGGGGATGGAATCCCGTGTCCTTCAGGTAAAAAAATTGGGTCTTGTCATGTTTAAAAAACCCCTTTGTGCCCCATTTAGAATTTTTGGGAAAAAATTTTTTAAAAAAAATGGTTTTAAAGGGTTTAATATTGAGGTTTCACATTTAAACCAATTTTTTGGGGAAATTTAAAAAAATTTTTGGGTAAGGGGGCAATGATATCTCAAGGAAAAAATTTGGGGGAGGGGGGTAAAAATACCCCCCATTAAAATCTTGAAAAAGGAAAAAAAATGATTTAAAACTTTAAAATTATAAATTTTTTCAATTTTTTTTGTAAAGCCCTGGGTAAATATTAGGTATAATGGGTTTTGGGGCCCCTCTTAAAATTTTTTTTCCCCTTTTTTCCCCCCCGGGCCCGAACCCGGGGGGGGGTTATTGGGAACCCCTTTGGGTGGTATTTTTCACCTTCCGCGGTTGAAACATTTTGCCCGCTCCATATCTCATGGCGCGGGGAAAACTTTTTAAAACCCCCTTTTAAATTTTAAACCTATAGTGATTGCAAAACATGTGGGGTTCCGTGGTAAAGGGTCAAGGTTTTATTTGGGTTTCAAATGTTATTTTGTGTCCCCTCCATTTTTCTTTGGTTGGGAAAAACATTTTCTTAAACCCCAAAAAAGTTAACCTCTTGGTGTTCAGGAAGGTGGGGTTTTAAAGGGGCTAAGGTAAAGGTTCATTTTGAATAAATGTATTTTCAGGGGCCCCTCCATTCCTGAATGTTGGGAACATTTTTTCAAATTTGGGAAAAAAAATGTTAATTTTAAACTGTGGAGGCATGATCAGCGGGTAAGGGTTTTGGTAATTTTAAATTTTTATTTTTGTCGCCCCTATCTATAATTAAATTTTCTTAAACTCGGTTTAAAAATTTTAAACCCCTTTTTGAGCTGATTCAGAAGGCTGAATATTAAAGGTAATTTTCATATTAAAGGGGTAAATGTTATTTCGTTTTGGCTTAATAAAAAAAATGTTTGGAAAATTTTCCGGGGCAAAAATTTAAAACTATTTGAGTGATTAAAGGGTGGGGGGGCTAAATAAAGGTCTTTATTGATAAATTTTTTTTGTGCCCGTTATCCATTCGGGGGGGTTTTTTCCCCCCTTTTGGGCCTTTTAAAGCATTTTGACCTGGATTGCATTTCCACATGATTGTTTTTACTGGAAAATTTGTATTTTTTAAATTAAAATTTTTCTGATATAAAAAGTTTTTTTTTTTTAACTGTATTTTTTTTCCCCCTCACATTTAATTTTGATTTTAAAAATTTTTTGGGAGTTTCCCATGAAAAATTTCAGAAATTTTAATATATGTGGGAATTTTAATTTTCTCTTTCTCCAAAAAGTTTTTTTTTAAACTGATTTTTTTGTCTTAAAACATGGGTTTTATTAACTAACCCTTTTCCCAAAAACAAATTTTTATTTACGGGGGGGTTATGCGTTTTTGGGGGGTTTTTTTATAATTAGTTTGAGACTAGTTGGGTTTTGATTTTGGATCCCCTTTTTCCTCGTCATGTGGTCGTAAAATTGTTTAAAAACCCTTTTGGGGGGCCCAAATTTTTTTGGGGGAATTATAAATTGGGGGTTTTTTACCATCTTGGTTTTTTTTAAATTTGGGGGGTTTGTATAAAAATAGGTATGGTCTCTAAAAAACTTGTGAATCTCTAAAAAAGTTTTTGGATTTAAAATTTGGGGTAAAAGTTTGCAAAATTTTATTGGGGTTTGAAAATATACGGGGGGTTTAAACTAGTCAAGGTAAATTTAAAAAAAACTTAGCCTTAACCCAAATTTTTGGTTTTGGGAAATTTGGGAGTTTGTTTTTCCTAGTCATGATTTAAAAAATTTTGGGGAAATTTTGGGGGGTCAAAAATTTGGTCATAGGTTAATTTAAAAAAACCTTTTTAACTCTTGAGGAAATTTTGGGGAAGTTTTCTAAATTTGGTCAGATGTTTTTTTAAAAATTTTTTGGGGGGAAATTTTAAATTTTGGGGAGAGTTTGAAAATTTTTATTTTGGGTGAAAAAAGGGGGGTAAAGGTAATTTTTGAAAAATTTGGGGGAACCTGTATGGTGTGATATATTAACTGTGGATTAAAAATTTACTTAGTCATTAGTGTTTTATATTAATGTGGGTTTGCTATTTTTCAGTCTTTATGTTTTTTTTTTAAACTGTGAGTTTGCTATTCCCTTGTCATGTAGTGTTGTTATATTAACTGTGGGTTGTTTTTAAACTTCAGTAAAGGTTTTTGTTTTTTTAATGTGGGTTGCTTTTAAAAACTTCAGTCGAGTTTTTTTTTATTAATGTGGTTGTATTTACTTCAGTCATGATGTTGTTTTATTAACGGGGGAGCGTAATACCTAGTCATGTATTTTTGATATATTAAAAAATTTTTGCTTTTTACCAGTCTGTAGTGTTGATATTTTTAACTGTGGAGTTTGCTATTACTTCAGTCAGTAGTGTTTTTTATTTAATTGGGTTGCTATATATTTAAGTCATGTTTTTTTGATATATTAACTGGGGTCGTATATACCTCGGGTCAGGGAGTGTTGTTTTTTAAACTTTGCTAATCCCTCATTTCGGGGGGGTTTTTGTATTAACCCGGAGTTTGCCTTTACTTCAGTCATGTGTGTTGTGTTTTAACTGCTTTTTGGGGACAGTTGCGCTTCCACAGGTCGTTTCCCCATCTTCCAGATTCCCCTCATTTTTCCCCTGTGAAGTTTTTGATTTAGTTGTGAAATTTTTTGGGAAAAACTCTTGCTTTGGTTGTTGTTTTTATAAATTCAAAAAAACCGGGGGAAAAGTTATTTTTTTGTTATTGAAACTTTTTTTTCATTTTTTTTAGATGATCGGGTATATTTATTTTTTTAAGGGGTATTTGCAGGGACCTTGATTTTTTCACTTGTTTAATGGAATTTTTTCTTTTTGGGGGATGAATTTAAAAAATAGTTGTTTGAAATCTGATGCATGCAGGGTTGGTTTGTTTGGGTTTTTTACTGTGTGAGCTTGTGGGGGAGCATTTGGGGAAAAAAATCAGTTTTTAAAATTTAGATGAAATGGAAAAGTGTCAAAAATGTAAAAAATTTGGGTTTTTTCTTTGAAGAATTCCCATTGTTTTTGGGGAATTTTATATTTGGAAAAAACTTTCTGCTGGTAAAGGTTTTAGGGAAACCCCAAAAAATTTTCCCCCATTTAAAACCCCAAAAAACGGGGAAATACCTTTGTTTTTTTGATGGTAAACCATGTTTTCCCATTTAAGATGTCATTTCAATTTGGTATTATTTTTAGCCTGCTTTTAAAAAATGCCCAAATTTGCTGATACCTACAAAAAAGGGTTTTTCCGAGACTGCAGTCAGCCCGGAAATGTTCCAAAAGTGATCCCAAAAAGGCGGGAAACCCTCACGGGCTGGTTTTATCAATCAATTTTTTAATGTTTTGAATTTTTTTTTGTATTGTTGTGCCTTTTAATTTTTTTTTCAAGCATCTTAAAAAACCCCCCAAATTCTGGCTTCTTTTTTTCCTTTTTTTGTCCTATTCGGGAAACTTTTGATCGTAAGTGATTGTAGGGTAAAATGTTTTTTTGTTGTTTCTTTTTTAGGGGGTTTTTGCATCTTGGGGTTTTCCCCCTTTTCCCCGTGTTGCTGAGTTGCTAAAAATTTGACTGAAATTTCCCAGCTTTTATTAGAAACCCAAAAACAGTGCATTTTCCATATGAAAAAAAATTTCTAATTTCTAATAAAAAAACACAAACAAGAGTTCAAATGATGTTGTTTCTATGCCCCCATTAAAAAATGGCATGTATGTAAAAAACTGCCGCCCCTGGCCCCCAGTTTTATTATGCTGACATTAAAAAATAAGTTTGATTTTTTTTTTTCGCTAAAAACCAGCCGAACTTTTTATCGGGGGAAAATCATTTACAGTCCTCTTGTTTGGGAAAACTAAAAGGGAAAAACCTCTTTGTAGGGGGTTCATTAATTCACTAATTTTAGGTGCCCCAAAAAAATTGCTCCCCCCAACTGTTTTTAGATATTGACTGGGTTTTTTTATGAGCTATATTTTGGATAGACTCTTGATCAAATTTGGCCGGTCCGATGAAAAGTTTTTTACTGATGACTATTGGTTGGAAATATGGGGGTTTGTGGGTTTTTTTGGGTTTTTTTCTTGCCCGTTTTTTTCTAAAAGGTGCTTCACAGCTGCTACAAAATTGCTAATGGAGTATTGCAATTCTATAATATAGTGCGCTCCATTTTTAAAGCTAATGGGCCACTACTTTATTTGGAATGCATTATAAGTATATGAAAATGCCCCCCAAGCAACAAAAAATTTTTTATTTTTAGTATAGTTTTTGGTCCTTTTGGGTTTGGATTTTTAAGGTTTTGTGTGTTATTAAGTAAGTGTTGAAAGGTTACTCTTTTTTTATAATCATTTGACACATTATAAAATGAAAGCAAAAAAGAAATGTTCAGCAACTGTCCTGGGGGTTTTATTACCCCCGAATTTAGGTTTTTTTGGGGTTTGATCCCCAAAAAAAACCCACTAATTTACAAATTGGTTTGGTATTCTTTATTTTTCTTGGTGGTTTCCCAAAGGAAAAACTAAGACAAGTGGTCCCTTTTCCCGGTTGTGACTGTGTGTGTATCATGCCCCCTTTTTGGTTGGCTTGAAACAGGGAGTATCCAAAAACTTTTTGGGGGTATTTTTTTTATTTTTTTTTGTGTTTTTTTGGAAAAGCGTTTTGGTTTATACCAACTTTTTAATTTTTCCCGGACATGATCAAAACATGGGGGGCAGGTTAACCCTTTTTCCCCCCCATAGACTCATTTTGGGGCATCAGTAGGTACCACAAAAGCCTGTTGGGAAAAAACCCCCTTTAAAACCAAAAACCCCCAAAAAATTTAAAAAACCTTTTAGTAACTCGCAAAAAAAAATTTGTCGGGGTTTTTTGCTTCCATGGCTTTTCAGGTATCCCCATGAGGGAAAAAGGGTTTTTTAAAAATACTTTAGTAGTTTTAAGGTCCCCTTTAAAAGGGGGGTTTTTTAAAAAAAAAAAGTTTTTTTTTGGGGAAAATATCAAAAAATTTGATACAAATTCTAAAAAAAAAGTTTTAGTTGATATGTTTTTCTTTTTAAAATTTTTTTTTTTAGTTTTAGGCTGAAAAATTGGTTTTTTTTGAATTTCCCTTTTTTGTTCGTTTGTCAAAGGTGAGTTTTGTGACCAATGTTTTTTCCGGTCCGTGGCAAAATTTTTTAAACCTTTTAAAAAAAAAAAATCTCCTTACACTTTCAGCAAATTTTTTTTTAAAAAAAATTTCAGGAACTTTCCTTGGGTGGTCCCTACCAAAATTAAAAAAATTTAATTTTCCCCCCCCCCAAATTGGTTAATTTCAAAAAAAAAAAAGGGGGATTTAAAATTAAAAAAAAAAATTTTCCCAAAAAATTCATTAAAATTTTTTTAAATTTTCACCCAAAGGGGACCCCTTTCCCATTTTTTTAAAAATTTTTTACCATGAAAAAAAAACCACCCCCATTTCCTTATAAAAAAAAATCTTATTCAAAAATGGTTTGGTTCCCCAAAAATTTTTTGGTCAAATGTTTTTGGGGCCTCACCAAGATTTTTAAAATTTTTTGGGTTGGAGAAAAACATGTTCCCCCGGAGTGGAGCCATTTTCCTGGTTTTTTATATAGTAATGAATTTTTTTTTTATCCAAAAAAACTGGCTGGTTTCAAGTTTTTTTGGGGGGTGTTCCCTTTTTGGCATCTCTACCCCAAAACTTTTAAACATTAATTGGGGTTTTCAAAAAAAAAAAACATGTGCTAGGGGGAGAGCCCCTTTTCCTTTAAAATCTTTTTATATTTATGTTTCCCCCCCCCCTTTATATGGGGGGAATATTGTTTTTGTCAGTGTTTTTCTCTCCGTCGTCACACCTTTTTGTAGGAGCAAACAAAAGAATCAAAGTATTAATTAAAATTTCACAGGGGAAAGATCTCATGGGGGTAAAAGTGTCAACACAAAACCCGTAATCTGTGATCATATCTTTGGATTATTGTCTTGGTTAAAAATTTTTTTTTTTTGTCAAGAATTACTATGACTATAAGTGTAACCTTAAAAATTCATAGGTGGTAGACCTTCAAAGGAAAATTAAATTCAGAGAGCCTTTATTCTGCAAATCTTTTTTTGGAGTTTTTCCCCATTGTTTTTTGACGGGCATAATTCTGCATATGGATAAAAAATTTTTTTAAATATGGAAAATTTATGGTGAGATGCGTACGAAGGTTAAACATTTCCAAGGTTTCTTATGGATTTTTGTGAATTTTTGTTCCTTAAAAAAAAACCTGTTGATCATGCAAAATGAAAAAATTTATTTAGGAAAAAAATTAATGAGAGAAAGTGTAAGAAAGGTTCAAACTTAGCCTCAGTTCCCCTTTTTAATTTTTGTACAAGATAATTATGTTGAAAAAATTTTTTAGTTGGGGGAAAAAAAATTTTTTAGAAGATTTGTGTTATTCTTGTGGTCCTATTGTGTGTGAGGGGAAGGGGTGGTTTTACAAAAAAAAAACCAGTTGCTGTTTTTTTTTTTTCCCCACAAAAACCTTTTCTTGGTGAGTGATTCCGGCCCCTTAGCCTTTTGTTTTTAAATAAGTTCAAAAAACATGAGAAATTTGCCATTATTTTTATATAATCTTACTGTTTAAACGTTCATTTATCTGTAAAGTCATAGAAGACTTATTAGAACTCCCTCTCTGCAAAATTGCAAACTGACAGGAAAGTGAAAGTGCATTTTAATACAGACTTAATAGTCCCTCAATTTTGATAAAATCCGGGAAAATGAACTTTATTCTTTGTAGAATTGTAAAAAAAAAAAAAAAAAAAAAAAACCAGATATCTTGGTGGAAAATAAGATAAATCATCAATATGCATTTAGACACTGTTAAAATGGTGTTCAATAAATTTGGGGAAAACAAATAAATATGGTGAAGCATTAATTTGGTTTATCTGTCATTTAAAAAAGTATCATATTAAATAGTAGGAAACCAAACATTTGTTTTTTTAGCAACTCGCGCTGTTTGTGTTGATCTTCCCCAGCTGGTTAATTAAAGGCTCTTTTTAGGTTTTTTCGTGTCGTAATCGGGCAGAAAAAAAAATTGGCACTATTTCAATACGTAATTAGATTCTGATGTTGGAAAATGTTGTTTTTTTATTTCTTTTGAAAAGGAATTTACGTGTAAATACAGAGTTCACTCTACTAGAATGCTACGTTGGGCCGGGCAATGCCATCTTGAAAGGGACACTGTATTTGTTTGGGTTACTATTGCTTATGCTTTGTCCTTCTCTAAAAAGCTAGACTTGACAGCACAATTTTCATTTAATTATATTAACAAAACTTTTGGAATTACTCTTTGGAGATCTGTGTGGGATACATGTGAAGTTTCAAATGGGGGTATGGTTATGGGTTGGTTGTTCATTATTTCAATATTCTTTGATTTTTTTCGAAAAAATCAGCTTTAAAGTCAGCAAATTTTATGCTTGTGTTTTGACATTTTGCATTTTTGTGGCGTGTGGCGAAAGCTGACAATGAAAGTTTTTACCTAAATATATTGTGATTCCACGATTTACAAAGCTATTAAGTGTAGAGAATTTATAGAAAAAAAATCCTGGGCACATAGTTATGGCAAATATCGAGCGGGCCCTTTGGCGCAAAAAAAAGCCTAGAATGTCTCTGTAAACAAACCCGTCTTTTTTGTTAAGAATTAAAACTGTAAAAAAATTTTAAATTTTAGAGGAAAGATGATTGAAAAAAAAATATTGGGTTTTTGTTTAATTTTTATGTGAGGATGGTAACCCGTAGAACTCCCCTTTTTTAAGGAGGGAGTTTATCATGTTTTGACCAGGCAGGAGATTTTATATATATTGTTTTTTTCTCCCAGAAGTTCACCCTCAGTAGGGGAGGGATAATCCCCCAAGTGGTTGGTTCCCAGATAGTATTTGGCACCAGTAGCAAGGACATGCACAGTTAACCTTTCATAATTAATTAGAAAAGAGGTGTTTGAGCCACAAGGGGTGAGCAGTCATATTTAAAATTAGGGAAGCAGGCTGTATATAAAACTTGTATTCCTGAGGGGCTCGTATAGCCCCTCTCCCAGAATTCAGCTATTATAGTCATCTGCACCCTACTGGAATACAGGTATACCCCGATCAGCGAAAGTTTCATGTTCTATCTCATTTAGTGTAGCTCATTTTGTAAAAACCTGTGTCGCAGTATCTTTTCAGTCAGCTCTCAAATTTTCCCCAGTCTGTGGCTGCCGCTTGTGGCCTTTTAAGTTATGGCATTTCATTAAAGAAATTTAAACCCTTTTAAAGCTCTTTTGACAATTGGTTAACAGAGCAGCCCCCGGTCGCGGCTCTTTCTCACGGTTAAGTCAGAGAATCAGTTAAACAGTCTAAGGGCTTTTAAATTAAACCCTTTCCCTCATAGAGGAACCATGAAAAAAACCTTGCGAACAGAAAAAAAACCAGATCCCCCGGAGTAACTGGGGGTGTCGGTTTTATCTGCGCTGTCCGTGGTTGGAAATGGGTTTTGTAATTAAATTTTGGGGTTTAACTGGGTTTTTGCGACGGCTTTTTTGTTCCTTTTGATGTGTCAAAATGAGCATATGGGGGAAAAGGGGGAAACCCCAGTGTTTTGGCCCTTTGGGCAATAGGGACTTTCAGTCTGCATGGCAATATGAAATTTATATACCATTCGTGTTTTTAAAGGGGTATTTATTTGTACAAAATATTCAAAGTAAAATTAAAACAGTCAATCCCTAATTTAAATTTAAATTATGTCTTTAAAAACGTTGCGTTTTCAGAATTTAATTTGCGTGTTACTGACTGTCACCATTTTTTTTTGTTCAAATTTAAAAAAGTTTGATTTTAATCGGGGGGACGTAGATATCAAATCAATAATTTTTGACAGTTTGAGTTTGTGGTTCAATAGGGAGAAAATTAAGTTTTTCCATTTATTCAAAATTGAAAAGTGTTTTATTTTTACATTTCAATTTTTGAGCCAGCTCGGGGTGTTGTTTTCCCAATTTATATCTGAAATTAAATCAAAATATCCCTTTGTAATGTAAAAGCAAAAAAAACTTGACGTTTTTCCCAAAGGAAGGAATTACTTTTGAAATTATTTTTTGTTTCCTTAGGTCTGCAAGTGGTTTCTTGGTTCGGTTTATTTTTTTTTTGAGTATTATATTGTTTTTTTTTGTTTTTTGTCATTTTCTTTGGTGGTTAAATTCTAGAAAAGGTATGAAACTGAGGAATAGCAAGAGCTTGAAAATTAAAGATGTAATACCAGTTCAGGCAGAAAAAAAACTTTTTGGGCACCATCTGAGGGTTTAATTTAAATGCGGCCAAAGTTTAGAATCTACGTTTTAATAGCAAAAAGTTACCTGTTTTTATTCGGTATGTGTCTATTTGTGCACAGCTTCCAAAACGATCCGCAAAAAAACCTTCCTAACCCCTGTTCGGAATGAAACCCCCGTTCTCCAATTGTGTTTTGGAAGCCATCGAGTTTCAGGGGTTACCTTGTGTCCCCCTTTTTTGATGCTTTGTGCGCTACCTCCCTTTCTTTTTTTTCATAGCTCGGCTGTGTTGTTTATTTTGTTTTTTTTGGTTTTATTCTATATTCGTGTAATTTTCCCAATCTCCCCCGTTGGGGACTTTTGCCTTGTGTCAGGGTTTCCTGTTCGGCTCCGTGCCCGGTTTTTTATTATATTGTTTTGTATATAGTTGTTCGTTTCGAGATTTTTTTTTACGGGTTTTTTTTCGGTTTCCCCGTCTTTTTTTTGATAATTTTTCTTTTGTATTGTATTTAATAGTCCGTCCCGGGGTTCCGCGGGCATTAAAAGGGCCGGGTTCCCATCAGTCCGCCCATCTTTCGGGTGTCTGGGTCGCCACCTGCCCCGTTTTCGCTTGTGGACGGGGGAGTTTGGAAGAAAGCCCCCTTTCCCTCGGTCTTCTCTTCCCGGAAAAAAGGGGGGCCCCATCTTTCCTCCTTCTCGGGTTCAGCGCTGCTGGGGGTGGGGGTCCCCCTCCCCCTCCTGGAGAAGGCTTCCCCCCCCTCCGGAGGGCCGCCTTCATTCCCGGCTCCCTCCCCCGGGTCTCCTTGGTCCCCGGGGAGCAGTAAGGAGCCCCCCCCCAACCCCGGGCACCGGGCAGGGGCGGTCAAATACTGACGTTGCATAGCAAAGTCCGCCCCGGGCCCGGTGGTTTTTAGCCACCCGGTAAGCCGGTCACCGACCATACGGGCCGGTTTCCCCGGGGGAAAAAGCCAGGGGGGGCGGGGTCCCGTCAGGGGCCCCGGGCACCGACCATACTCCCGGTCCGGCCCCGGGCCCCGGTACGGTCAAAAGGCACCGGCCCCGGGATCTTAGGGCCCCGGTCTCTTCCCGGTTCAGGTAACACGGTTAGGACCCAAGATATCACCCGGGCACGGAAAAAAGGTCTGCAAATAAAGGCCGGTGGGTCCACGTAGACGTGGGGGGTCCCCGGTCTTCCCTTTTGTCCGGAATTCGGATTGTTTTTCCTCAGGCACCCCCGGGTTTTTTTCCGCTTGGCCCCTCCTTTCCAGTTAAAGGGTTTTCCAAAAACGGTCCCCAAAGTTTTCCCCGGGTTTTTTCCCGGGCCCCGGTCCCCTAGCTCTGCTCTCGGGCCCGGCCCCCCTTTAGCTCCACCAGTCTTCGAAGGTTCAGGTGCGGTGTTTCAGCGCAACCTAGACCTTTGACCCTTCCCCATGGTGGTCCCCCTGTGGGGAAAAACGCGGTTTTTTAGCTTCCCCCCTCCCCCCTCATGCGGGTGAACTTTTTTTTCTGGAGGGATGGGTTTCTCCCCAAAGAGCCCTTGAACGATTTCCTCGTCCCCTCCCCCCTGGGTCCCCAGGGCGTTCTTCCCCACCCCCCTAGGGCCCCCTTTTTTCCCCTTTTCCTTTCATGGGTTTTCCCCCCTCAGGATGCCCCCCCCTTTGCCCCCTAAAGGCCCGGGGTTTCTCCCCCTTACTCGAAACCCCCTATAGTGGGGACTGCTAGGGCGGAAAATTGGGGATAAAATCCCCCTTTTCATGGGGGGGGGGGGGGGAACTCCTTATTTGCTGAGGAGGGCCCTTTTTTTCGTCCCCCTCGCGCCGATCCAGCGCCCTTTCCGAACCTCGTACTGACAATCCTCTCTTGACGGGACGGGAGTCGAGGGGACAATCGGTTTTCCTTGGACGGGCTGTCAGGGGGGTTTTTGTTTCCTTCCCGCTTAGTTTTGAAAACCGGCCCTCCCCCCCTCCGGAAGAGGGGGCAAAAGGTTCCCTTGCCCTTGTCGGTAACCCAAAAGGGAAAAGTCCCAATCGGGTCAAAAGGGTTACTCCCTTTCTCCCCGGTGTCCGTTCGGTTCGGGAGGTTTTTGTTTTATCCTCCTCTAAGCCGGGGCCGGGCTGGTTTTTTCCCAAAATTTCGGCCTTCGGCCTTTGGGTTTTAAACCCCAAGCCCTTAAAGTTTCCGGAGGGTGATTTTTTATCCCCCCCCCAAAACGGGGACCTTTTTTGCGGCCCGGCCCTCCGGCTCAAGGTCCCCTCCTCTTTCCCGCTCAGAAGAAGGTTTGGATCGCTGGGGCCAAACGCCCCGTTTCCCTTTCCGGTTCTGTCGCATACTGACCCTTCGGGGCCCGCTCTTTCGGTAAGCTACAACAAAAGGATGCTTTATCTGTTTCCCTTTCAGGCTTCTTTTAGAGGCCTTAGCAGCGAGGGCCCAAAAAATTCGTTTTTGCTATCTCTCTCTTCTCTTACGAGGTGCTGCTGCAGGGGGATGCCATATGGAGGGCCCCCCCAAAAAAGTACTTTCTCTTCTTCTCGAGAAAAGCTTAGGTGGGCCCCTCTTTTTTTCTTGCCCCCTTTTTTTTTTGGGGGCCAAATAAGGGAAAAGTAGCGGATCCCTCGGGAGGAGAAAAATGCACGGGCGGGGGCCCCTTCCACCCCGCACTCTACTTCGGCTCCCCCTAAATTCCGGATACCGAAGAAACCTTCGGCTTCTTGGGGGAAAAACCCCCGAAGGACTGGAAAAAGGGGGGCCAAGCCTAAATTCTTTTTCAGGGAAAAACCCTTTTCCAGGGGCGCTCGCCAATCTGGTCCCCCAGCGACACGTTTTTTTTCCCCCTTCATGGGCCCCCACCCCTTCTTTTTCCTCTCCCGTAAAAGGGGGGTGGGAAAGTAAGCCTTGGGGTAGTCCTTTTTTCCCGCTTCCTTTTCCCAGCGTTCGATTAGGGGGGGAAGAGGGTTTCTCCCCCTTCCGTAGGGGGCGGGACTCACTCAGTTCATTCCCCATTGGGGACAATCACCGAGGGCCCAAATGGGGTCTGTCTATCGTGAGACCGGGTTTTTTAGGGTTTTTTTTTTCCTTTTTTTTTTCCGGTCGTTTCCCCCCCCACTACCCGGGCTCTCCATCATCTCTCCCCCAAATCAATCTTCTGGGACTCGCCTTTTTCAGATTTCGGGAAAAAAAGGAGCGGTGAAAGGGTCTCTTTTCCCAACCCTCTGGGGGTTTTTACAGCCGTTCTTTCTGGTTCCCAAGAAGGACGGCGGGGTTTCGACGGTCCTTGACCTGTCTCATCTAAACTCCTTCATTCCCAAAGGGAAAAATTCAAAATGGGAACAATTGTCGTCAAAGGGGAGCCGTTTTCCCCGGTCACTTTTGGGTGTTTCCCTGGAATTTTTATGGATGTTACTTCCTTTTATCATCCTTCCCCCATTTTCCCGGAAAAAAACTTCGTTTTTAAGGATGGGGGGGGAAATGTCTACCCTTTCCCAAAGGGCCCCTTCCCTTCGGCCTGTTTCGGGGCCCCCCGAATCTTAAACCCAAAATAGTTTCGGTTTGGTCGCCAGGGTTCATTTTTGCGGCTCACGCCTCCTGGCGTATTTTTGACGGACTGGGGTTTTTTCTTCCTGGACCCCCGTTGCTCTTCTCGGGCGAACTTCGAAAGGGGGACCCGACCTAGGGTCTCGGCTGGCTTCATCCTCAATTCCCAGAAATCGGATTTATCCATCCCAGAAAATTACGTTTGTCGGGAGCAATTTTCTGAAGACCCAAAAAGGATCAGAATTCCGGGGAAAAACCCCGACTTAGGGCTCTTCTAACTTTTGGTTCGGGGGTTTTCGGCGGCAAACGATCTCCGCCCGCGTTTTCCCATCGTTCTTTGGGGGGTTCAATTTCAAACAGCGGATCTTGTTCCGTGGGCCCCCTTCACTGCGAAACTTCAGTTTATTTCACTCTCGATTTTTTTGGGGGGGTCCCATTTGAGACCATTTTTCCGAAACCTTTTTTCCGGGTTTTTTCCGGAATTGGTTCTTTTCTCGTTGGTGGGAAACCCCTCGGTTTTTTCCGAGAGGGTGTTCCCCTTTTCCCCCTCCTCAACGGGACTGTTCCTCTTCTGGATTCCGTCTGTCAGGCTGGGGTGTCATCTGGAAAACCCCTTTGGGGCTTTACGGCCCCGGGGGGCTTTGGTCCCCTCAGGACGTTCTTTTCATATCAACAAAACCGGAAACCCCCAAAGCGGGGTTTACTAGCCTTACGACAGTTTTTTTCTCTCATTTTTTTTTTGGGGGAAACTGTTCTAGTATCTCGGACAAACACGACGTTGTCTCTTACATCCGGACGGGGGGGCGCACTCGCCTTCTCTGGATGGAAGCATGGCCCCCTTTTTTCATTTTGGGGTCAGGTTTTCTTCGGTACCCCATTCAGTCAGGGCATCTTTTGGGTCGTCTAAATGTTCTAGGGACCAACTTTTCCCGCGCAAATTTTTCTTTCCCCTGGAAGGAAGTTACTTCCTCGGATCGCGACAACTCTGTTTGCGAAATTTTTGGGTCTCCGTTTTGTGATTTTATTTGCTACCAGGTGAAAAACCAGCTTCCCCTGTTTGTGTCACCCGGGATCGGGTCACCGGGGTTTTGGGGGGATTTGGGTGCTCGTTTTGTAAAAATGGGGCATCTATTTGCTTATGCGTTTCCCCCCGTTTTCTTTATTCCCTTGTTCTAAGGAAAATCCCGCGATCTCGTGCCGGATCTCCCTTTTAGTCCACTTTGGCCCAAAGCGATCTTGGTTGTGGATTTTGGATCTTCGATTTGACGATTTCCCGTTGAACTTCCCCAGGTTCCCGGGCCTTCTCTCACAAAAGGGCGGAAAGGGTCCCTTTTCCGGGCAATTTCCTTTCGCTCTTGTCTTCACGCGGAAGTTATCCCAAAAGCGAGTTAGACAGGGAAAAAATTTTCGGGGAACAGTTGCCTCTATTATCTCTAAAACCCCGGAGGGCCCAAATTTTCTCGATCTGGGTTTCCCGGCAAAGTGGGAAGGGCTTCCCTGTTGGTGTATCGCACGGGGAGATTAATCCGGTCAAAGCTCCCCGTTTTAAAAAGAAAACGCTAACTTTCTAGTTTTTCTTTTTTTCGAGAAAAAAATTGCGGTTTAAATTCTTAAGGGTTTTAGGTTTTGTTTCGAAAACGCTTAAATTTTACCGATCCTCTTCCCTTGGGTTTGGGGTCCTTATCTTTCGGGGAAAAATTAAATTTGTTCGTTTGAACCCGTCTAGGCCAGTTTCTCGTTCGTTAACTCCGAAGTGGGTCTTTCTTGTGTTTTTTCTGGATCTTTCTAAGGGACCTTTTTAAACTTTTCTGAGGGTCTTTACTGCAGTTTAAAAAGGGGACGGGTTTTTCTTTTTAGCAAAAGGGGTCTTCCAAACGTCGTTGCGGAAAATTTATGCCTTTTCTACTGAGGAAGGCTATTTAGCTTTTAAAAAATTGAGGCTCGTATCTTTGGCTTTCAACCCGGTTTTCCCTTTCGAAAACCAGTCCCCTTTGGTTGTCCCCCTCCGGTAGTTATTCCGAGACTTGTAGGTCTTGTCCAGGGGAGATCCCGATCGGCTTCTTTGCCCGTTAGAAACCCTTTAAGTTTTTCCCAGAAGGTTAAAACTTTTCGGGGTCGTCGGGGCTTCGACTTTTTCCCAAAAAAAGGGGGGGGGGGAAGTTTCGGCAGTAAAAATCTCGTTGGGTAGCCTCAACTTCAAGTTTGCCTATTCGGATCTTTGGACAGGGATCTATTTCCCTTTTTTAAAAAATTAGACCCAAAGAGCTCCCGTGCTTTTTTTGCTTTTGGGCTTTCTTGAATAAATCTTCCCCTGGACGATTTTTTCAAAGCGGGGCCCCTTTGGGAAATCTTCTACTAGTTTTCTTCCTTTTATCTCCGCCCCACTGGCTAACCCAAACACAAAACCTTTTGGTTTTTGGGGCCAAATTGTAGTGGTCAGACAATAGTTTAATTTATCATGTCTGCGCCTCGGGGCCCTTTGGGCGTTTTCTACTTCGGGGGGATCGCGGGAATCAAAGGGGGTTTGTTTGCAACCTTCCCCGCCTTAGCGACGAAGTCATACCTGAAGTAAAAACAGGTAACGTATTTATGCTATTAAAATGAAATTTTTGAAGTAAAATTAATTTTAATTAGTAAATACTTACCTGTTATTACAGAGTCCCACCTCCCTCCCCGCTTGCTGGCGGTTGTATCCCTCGATGGCTTCATATACAATTGGAGAACGGGGGTTACACTTCCGGTAACTAGGGGGTTTAGGGAATGGTTTATTTTGCGGACTCTGTTTTGGAAGCTGTGCACAAATAGACACATACCTGAAGTAATAACAGGTAAGTATTTACTAATTAAAATTAATTTTACTTCAAAAATTTCATTTTTAAATCAACACTGTGTTTTTATTTTTCTGTCTGTCGTACTGAAGTTTATGTCAAATTGAACAGCTTTAGTTAATCATTTTAAATATGAAAATAATATTTTACGATAAAAACTGTTTATTTGCTTAAGGATGAACACATACTCTTTTTCTTCACTGTGCTTTTTAATGAAATTTATTCTTCTATGCAATCAGACATAAGAAAATCACATGAATTTGACTTTCAAGATGGTCGCCAAGAGTAGTCACTGAATTGTGGGAACTATGTATTGTCATCAAAATTGTAAACAGTTCATCATCATCATCATCATCATCATCATCATCATCATCAGTTTAAAAGTAATATGTTAGATAACCTTCTTTTTATAGCTATAGATATACCACTGTGTGTAACAGTGCAGTGCCCAAGTTATCCTGACTTATGTGAGACTTGGAAAGGTTTTTGAGTGACCTATTCAAAATAATGATTGCAATGATAATTTTAGCAAATTTCAGTTGCAATTTGAACTAAATTAAACTTATCATGGTGGTTATGGCATATTGCACTCAGTATTTCAGATGTGTTGTCTAGGACTTCTTTACTTCTTCATGATGGCTGAACTTGGTGCTGCTTGATTGAGATTATCAGTTGTTTTTTTTCCTTGCTAACTTATACCACTCAAATTTGGTATGTTTGCACATAGATGTTGTGTTTTAGGAAAATTGTCTAGAAATAACAGAAAAATTAGGGAATGTCATTATAAAGGATATATGGATAATTTTATCAACAACTGCCCACATGTGTAGTAGAAAAGTATTTTTTGTCAACATTATTTGAGCCAATTCTTTCTCTTGGGCATTTTAATAGGAATTTTTGCATTCATATTGGAAAAATTATATAATATTGGCATTGGGAAAATAGCTTAACACTGGTTGCAAATACAGCTGAAAGAAAAGCAACTGAGCAGAAAGTTTGGTGATCGCCTTTTGTCCGTCGTCTGTCCGTGCGTGCGTCCGGCGTCAACAGTTTTCTTTAAACGATGGCCAAATTTGATCAAATTTGCCTGTGATGTTCCTTGCATGAAACTGTACAAAAGTTGTTCAAATGGTTCTGGTCCATTGCATATCTGGGTCAAAGGAGCTAAAAATAGACTTTTAAAATGAAATTTTTAAAAATCTTCCCCAAAACTTCAAGACCTAGAGCTTAGATATTTAGTGTGTGGCATTGTCTTATGAATCTCTACCATGATTTTACAAATCATGACCCTGGGGTCACTTTATTTTACATAGGCTTATTAGAAAATCTTCTTGTCAGAAACCACAAGCCTGAGTTAAGTATTTGGATGTAAATGGCTAGTGACATTACCAATTTGTTCACATATGGCCCTGGGGTCAAAAGTGGCCACGATATTTTACATAGGCATATACTGGGAAATGTAGAAAAATCTTCTTGTTAGAAACCACAAGGCCTGGAGTTTAGATATTTGGTATATTGCATGGCCTTATAGACATGTACAAAGTTTGCTCAAATCATGGCCCTGGGGTCAAAATTGGCCCAGCCTAAGGGGTCACTTGATTTTACATAGACCTATATAGGAGAGTCTTTAAAAGATCTTGTCAGAAACCACAAGATTATGGGTTTAGATATTTATTATGTAACATGGCCCTGTGGACCTGAACCAAGTTTTCAGATCATGGCTCTTGGTCCCGCCCTAGGGGTCACTTGATTTTACATAGACTTATATAGCTGAGTCTTTAAAAGATCTTGTTGGAAACCACAAGATCATTGGTTTAGATATTTGGCCCTTTGGACCTGAACCAAGTTTTCAAATCATGGCTCTTGGGTATAAATTGGTCCCACCCTAGGGGTCACTTGATTTATAGCTATGATCATCCAAATTTTGACCACAGGTACAGTTTTTTTGTGCAGTTATGATTATTTTGCTGTACTTTTGCATGGATTTTGTATAATTTAGTTAGACTGTTTTATAAAAGGCAATGAAGGCAATATCAATCAGGCGAGAGATTCAGGGCCATCATTTTCTTGTCCTTCTACTTCTTTTTTAACTTCCCTCAGTGCAAATGTTTGAGGTGAGCTTATGTGACCATTCTTTGGTTCATATTCACATTTTCCATTGCTTTTTTATTTTTTTTTTTAAATGTGATTTTGACATGCATGTGACCTTGAATGTCATATAGACAAATTGACCAAAATGACTGAGGGTGTCGCTTGATTAGGACGCCAGCTTGCTGTTACTAATTATATTGCATGCAGGGTCTTCCTCCACCTGTAAGTGGCAGGACATTGCTATTATTTTATGATTTAAATACTGTCCCAATGATGGTGAAATCCAGCTTAATCAAAATATACTGTTGTTTGGATTTAAATCAGCAGGTATAGTTTGCTTTCAAATAAGTTGTCCACTAACATCATTCTTAACCCTTTCCTTCATAGAGGACACCATGAAAAGACCTATGCGAACAGCATAAAACCAGATCAGCCTGCGAGTATCTCGCAGGCTGATCAGGTTTTATGCTGTTCGCTGCTCCTCAGTGGTCTGGAAATGAGGATTTTGTAATTAAATTTGGTAAGGTTTAACTGTGGTTTTCTGCAGATCAGGCTTTATGTGGTACCTATTGAGTGCATCAAAATGAGTCTATATGAGGGAAAGGAAAACTTTCGTAAAGCACTTATCCTAAATTATGTCTGCCATCCACTGCAGTATACGTCTATTGCAGTATTTATAAATAGCAATTTAAATATGTCTTTAAAGGAAATAGATTAAAAGACCAACATCTGTATGTTTTGTATTTTTTGTGGTAAATAGAATATGAAAAATTGAATTTGTTGGTGCAAATTATTTTATGTATTATGGAGCAACAAATTTAATTTATCTTATATTTGGAATGTCACTTTAAAGAAATTTTTCTTGATGTTCACAGTGGTGTGAAATAAAATATGACATTTTCTGCATTGTAAGTGGTGGAAACTCTTCAAAATGTCTGTAGCATTTAATATTTGTGTCAACACATTTAATATTTGTGTCAACACATTTAATATTTGTGTCAACACATTTAATATTTGTGTCAACACATTTAATATTTGTGTCAACACATTTAATATTTGTGTCAACACATTTAATGTTTCCTGCAGTGTACATTTACAGCATGTTGTCAGAGAATTATTCTGCACTTTGTCATTAATTTAGAAAATTGAGTGAGATAAAAGCTTCATAAAAACAATTACTTTGTTTTTCAGCCATCTGTAGATTGTATATAGAATAAATAACACCATTTATTTTCTGAATACAAATATGTTGAGAATAACAGTTTCTTATTTAAGACCCAAGAACTATATCCATTTTACAAAGTACAAAGTAGATGCATTGTGAAAAAAAGTGGTCTGGTTAGAAGGAATTTTATTCTTTACCCTTGAAAACAATACTTCTCTGTGAAGGAAAAAGATATTGTTTTCCATTATATGTAAGAACAACAGTGTTAATTATATCCAGACATTGCAATGAAATAAAAAGGAGAACTAAATATGATATTCATATGATTTGTAAAGACAGTTATGAATTATTGTAAATTGAAAAGGTTAAAAGCATAATGAATGTTTAAATTCACTCTCTGAAAGTATTTAGGAATGCATTTAAACTGTCTTGCTATTTTCACAATATTTGAAAGTACAATAAAAATCTGTAGATGTCAATAATTCATTTTCTGCTAAAGATTATGGTGTGCAGCTGTTGCTATGCAGCACATAAGTAGTAACAACTTTGATGAAGGAGTCTTAAATTCCACTAAAAAATCTTCAAAAAATTTACATAAATAAATCCTAGTGATTCCTTCTTATCTTAAAAGCCTATATTGACTATGTGCACATTTTTTTTCAATTCCTGGCCACAACATATTCAGATGATATTGTGTTATCTTCCTTGTTTTGTGTTTTTGTATAAGGGTAAATAAAGGGCTGGTTTATCCACACTCTCTTACACATCAGCTTATAATACATTCACCTCTGTGGTGTACTCAGAAAGTAGATTCAAATATGTGACGTCATCCAAACCATTGTTCAGATATTTGATTTGAAGGACGACTAGGTAGGCTCCTTAAACAGTAATGATCAGAATGATCATTAAAATTACAAATTATGAAAATAAAAAGCTGGTTTCAAAGTATGATATGCAGCTGAATCTGTAAATATTTACATTTGCAGACAAGCATTTGTGGATAGTTCCCATGATTAAGATATATATTTTCAACACATTTTATGATCATTCAAAAAATATGTATTCAATGTTTCTAAAGTTTTGATCCGTGAAATTCACCTAAATCCATGTTAAATAAGTGTTTTTGGTTTTGACAAGATTCTTGTCATTGAGCCAATTGCAGAGATGGTATAGTAAGGAACAAACGACAACTCTGCATGGAGATTGGTTTGTCCAGTGTTAGGATACTGGATTATCCCCCTTGTTTGGTGCAATGAGGGCAATGTAGGATACTGGATTATCCCCTTGTTTGGTGCTCTTGATAAGGGTAAATGAGGGCATGTCAGGATACTGGATTATTCCCTTGTTTGGTGATAGGGTAAATGAGGGCAATGTCAGGATACTGGATTATCTCCCTTGTTTGGTGCTCTGTGTATAAGGGTAAATGAGGGCAATGTCAGGATACTGGATTATCCCCCTGGTTTGGTGCTCAGTGTATAAGGGTAAATGAGGGCAATTTCAGGATACTGGATTATCTCCCTTGTTTAGTGCTTAGTGTATAAGGGTAGAAAAGGACTATTTTATCCAGTGTCAGAATACTGGATTTTAAAAGTGATATTGGATTGTCTCCCTGCTTTGTTTTCTATGTATAAGGGTAGATACAGGACTGTTATGTTGACTGAAGTAAGACAGCATTAGTTCAGTCTAATGAAGAATGCTCTCAAATGAATGAAATACTGTTAAGTAAACATATAAACAAAAAATGCTTGTTTTTTAACCAAAGGATTTCACCACTTATACATTCATTGCATTTAGAA
>CM037784.1:25993297-26028297 GCA_021229015.1 Solen grandis
GCCGAAGCACGGAAACCCGTGACACAAGGCAAAAGGTCCCGATATGGGACGGAGATTGGGAATTCTACACGTATATAGAATAAAACCAATAAGTACAATATAAACAACACAGCCGAGGCTATGAAAAGATAAGAAAAGGAGAGCTGTAGCGCACAGAAGCTATCAAGAAAGGGACACGCTAGGTTACCCACTGAAACTCGATGGCTTCCAAAACACAATTGGAGAACGGGGGTTACACTTCCGGTAACTAGGGGGTTAGGGAATGGTTTATTTTGCGGACTCTGTTTTGGAAGCTGTGCACAAATAGACACATACCTGAAGTAATAACAGGTAACGTATTTATGCTATTAAAACTAGTAGAAGCTGAAAGAACCTTTTCTCCAAATCTTTGAGAAGTGTACATTTAATTTGAATTAAAAGTCTATGCCATAAATTTCTTATATAAATTGAAATCCTATTTTGGAACCTGTAAACATGCACCAGCACACTCTTTAAAGATGAAGCTGCCCTATTTTTCCTGAATATGAACATAAAACAACATCACGTTTCTTGTTACTCTATTTTGTAATAACCATACAGTATCCAACACTAAAGCTCAACATTAGGTCTGCGATGACTCAGCCCAGTTATATGGACCTAAAAAATATACCAGATGATTGACCAACCATAACACTAAAATACTCAATTCGATGCAGCAAAATGCACCAGGTAAAACTTCCTGCCATCCGGCTGGTGGTTATAATGACATTGTGGTTGTGTACCACCGTGAAACTACCTGTTTTTGATATTATGCGGTAATACTGAAAGTCAATTATAAGCATGCAAGACAGCATAGTTCAGTTTGACTGTTGGGGTGTCATGTTATAGACAGAAGGTCATTCACTACAAAACCCTTTGTCATGACCTACTACTGAGCAATTACACTCATACCTTAACTACCAGGTCAGTCTTGCACAGTGACAGTGTTTGATCCACTGGACAGGGGGGACAATAAGGTAATTTATCTCTGTAAAATGGGGGTACACAAAAAGGAGCTTTTTAGGAGAAAAATTGATAATAGGCATCATCATATCAAAAGAGAGATGTGCAAATTGTATTTTTTAACTTATCTTTTTACTTCAATAGTGGGAAACAAGTCTTTACAATTTGAACTTTACCCTCTAAACATTTCCTAGGTTGGACCAGCACTTTTTGTCTAAGAGGATCATGAAAATTCCTTACCACCAAAGGGGTTCAAACCCACAACCTTTGGATCTGCAGTTAGCTACATTACCACTGGACCAGGGCACCAGTTAGCTACATTACCACTGGACCAGGGTACCAGTTAGCTACATTACCACTGGACCAGGGCACCAGTTAGCTACATTACCACTGGACCAGGGCACCTTTGTAAATTGTATCTGAGATTTTTGCAAACCCTTCCTATCAGATATTTTTTTTAAGTAACTGAATCTTTTTTAACATTTTCTCTAAACTGCATTAAACTTTAAACATCATCCAAACTAATTCCAAAAATACATCCTCACAAACTGATACCGGTTTCAGGCATGAGAAAATACTGAAGTATAATGCCAATTCCAAACTCAATCACATATATTTTGAGTTACAGCTTGAAAATTATACTCATTGGTAAGAATGGACTTGACTATTTGAGTTTACCGTCGCTTCAACAGTATTTTAGCCATATAGTGACATCCAGCTAATTACAGGTGGAGGAAGACCCTGAATACATGGACCACAGACATATTAAACAAGATATGTTCATGAAAAGTAACTGTTGTTAATTGAAAGGGCTTCCTTAGGGAAGTAAGTAAATGCCAGAAATCAAGCCTTCATCCAATAAATAAGTTATGCTCTGGACAAAAAAATCAATATAAAAAGTAAATGAAGGGGGATAAATAAACAAGAGGGCCCTATATCACTAACCTGACTACCACTGCTCTAAAGGCAACCTCAAGTATTATGGACCATAACTTCCATACAAGGCATAATAATCCTTGGTTTATTATCATTATGTATACATCTGATCAAGAATGCTTCATAAATGTGGATGCTAGAATGTAAACAAAGTTAACTAGAACTATCACTGAAGGTGATTCATACCCCCACCCCCATCTTTGACACAGGATGTATTCACATGACACATAAAACGAATGTTCACACATAGGATTTGGGCTTATAAGCATACCAAAAAAAAATATTATCACTAAAGGTGATCAATACCCACACCGGAAGTCTGTCATGTGTAGGAATACAGTTTCAAAAGTTTGCGTGAGTGAAAGACTACATGTATGTAAGGTTTAAAGTTAGTGTGAGCAATGGTTCAAAAGTTTTGGACAATGCTAAAAAGTTTTGACAGACAGACAGATAGACAGAGAGACACACATACAGACACACAGAAGAAAACAATTTGCCCCCAAGATCTGTAGCTGAGGAGAATAAAAATGCAGTCTAATTATGGTTCACATCCATATTTATTGTTTGCAAAGACCTGTCTTTAAGAATTTACATTGTGGTTTCCTTATGCACTGCACTTCCTCTCATCAAGATCAATCTACATATGAAGTTTCATCAACCTAGCTACTTTAGTATTGGAGTTATGCTCCGGACAAAATCAAAAGACTAAAAATGACAAAGGGCAATAACTCCTTTCAAAATACATGCAGAGTTATGGTTCTTGTGCACTGCACTTCCTTTCATGAAGGTCTATCTACATATGAGGTCTATCTACATATGAAGTTTGATCAACATAAGTACAGTAGTTTTGGAGAAATGCTCCGGACAAAATCAAAAGACAAAAATTAACAAAGGGGAATAACTCCTTTAAAAAACATGAGAGTTATGGTTCTTTGCACTGCACTTCCTCTCATCAAGATCAATCTACATATGAAGTTTCATCAACCTAGCTACTTTAGTATTGGAGTTACGCTCCGGACAAAATCAAAAGATTAAAAATGACAAAGGGCAATAACTCCTTTCAAAATACATGCAGAGTTATGGTTCTTGTGCACTGCACTTCCTCTCATCAAGATCAATCTACATATGAAGTTTCATCAACCTAGCTACTTTAGTATTGGAGTTACGCTCCGGACAAAATCAAAAGACAAAGGGCAATAACTCCTTTCAAAATACATGCAGAGTTATGGTTCTTATGCACTGCACTTCCTCTCATCAAGGTCTATCTACCTATGAAGTTTCATCAACATAGGT
The DNA here is from genome assembly GCA_021229015.1 of Solen grandis. Classification (NCBI taxonomy): domain Eukaryota; kingdom Metazoa; phylum Mollusca; class Bivalvia; order Adapedonta; family Solenidae; genus Solen; species Solen grandis. The sequence goes on from CM037784.1 coordinate 25,996,508, forward strand.
ACAGTAATTTTGGAGAAATGCTCCGGACAAATATTTGTAGACCAACCGCCGGACCGACGGACGGACCGACCGACAGGGTGACTCCTATATACCCCCCCCAAATTTCATTTGTGGGGGTATAAATATGACATTTTTTATACTTCAATGGACATAACTGGAGATGTCTTTTGAAGTTTTCACTATATACATTTAAGGTAAATTAGCCCCGCCCCTGGCTGCCATGTTTTTTTACGGATCAGATTAATTTCAGCAATCTTGGTAGAGATTATCCAAGGAAAATCTGTACTAAAATATTTTGAAATTTGGGCCAGTAGTTTTAAAGGAGTTAGTTTTTAAAGTTTTCATATTTTTCTCATTCCGTTGCCATGGCAACCAGAGTTCAACATGAATCAAGTTTATTTTAGCAACTTTTGTGAAGATTCACCCAAGGATCATTCCCACCAAGTTTAATTGAATTCTGCCTATCGGTTTCAGAGGAAATGTCATTTCAAGCAAACTGTTGATGACACACAACAGACGATGACAGACGCAGGGTGATCACAAAAGCTCACCTTGAGCAAATTGAGCTCAGGTGAGCCAAAAAGGAGACCCAGGAACCATCATATGTGGTAGAGACTACGGTAGGTTCCCAATCAAAATCATACAAAGAAAATAGTTCTGAACTTTATTTTTAAAGGGTAATTTTTATTACAAATATACATATAAAGTTTGTGTATCTTAATCGCAATCTAAAAATAATACATGAATAAAAGTTGTTAAGCATGAGAAAAAGTAATCAAGATTTGTGAAATCATTTACTATGTATAAACTTAGTCATCTAAAAGCACAGTATATGAAATTTTACATATTAAACTACTTAACTGAAAATCAAAACAGTTTTTGCAGTTTCCCTTCATTATGGTACCAATAACAGCCTGAGATATTTGCCATCTCAAGATCGCTGTGTAACAAAGCAAAATTAATGGATAACACAGCATTCTGCATGAATAGATACCTTTAAGATGACACGTGCATCCACCAGTAAGTAGACCTATCACAAAAGTGATTAATACCCCCACTACCCTGCTATTTATCAGTCAATAACATATTAATGTTATTTACCAGCTGATATACCCATCAAAATCTGTTGAAAAATATGGTCCTGGCATGCAGGAATAATGTAGCCTGTAACCTTTGACACATAAGCTTGATCCTTTTAGATGTAGCTTATAATTTTTCTATAAAATGAACATCATGAGGGTCTTTAATTTATTTAAAGAAGACGCTGAGAAGAAAAAAAGCAACTATCATTACATAATGAGTAATCATCCATAAACAAGCAAATTGGCATTGATGTTCTATTGCTGACCTCAAGGTATGACCTTGACCCTTGAGCTATCAACCAATTTTTTCATGTGACACTTAGTCTTCATATTGTAAATATTTGTGCCATACCATTTTGAAATCCAGCAAGGAATTGTTAAGTTACAGCCCGGATAAGCATATTGGCGTTGATTTTTTTTAATGTTGACCTCTTAGTATGACCTTGACCTTTGAGCAAGCAATCTGATTTTTTCGAGTGACACTCTGTCTTATTATGATGAACATTTGTGCGACACTCCATCTTAATATGATGACCATTTGTACCTAACCATTTCGAAATCCAGTGAGGCATTGTTAAGTTACAGCCTGGACAAGCATATTGGCATTGATTTTCTATTGTTGACCTCTAAGTATGACCTTGACCTTTTAGCAAGCAATCAGGTTCTTTCGTGTGACACTCTGTCTTATTATGGTGAACATTTGGAAATCCAGTGAGGCATTGTTATGTTAGAGCCAGGAAAAAATTTTTTGGGACGGACGGACGGACAAAGTGATTCCTATATATAGCCCCCCCCCCCCCACCCCTTTCCCTGAGGTAGTAGGGGTATAATTATTCAGTTTTGATGGGAAAATATTTTTTAAATAAGTATATATTATGAACTGTATGATCATTTATTTCTTCAGTGGACTATAACTTAAGTACATGGATTGTCTTCATTTCTATTAACCCCACAAAAATCATGCAAATAGTAATACATCTCATAGCTTCTAGAACATGAATCCACAAACTGCATTTAAAAGAGATTCAATTAAGTCAGATGTTTTTCAAAAAGTAACAATTTTGCAGAATTTACTGCAGTGTACACCTACATATTAAGTGGTTTTTAATTAACCATGACATCTTTTGTTAATATCAGGCCCAAACACCTATATCAACACTCTCCATTTACTGGCTTAACCCTTTCCCTCATATAGACTCATTTTGACGCACTCAATAGGTACCACATAAAGCCTGATCTGCAGAAAACCACAGTTAAACCTTACCAAATTTAATTACAAAGTCCTCATTTCCAGACCACTGAGGAGCAGCGAACAGCATAAAACTTGATCAACCTGCAAGTTACTCGCAGGCTGATCTGGTTTTATGTTGTTCGCATAGGTCTTTTCATGGTTTCCTCTATGAGGGAAAGGGTTAAGCTGCTATACCGGTACCTCAAGTCTGAACTTATTAATTCTTTTTAAGAAAAACTTTCTTACAACAAATCCTATTCAACTCCCTCCTCAAGCTTCCTAGGCTCCTTTTTACAAAACAGAATATGAAAAAAGTTCTCAGTATGTGCAAATTAATAGCATTTATTTTCAGATTTTTTCCTTCACTAAAAGTGATTCAAGTTTGAGCATTTATATAATGAAATTGGTTTTTTTCCTTTTCGTATTTCTTTTGCAAGTAAAAAAAGTAAAAAATTAGTAGACAGTTCTAATGACTAAGATAAAATAGGTTTGTATACAGCTAACAGAAAATTAAGGCCCTGGCACTGTTTTCTTGAAAATGCTTTGTTACACAGCGATCTTGAGATGGCAAATATCTCAGGCTGTTATTGGTACCGTAATGAAAGGAAACTGCTAAAACTGTTTTGATTTTCAGTTAAGTAGTTTAATATGTAAAATTTCATATACTGTGCTTTTAGATGACTAAGTTTATACATAGTAAATGATTTCACAAATCTTGATTACAAATTCTGTCCAGCGGTTTCAGAGGAGATGATTTCAAAGTTTTCAATTATTTTTATATTTGTTGCCATGGCAACCAGAGTTCTTCATGGATCAACTTTATTTGAGCATTTTTTGTAGAGGCCCACCCAAGGATCATACATGCCAAGTTTTATCAAATTCTGTCCAGCGGTTTCAGAGGAGATGATTTTCAAAGTTTTCAATTATTTTTTCTCTTTGTTGCCATGGCAACCAGAGTTCTTCATGGATCAACTTTATTTGAGCAATTTTTGTAGAGGCCCACCCAAGGATCATACAAGCCAAGTTTTATCAAATTCTGTCCAGCAGTTTCAGAGGAGATGATTTTCAAAGTTTTCAATTATTTTTTCTATTTGTTGCCATGGCAACCAGAGTTCTTCATGGATCAACTTTATTTGAGCATTTTTTGTAGAGGCCCACCCAAGGATCATACATGCCAAGTTTTAACAAATTCTGTCCAGCGGTTTCAGAGGAGATGTCTTTTAAAGCAAATAATTATTTTTTCTATTTGTTGCCATGGCAACCAGAGTTCTTCATGGATCAACTTTATTTGAGCATTTTTTGTAGAGGCCCACCCAAGGATCATACATGCCAAGTTTTAACAAATTCTGTCCAGCGGTTTCAGAGGAGATGTCTTTTAAAGCAAATTGTTAACGACGGACGAAGGGTGATCCCAATAGCTCACCCTGAGCACTTTGTGCTCTGGTGAGCTAAAATCAGTAGTTCAGTCTTTCAGAAACTAACTGATCCATTTTGATCCAGGGGATGCACAGCTTGGAAATTGTGCATACTTATGCATTAAATATGAAGTCTGTCATGACAAAACGTCTTTTACATCAAATGGGAAACACATTTTAACATCTTACATGAAATCCTCTAGGCAGCTGACCCAGTTCACTTTACCTCAGAAAGTCCAGTAAATTTCCAAACATTACTCAATATCTATGAAATGGAATTAAATAATCAAGAAATGCAACTGTTATTATTCATATGTTCACAAATTAAGCTAATCATGTATTTCTTGAGTCTGTGTCTGAAATATTGACTAAAAAGGTTGATGATTTTGGTCCCAGACTGCATTAATAGGTATTCTTTTTCATGTTTAATGCCTAAAATTACCCTAAAAAATTAAGGATTTAATAATCACATGAAATTACATATTCAATTGGTTTGAAATTGCATTAGCCTCCCAGTAACTCTGTTTATAGTATTATTAGAATAAGGTTTAATAGTAATATAGAATTGAGGGCTGGCCATTAAATTAAGGCGGGTCAGGTTTTATAGAGGTAGATTGTAGGGTGGCCTGGTTTTATACAGGTAGATACATGCTAGCCAGGTTTTGTAGAAGTAGATTGTAGGTGGCCAGGTTTCATAGAAGTAGATTTCAGGTTGATTTGGTTTTATAGAAGAAGATTGCAGGTAGGCCTGGTTTTACAAAAGTAGATTGCAAACAGGTCTGGTTTTATAGAAGTAGATTACAGGCAGGCCTGGTTTTAAGGCTGGGGAGGTTTTAAATTCTATAGAAGTAGATTGCAGGCTGATTTGGTTTTATAGAAGTAAATTGTAGGTGGCCAGGTTTTATAGAAGTAGAATGCAGGCTGATCTGGTTATTAGAAGCAGATTACAGGCTGATCTGGTTTTATAGAGATAGATTGCAGGCTGGCCAGATTTTAAATAAAGTAGATTGCAGGCTGATATGGTTTTATAGAAGCAGTTTGCAGGCGGGCCAGGTTTTATAAAGGTAGATTGCAAGCTGGTCACGTTTTATAGAAGTAGATTGCAGGCTGGCCTGGCTACATGGTATAAGATTGTGTTACAGAGTTGCTACAGGTTAAAAGAATGTGTGTTGAGTTATATACTCATACATGGCATTTCAAAATCTAAAGCTTAATCACTGGATGGATTCATTTCAATTACTTAATATATCTGTTGACATATTTTGATGATACATAAGGTATTTACACATCTGCCGTTCTCTCTGAAGCTTGAGTCACGGTTAAGGTGATGTCATACATGAACTGCCTATGCAGAGAGCATATTTTGCTAAATCATACTGAACAATTACAGTGGTTGCAAACCTTGCATGTTGTTACAATATCTGCAGTTACTGAGTTTTAAGAAATCTGATCTGTTCCAAAAAAGTGATTCCCTTTTGTGGACCTTACATTGTGCAAAATACTAACTGCCTTGTAAAGGTATGCCTTTTATAATAAAAATATGACAGTAAACAAGGACCTGTGAGTTACTCCAGAACTGGTGTGTGTAAACCCAGATAAGTCTGTAAGTTACTCCAGAACTGGCCAGTGTTAAGCAAGATTAGTCTGCGAGTTACTCTGGAACTGGCCAGTGTTAAGCCAGATTAGTCTGTAAGTTACTCTAGAACTGGCCAGTTTCAAGCCAGATTAGTCTGTAAGTTACTCCAGAACTGGCCAGTGTAAGCCAGATTAGTCTGTGGGTTACTCCAGAACTGGCCAGTGTAAGCCAGATTTGTTTGTGAGTTACTCCAGAACTGGCCAGTCTTAGCCAGATTAGTCTACGAGTTTCTCCAGAACTGGCCAGTGTTAAGCCAGATTAGTCTGTGAGTTACTCCAGAACTGGCTAGTGTTAAGCCAGATTAGTCTGTGAGTTACTCCAGAACTGGCTAGTGTTAAGCCAGATTAGTCTGTGAGTTACTCCAGAACTGGCCAGTGTTAAGCCAGATTAGTCTGTGAGTTACTCTAGAACTGGCCAGTGTTAAGCCAGATTAGTCTGTGAGTTACTCCAGAACTGGCCAGTGTTAAGCCAGATTAGTCTGTGAGTTACTCCAGAACTGGCTAGTGTTAAGCCAGATTAGTCTGTGAGTTACTCTAGAACTGGCCAGTGTAAGCCAGATAATAACTCTGCGTGTTACTCCAGAACTGGCCAGTGTAAGCCAGATTAGTCTGTGGGTTACTCCAAGGCTGGTCAGTATAAAACCGGGCTAAAGCTGGCCATCAGCCTGTGAGTAACTAAGAAGCTGGCCAACCTGTATCACAGGCTGATATGAAGCAATTAAGATTAATATGAAGGCTGAATTTGTTTCATATGGACTGAAGATATACAGATTTATATATAAATATATATACAAATGTAAGACTTGTAAAGACTATGTACAATAATGTTATTTCTTTATAGTACAGGGATAATTTCCTTTTACTGACCCACTTTCGATCCACTTATCACTCTCTTGTCAGGGACTTACCACATCTCTTTCAACATTAAGTGTTAAGAGTCCTTGAGAGTCTGGTCTCCAACTCTAGAGAGTACATGCACAGACAAGTCTATGTTAGACTTAATTTGTCGTTGTTGTTTTCTCATCCTCATAGCCTATCCCAGTTGTCAAAGTGATAACTTAGACAGGGGAAAAAGTTAACTGAGACCAAGGCACAACTGAAAAGGTTAGAAACCATTGAAAAAGACTGACTGATTCGTATTTAAAAGTTACCCATTCCTCATCTTACTGGATGAAGCTCCTGCAAGCAACTGACAAGCTTTCTGACTAGAAGAAAAGACATTATGATAATTGGCAGTGGTCTTGGCCTGTCTTAAACCTATGACCTACAGGATAAAAACCTGGTGCTTAAGAAGTACACCAATGTTGCCTGATAACTTAAAATGAATTCACATCAAGCTCACAGCAATACAAAGTTTTATTCAAGTAAACTGACCCAAGCAGATGTGACATCAGTATCCAAAAGTTCTAGCTGGGTCTTGCTAGATCATGATGTCTACAATTCATAATCTGACATTCAGACACCTGCAGGCTGTGGTCTGTGCTTCACTGAAACATCAATACTGTGAAAAAGTGTGAAGAGCACAAAGACTTAACTTAGATTACATCACTGATATACCTATATTTAGATGTAATACATATTATGGTTCGTTGATCACTCAAATTACTGCATACACTTGGTCGCAAACACTCAGTCCGAATAAGAAGGCTTTACCCCTGTTTCTACCTGTACTTATCCCAGATTACTGTCAGACAAGGTCAAACTTTCTACAGGTTAATTAGCTGACAGAAGAATGAACTTTCAGGCTGATCAGGTTATGCACTGTAAGCAATGTATCAATGATTTTGAGATCCAAATTTTGATAGAAACAGTCATGCTCTGATTGAAATGTTCAGTTTTGTTCAAGAAAGGTGTAAATTGTGTATCATCCTACTATATAGAGAGAGGTACAGAGTGATAATGCAGTAAACTGGGTAGTTTGAAGTTGTCATTCCAACAGAATAAGCAAGTCTTCCTTACAAATTTCTCAGTCACAATGACTAAGGTTAAAAAGAAATGTACAATCATCTTGGTTTCTGCAAAACTGGAAAGTTAAATTCCTAGTAGTTACAGCATTGGTAAAATTGCTTGCTTTAGTGTTCTGTTCCTCCAGGAGTATTTCAGTCAACATCAGTTGTTGATGAATATATTGACAAAAAACAAACAAAAACAAAAAACATATCTTATAAATGAAATACTCTTTGGCTTAGAAAGATCTTTTCAAATGGATATGCAGCATTGATGGGGATTAAAGCAATGGAGAATGTAGATGTATGAGTCATTATTTGTGAAGTGTTTCATCATAGGAAGTCAAAATAAGCAAAGATAAATATTCAGTATTAAAGCGTCTCCACCAATGCAATCAGTAGAATAAGTATTTTTTTGTGAGTATATCAATATCTACCAATGAAAATCATTAAAATACTCATTTGCCACTGTCTTCTGTCATCATTATTATGTTGGTAAAAAGTGAGGTCAGACAGATACGCAAAAAAAATCATTGCTATGAACAGCGATATAAAACAGCCTCTATGACTGGTTAAAAACACCTGATGGAACCAATAAATTGCATAATTTTACTTGCACTAAAACTTTGAAATACAGGTGTAAAATCCCATGGCCAATAGATAATATTGATTGATTTGACGATGCATTTAACTTGATAGTGCTGGACTTTAACTTATATTCTGAGTGCCAAGCAAGAGAAATAGTTAAGAGGCATATGTGTTAACCACTTGGCCAATGGAACTGGTCCAATGCACAACAAGTAACTGGTGTTGCACGCAACACATGAGTCCCCTACTGGTGTGGCGCATAATTTTCCATTACCATAGCAACCAGAATTTTGGTCAACGAAAAAAAACAAAATGATGTGCAGAATCTCCATAGTTACTGCCGTCTACTCATATACCAAGTCTCATAATATTAATTTAAACAGTTTTTAAGTTATCGCTGGATCCAGATTTCTGGACATCTGGACGGAAAGATAGTCGGAGGGCAAATCTTTAGTCCCCTCTGGTGTAAACATCGGTAGGGGACTAATAATTTCTGCTTGAGTTAATTCAGAGATGTCATACCTAATTTATTCTTTATCACATGAGAGCTATTAAAGAATCACCTCTGAAACAAATGTACTTGATGCCCATGTTTCATGTCAAGGCCGCTACCTAAAGTGCACCTTTCACCTCTATATGTGACCTTAACTATAGATCAAGGGACACAACTCTGCCACACATCATCTCATTAAGGCACATCTTACAGCCAAATCATTGAAAATTCTTTTGAACTTAAGATAATATATAGTCCTGATAAGCAAATCCAGTGCCATGACAGTCTCTTCTTAGTGTGACCTTGTTACTATGGACCCAACAACTCTTATGCACAACACTTTGTCTCATTGAGGCAAACATTACTGCTATTTGAAAACCAGCAATCCATGTCTAAGTTACAGCCTGGACAAGCAAATGACCTTTGACCTTTAAGTGTGACCTTAACCATGGAGCTTGAGACCAAACTCTTATGCACAAAAATCCATTTTATCATGTCTAACATGTCTAAAATACAGCCAAGACAAGCAAATTACCTTTGATCTCTATGTTTGACCTTGACCTTGGAGCTAGGGACAAAACTTGTGTGTGACACTTTGTCTCATTGAGAGCATTACTGCTAATTAATTTGAAAATCCTGAGATCCCTTTCTAAGTAACAGCCCAGACAAGCAAATGACATTTGACCTCTGTGACCTTGACCTTTGAGCTAGGGACATAACTCATGTGTGTGACACATGTGTCTAAGTTACAGCCCTGACAAGCAAATCTAGATCCATGACCTTTGACATTTAATTGCTTACCATCTCCTACTCAAAACTTTGCTTCAGAAGCTATAATAAAAATATACAAGTAAGGCACAGATGTTTTTCTGACATCAAATTATTAATATAAAGCCCCTGCAACTGATTTAAATGTTTTCTTGAAACCTTAACAATCAACAGGATGTTTTTTCTTTTATTAGGTGTTTTGTTCACTCCTCTAGGGACCTAATTACAGAGGTAGAGGCAAGGCTATTAGTATTTAATTGATATATACCGTGAGAGCTTCCTGCCATTCCCTGGTTTCTCTAACTCCATATCAACCTCCATTGCCTCGGGAGAATCCTCCATACTGGTTCCTATAGTAACCATTGACATCCTGAAATGACAGTGAAAACAACGGGTAGTTTAACTTTACATTAGGTAGATGTTTTAAAGATATAGTTGTGATATATTTGTTAGAAAAACAAATAATAAAATGTTAGATCAATATCAATCTTTTACCTCATATAGCCTCATTGACACACTGGCACAAAGAGCAGACCCAGATAAAAGAGCTCTTGCCAGAAGTTGTCTGATCAGAGCCTCCTCTGCTTCCTCAATAATTATAACCAGTGTAATATGCATTCAAATTCAAAGTTATTGTCCATGCAAGTTTAAGCTTGCCAAAAGTTCCCCCCAATCCATTTCTTACCTTAAAAAAAAGCATTAGACTTCACATTATAATAGACTTGTATATAATGAGTTAAAGTGAAATTCTGAAGGTAAGCAGAAATAGATAAGATACATCAGCATAACATCAAACAAGCGAAGCACCTTGCCAAATTCCTGACATTCCTATGTAACATTCTTATGCTGCAGCTGAAGAAGAATAAGAAGAATAACTAGAACTGCCATTGTAATGGCGCAAATACCCCCCGCATGTCGCTTTGTCACAGGAATGAAGTTTACAGTTCTTGTTTCAAGTATCATCTTAATGCCTTTTATATTTTTTGAGTTACGGCCTGGACAAAAATTAAGTATGAAAATTTAAAAAGGGCAATAACTCCAAAATTACGTGACAGAGAGTTATGGTTCTTGGTCACTGCACGCCCCCTCAATGAGATCTATCTACATATGAAGTTTCATCTTGATGCCTTTAGTGCTTTTTGAGTTACGGCCCGGACAAAAATCAAGTATGAAAATTTACAAAGGGCAATAACTCCAAAATTACATGACAGAGAGTTATGGTTCTTGGTCACTGCACTCCCCCTCAATGAGATCTATCCACATATGAAGTTTCATCTTGATGCCTTTTATACTTTTTGAGTTACAGCCCGGACAAAAAAAAGACAGACGGACGGACGGCTGGACGGACGGACAAACAAGCTGAATCCAGTATACCCCCCTTACAACTTCGTTTGACACAAAGGTGCAGCCTTTAAATATCAAAGACAATTTCTAATAACTCCAGTAACCTTGACCTTTAAAGGACGCATATGGTTGATGTGCAAGCCACATCTTTGTGTCATAACAACTACTTAAGTAAAATTTTATGAAAATTCATCCTTTAATATGGAAGTAATAGAGCTGACATAAAGGTGTAGCTTATAAATACCAGACAATATCTAACAACTCCTGTGACCTTGACCTTTCAAGGATGCATATGGCTGATGTGTGCGACACACCTTTGTGTTATGACATACACTTTTGTTAAGTTTTATAAAAATCTATTTATTAATATAGAAGTTATAGAGCAGACACAAAGATATAGCCAATGAACACCAAAAATAAATTCTAACAGACCTTTCAAGGGTGCATAATAATGGTTGATGCGCACGACACACCCTTGGGTTATGAGGAATACATCTTTAAAGATTTATTGAAATCCATTCATAAAGTTCAATTTTTGGAGCGGACAAGAAAGCTGGAGGGATGGACGGAATAACGGATGGAGATGCATAAACCTATAGTCCCCATCTGGTTTCACCAGTATGGACTTATAACCAAAGACCTAAAAGATCTCTTACACAGATTTGCATTTACTCTGATATCAGTAAAAAGCAAGTCAAGTGAAGCTCTTGTTAAGTTACATGTATGATCAAGTGAATGTGAGATAATGTGATAGGTGTAAAATTGCTCAAATCAATTATAAATATACTGAGTTTTCTCTTCAGTTAAGTGCCAATTAAACAAAATATGTATCTCTCTCATTAGATCACAAATCTCTTTTATGAGTGATACTGTAAAGCATTTAATGTCTGTAAAGCGTCTGCAAGATGTTAACCATTGCAGTGAGATCTTGTTCAATTCCTGTTCACTTTTTTCAATACTAGAAAAAACATTATCTGGAGAGTTTCATATCTCTGTTGAATAGGTTTTTGTAATAACCTTTCATTAAATATCACATGCAATCAATCAATCTTTTTTCTAAGAAGCATCAACAAAGTCTTTTTTATTTTCAATTAATTATACACAAACCTATCCTCTTTTGCTTATGATATATTGGACAGACACTGTTAACATCTTAAAAGATACCTACAGAGTTTCCCAATAATTATCCTCTCAGAAAATATGATACGCAGAAATATCCACTGAGAAAAACAGGAATGTCTGCTATGCCTATTTCACAGGATAGATGGTTTACAGTATAATGCTACATGGAGCAAGATCTTTATTGACTATTCTACTACAGCTAGCTAGATTATCTTCATTCCATGACCTTGACCTTCTGGATGTATCCCTGTCCTTGACGTTGGATGACCTCCTTAAATTAAAACATACTTTTTACACTGATACATGTATCAAACCTACCTAATGTACTCAGTGCTTAGTAAGTGAAGCTTCTACCACTTTGCTTCTCATTAAACTTTCTCTTAACAAGACTGAGACACATATTAACATCTTTATTTATGTAGAATTAACAACAATTACTTATTTACATGACTGACATGCAAAAATGTACATAAAACATCCAAACCTTATGGTGATCACATCTATACAGTTTCAGTGAACATTCCCTTTAAAAGAGGTGGGTCAGTTGCTTGCACAAAATGAAGCAAACAGACAAAGCATCATCATACTTTACCAACCTCTGTGTATTGTGAACTGCACATACTTATGCATATTGCACTGTCTTTAACTTTTGTACTGACTGGATCATACCACTTTTTTTTTATAAGCCACATGCTATTTTACAGTAAACTGATCTGTTCAACAGAAGTTGAGAATGAGGATCTTTTATATTCTGATGATGGGAAAGGGGGGGGGGGGGTAATACTACTTTCTGAGGGTTAAAAACACTGTTTTCTCAAATTTAGAGTAATTAATATCAAATATGCATGGAGTCGCTGACATTAACACTCACTCAGCCCCTCACCGCTTGGGTTCGAATCCCGGCAGGGTCATTCGGATTTTCATGTGAGGAAGCCTTCCAGCTGGCTTGCGATAGGTCGGTGGTTCTGCCCGGATGCCTCCGTGCATTCGGGGTCTTCCTCCACCTGTAATTAGCTGGACATTGCAATATGACTGAAATACTGTCTAAGCAAGGGTAAACTCAAATAGTCATAGTCAGAATTTTTGTGTGACACAAAGGACAATAACTCAAAGGTTATAAAGTTAATAGTGACTGTTTTTTTCTTGTGTAATGCACTTTTCTATATAGCTTCAGTTTCATGTCATTATCTTAAATACTTTTTGAGTAATCAGTCACATTTCAGTTTTAGCAAACGACATAGATCCAGTGATCAAAATAGCTGATCACAATGGGTATACTTTTTCGGATCTTCTCAATAAAATGAATAGCTAGAATAAAATAACTTTGAAAATGTTAAAGATATTGTTATTTATGTAGGATTTCAATATCATGTGATAAAGAGGCATAACTCTAAAAATACTGATCACTGATATATGTCACTTGTCCCTTTTAGCAAGTAAGCCAAGAATGAGTACAATATCTTTGAAAGTTTTAACCCTTTCCCTCATAGAGGACACCATGAAAAGACCTATGCGAACAGCATAATTCCAGATCAGCCTGCGAGTCGCTGCTCCTCAGTGGTCTGGAAATGAGGATTTTGTAATTAAATTTGAGCTGGAAGGCTTCCTCACATGAAAAATCCAAAGTCCCTACCAGGATTCGAACCCACAGCGGTGAGGGGCATAGAGGGAAAGGGTTAAAAATATTCTATTAATAAGCAAAATTTAACCATAATTCTAAGTTAAAAAGGAGCATAGCTCCAAAAAAACTGCTTTCAGAATAATGCCCCTTGTCTTACAACTGCCCCTTGTCATGATTATCAAATATTTCAAGTTTCTTGTTGATAGCTTTCACAGTTTTCAAATCATTCTACTTCATAAGCAATTTTGATTAAAATTATATGTTAAAAAGGGGCATAACTCTATAAAAATATACCTTTAAAAATAATGCCCCTTGTTGTACAGCAGCAGTTTATCATGATTATAAAGTGATGTAAGTTTCATGTTGATACCTTTCATAGTTTGCAAAACATATAAAAAATAAGCAATTTTGACCAAAATTCTAAGTTAAAAAGGGGCATATCTCTAAAATTATTGCTTTCAGAATAATGCCCCTTGTCTGACAAACGCCCCTTGTCATGATTATCAAGTATTCCAATTTTCTTGTTGATACCTTTCACAGTTTCAAAATCATTCTACTTTTAAAGAAATTTTTAATTAAAATTCTACGTTAAAAAAGGGGCATTTCTCTAAATATAGCTCTTAAAATAATGTCCCTTGTCATGATTATTCAGTGTTCAAAGTTTTGTTTTAAGCAATTTTGATCAAAATTCTAAGTTACAAAGGGGCATAACTCCCAAAATACTGCTTTAAAAATGATGACCCTTGTCTTACAACTGCACCTTGTCATGATTATCAAGTATTCCAAGCTTTGTGTTGATACCTTTCATAGTTTTCAAACATTCAACTTAATAAGCAATTTTAACTAAAATTCTGAGTTAAAAAGGAACATAACTCTGAAAATATAAATTTTAGAATAATGCCCCTTTTCTTACACATGCATCTTGTAATGATTATCAAGTATCACAAGTTTGGTATGGATACCTTTGTTTGAGTAATGAGCTACACAATGACGACAATGACGCTGCAGCAATCATAATAGCTTGACATTTTCTTTGAAACAGACAAGCTTAAAAAGGGAAAGCTGTCTTTGGATGACCTTTGAGAGGGTAAGTACAAGCTAAAAGGGCAAGAGCTTTTGAATTATTACAGCAAAACTAGTGGCTTATGACACTGATATTATAAAAATAAGCACGGTCATATTTCTAAAAGTATCAGAGGCAGTAAACTTAAACAAACTGTGAAACTAAAATCAACCCCCTGGATTGTTCCAGGGTTGGACCTGTAATTTGTTCCATGAAATTTCCTGAAAGATTCTTACTCCATGCAAAAGCCAAACCCCTTTTCTTCAGGTCAATGGTCAATTACCACTGCTGGTGTTGCTACAGATATACAAATTATGTCACTTTAACATGCAATTCATTAAAACCATACCATCAGAATATGATAATGACATTGTGTTTAAAGTGTTGAACAATACTCATTTTTGTTGGCCTTGATTTTGACAGGCAGCTGTTATGGAAGGGAAAAACGACGTCAGTAAACCCATCATTATAAAAATTGATGACTTTTTCATCAGAGCTTCTGTATCATTATAATGACGACTCCTATTTCATTTATCTAATTATTCATTCATCACTTCAAGTAAAAACAAATAGATGCATTTTCCTGCATAAAATGCATTAACATGTCTGCATGCAAAAGGAAATTTTCCCATCTATTTAACATAATGAAGGCAATTGCTCTTTATTAGACAACATGTTTCAGTCGCAAAAGACCCAACAGCCAATCAGAAACCTGATGCATGGTTTATACATCTAATGAAAATAAAACCAAGATTATTCAGTAGTTTGCCATTAGTTCACTAATTAAGAGTGTGTCATCAATATTGATAAATCCTGAGGTTGTTCAGATGTTGTATCAGTGTTCTTTAATACCATCTTAACATTGTGTTGTTTTCAGGCAGCCTCCTGATGTTAATTCTTAACTAAATTATTCATGCTTGAGCCAAATCAACAACAAAAAAAAAGCAATACAGGGAAAGTACCCCTGGGACCATGGTCAACTGTTTTTCGGATTACAGTGCAGCTATCAAGCAAGATAAAAAACAAACTTTTTAAATCTTATCCTTTTTATATTGATTAAGAGACAAGATTCAACAACTAAACTGTCTTGGCAGAACTCGTTGGACCAGTACTTATCCACATGGGAAGGTAATAAAAGGTTCTTGTACTAATGAGGTTTGAAGCTACAACCTTCAGTTTTAGTCATCGCTTCTGGACCATGGAACTGTGTCTGAATCATACAGAGGTGGTCACTGTATAAGGTGTGTTCGTGTATGATCCACTGTCTACAGCGCAAGTTTAATATAGTGTACAAATTAAACACTGGAATCACTTCCAGCACTTTCAGTGCTTTGATTTAAATAAAGGGTACATTTTGATACTTTCTGACCATGAAACATTATAAATGGTTTAACTAGATCTGTAACTAGACCGCGACACTGTCACTTATATTAGTATGTATTTGTGTATCAGGAAGTATTTAACATATCATTTGTAACTTATTTAAGTTAGCATCTTAATTTAACTGCACATACAAACATTTTATATGTCTATTCAATTAGTACATCATGAACAAAATTTATTTTTCTTAGACAGTGATCTTTTCTTCTTCGAGAAAAGTACAGGATGAATATAAAATACCATCATGAAAAATGCTCCCAAACTAACACACTAGAAAACAGTTAACAAACATGATTTCTCATTGGATTAAGAGATGACAAAATCACACAGGTAAAGCAAAATATCAGATATTCATGACAAATCAGATTAATTCATAATATAAACTTTCTGTTCCTAGTTTGAAACTTCCTTAACCAATCAAAGGAATTAATATCTCAGTTGTATGAATTTTTATATAATTCTGTAATCCATAGCAAAATATGGTGACAAATTATATTCACAGAGCTAACAATTTTTATATGTTTGAATGTACCTACTTACATGTGACTGGAACTAATATAAACTTCATTTTTTGGGTTGGTGTGAATACATGTCTTGCTAAGTAAGAGAAACTGTAATCAAAGGACTGAGAGTCCTTATGTTGCATTAACCCTTTCCCTCATAGAGGAAACCATGAAAAGACCTATGAGAACAGCATAAAACCAGATCAGGTTTTATGCTGTTCGCTGCTCCTCGGTGGTCTGGAAATGAGGATTTTGTAATTAAATTTGGTAAGGTTTAACTGTGGTTTTCTGCAGACCAGGCTTTATGTAGTACCTATTGAGTGCGTCAAAATGAGTCTATATGAGGGAAAGGTTTAAAATGAGTCTATATTAGGGAAAGGGTTAAGCATAAACTGGAACAAGCAATGAGGCTTGCAATTTGGAAATATTTTATTGATTTTCCACATTAGATGGATCTTGTAGCTAATATATCATTTTGGTGTGAGGGCAAAACATATTTCAAAGAAAGACATCATTTTATTTGCCATATACCTATTTGATTAACCAAAAATATATCACACTGCCAGAGATGCGTGAACTACTGCCCTTCATGAATACCACACCAGGGGCTTACATCTACAATATAATTCATAGTATTTTGCTTTAATTTTTCCCACTTACACATTGTTGCAATTTATCGTTCATTGTGTGCCATATCTCAACTTCTATAATAATCATATAAAGGAGATGGGTGTGCATTTTATTCATGCAAAATATGTAAATAAGAGTTTGTCATGCAAGCATATCAAATATATCTGTTGTACAATGATTGTTCAAAATTAATCATGATCTTAACACCCAAACACATTTTGCTAAGAATAAATAGTTACATATTCTGTACATTATTTTAGATTTTAACCCTTTACCTCATGAATATTCATGCATAAACTTATGTCTTGAGTGAACGTTAAACAGCACATGAAACAAAAGATTTTCCGGTGTAGATCTGAGCTACAATATTGTACAAGCAAAAAGAGGAGACCTTGATCAAACAGAAGCTGGGAAGGAATCACATGAGTCTATGCGAGGTAAAGGTTTAAAGACCTACATAACAACTTACAGATTAAATCCAATCCATATATAATAGTAACCACACACATGTACCACTACAGAACATAACAATTACATTTTGAACTTATGAGCATCACTCCAACAGTAGAGTCCTCTTTCAGAAACCAGCTGATTCATTGTGTTCAGATTATGTAAATTGGATAATTAACACGATTTCCTTACCACAGTTGCACTTTATTAACACCATATATATGCATATAGTCTCAGGTTCCCTATTTCAGTCTATTCCTGTCATTCAAGATACAGTAAGAAAAAAATGCAACGAAACTGGGACCCAGACAAGTGTACCAGTAATAACTGACAATTGATTAAACAAATGAGAACTTTCAGAAAGAAAAAGTCAATTGCTCTGAATTCTGTACTTATAATTAAAGAGTGTCTTAATGATTCTATATCGCCTCTGACAACCAAAGGGTTAGAGTGCCTTCACTGGGAGATCAAAGACTTTATCCTAGTCACATTAGATCAAAGTAATAAACAATTGTATTGGTAAGCTCCTTAATGCTTGCTCTCAATTAAACCTTGTCTCCTGATGACTGAAATAGTGTTGATGATACCAGGTAAGTGAAACACAAAATGAAGCATTATTCTGCATGAAAATAGAAAACCTCAAAAAAAACAAAAAAAAAAAACAATTCCGCAGTGAAAAAAGAGAAGTATGGCAAGCGTGTTACAGCAGCAGTTAAGAAGTTATTTCAATCAGGGAAAATGGTATCTGATCAAATTATAAACCAGTCTTAACCTCCCCCCCCACCCCCCGATTATCTTAAAACCATTATCTAATGATGCCATTAGCAACAGATATGATATTGACAATAATATTGAGATTGACACCAGATTCATCAGGTATTGTGAGGATGCAAAGGAAAATGGACCATTCGCATTTATACTTACTGAACACAATATAAACCTACAGATTTGATTACTAAGTCTTGGCTAGCTTAATCCTTAATAAATGTTTTCTGATGCCAAATGACTGTGCAGTTGGTCATCATATTCTGCAGTGTGCGGAATCAGCTGGAAAATCATGACTGTGTCACCTGTTGAAAGAAGTGTGACAGAAAAAATGTGGAAGATAGACAACGGAGAAGTGATCCCAATGGGAAAAAACTTGACAGTACATTAGAAACGTGTAAGACCTTGATCAGAAGGTGAGAAAGTGTGGAACTCCATAAGAACGTGACGGGCTGGGAGGGAACAAAGTGATCCCATGGCAGACCAGTTTTTGTTTGCCAGGAACATCATATCTTTTACTAGCATAGAACTTACACATGTTCATTGCCACATATAGAAATTTACAAAAAATACAGCATATGCAAAGGGTGTTACATAAAATTGTTAACAGAGAAGTAAAAGTAAGTTGATGATATTGTCTGTTAAGTTTTTAACCCTTTCCCTCATAGAGGAAACCATGAAAAGACCTATGCGAACAACATAAAACCAGATCAGCCTGCGAGTAACTCGCAGGCTGATCTGGTTTTATGTTGTTCGCTGCTCCTCAGTGGTCTGGAAATGAGGATTTTGTAATTAAATTTGGTAAGGTTTAACTGTGGTTTTCTGCAGATCAGGCTTTATGTGGTACCTATTGAGTGCGTCAAAATGAATCTATATGAGGGAAAGGGTTAAGTTGCAATGCAGAATGTATTTATAATATTTTGAGCTTGTGAAGATCTATAAGTACAAGAACCAATATTGTTGACATGGCTATCCCCCGCCGAACATAGGTACCCGGTACGTTGCTGGTCATTAACAATTAAACAAACAAACAAAAAAATCACTGACTTTATATATATTATTATACCTTATTATATATAAACTGGTTGATTTTTTTGATTTTTTTTAATGCGGCAGTTTTCAAATCAACATACCAGATACCTTTGCCGCTGAATGCTTACTCTTCAGAATATGTGTTGGAGAGTAGAATATTTCATTTTTAAAAGAAAACTTTTGGTAATGAAGACTGATGTTTGAAGTGATTATAGATATGAAACCCATGTAAAGACCTACTAATTCCCCTATTTTGAGGTCTACAGGTAAAATGTCAAGGTCACTGTGACAAAAATTAAGCCAGAAAAATAACAAGGGGCGATAACTGAATTATTATGAAAGGTAGAGTTATCATTCTTGTGCACTGCAATTTTCCTCTGTAAGATCTATCCACCTATAAAGTTTCCTCTATAAGATCTATCCACCTATGAAGTATAATATAGATATCTTAAATACTTTTTTACATAAATGCTCTGGACAAAAATTAAGCCTGAAAAATAACAAAGGACAATTACTCAAAAAGTATGAAAGGTAGAGTAATCATTCTTGTACACTGCACTCCTCCTCAATAAGATCTATCCACCTATGAAGTTTCAAGTTGATATCTCAAATACATTTTACTTACGCTCAAGACAAAAAATAAGCCTGAAAAATAACAAAGGGCTATAACTCAAAAATTATGAGGGGACGAGTTATCATTTTTGTGCACTGCACTCCTCCCCAATATGATCTATCCACCTATGAAGTTCCAAGTTGATACCTCAAATACTTTTTGAGTTATGCTCCGGACAAAAATTAAGTCTGAAAAATAACAAAGGGCAATTACTCAAAAATTATGGAAGGAAGAGTTATCATTCTTGTGCACTGCACTCCTTCTCAATAAGATCTATTCACCTATGAAGTATCAAGTTGATACCTCAAATACTTTTTGAGTTATGCTCCAGACAAAAATGTTAGACGGAAGGACGGAAGGAGACTATTTATATATAAAAAATGAGATACAAATAAACATAGCTAAATCATGTTATTGATTGTTCTTCTTGATGAGGTTGACATTAATGACTTTCTTACATTAGGACAGTAACAACAGTATACAGGAAGACATTTTAGTTAAAACCAAAGATAAAATCTAGTGTTGGGAATCAGTCCAAAAAAACAAAAACAAAAAAGTTGATTAACCCTTTCCCTCATATATACTCATTTTGACACCCTCTGGCTCAATAGGTACCACATAAAGCCTGATCTGCAGAAAAACACAGTTAACCTTACCAAATTTATTTACAAAATCCTCATTTCCAGACCACTGAGGAGCAGCGAACAGCATAAAACCTGATCAGCCTGCGAGTTACTCGCAGGCTGATCTGGTTTTATGCTGTTCGCATAGGTCTTTTCATGGTGTCCTCTATGAGGGACAGGGTTAATCATGTAGCCAATCTTTCTGACTGATTAATGATTTATCAGTGACTTTTAACCTAATACTTGCAAACTGTTATTTCATATACAGAGTATACTAATAATATAACTTCAAACACAACAATAAAATTTAAATGCCTATAATATTTTCTACATTATCTTATCTAGCATTTTCACATATTGAAAGTCAAAATATGACTGCAGAGCAATGTAAACAAAAAAGGAAGTGACCAACAACATCAAACTATACAATCAGAAATTAATTTTCCCAACCTAAAATACCTCAGTTCTCAGCTTCTGTCTAAAATCATAAAATGTTTAACATGATGACAAATTAGAAATTATCATAAGATTAATCAGCACAGACTTCCACAATGATATGTTAACAAACTGATTAATCATTAGTCCAGCACAAATAAAAGTTCCAGTATACCTCACAATCATTATACCGATTACTGATGATTTTTTTTTTTTTTTTAAGGATGACTGTTTTTGACAGCATTTTTCGATCAATTGTTAATTTATGATAAACGATAATATATTCCACAATGTCAGTTCCCAAGAGCATTCCTTATCCATTTAATATCCAATGGATAATTTATATGATATAGATTTAGACTGTATCTCCCATAAAATTTAAAAATATAAACAAATTACCTGTAGATATGTTAATTTTAAACAACTGACACACAGTATACAAAATGGCTACATACAGCATATTTCCAGATTATCTCTCACAGCCTTTATAAATATATGTATATATTTCTATTAATATTAATAATAATGATTTAATCAATTCACATCTTAAAAAGGAGGGGGTGAGAGGTAAAAAAAAACTTTAGGCAACAAAGTAGTCTGAATTGAGTTATGGTACAATATACCACCCTGTCCATAACACTTACACAGCTGGCCATGGGTTGTCTCAACCTGTGGGTGGTTAGATCATCAGTTCATAAGGAACATCTCCTGCAAGTCCCCACCCCAGGGCCAGTGTCTGTTAACCCACTCTCCAATTACAGAGACACCCTCCTAGAAGTTATATACAGCCTCAGTCTCAGACCCTCCTAAGGACAGGTAGTGAAAGGTAAGAACTACCTGTGTCACCCTGAAGAACAGACATCACTGCACATGTTCCTAAAATCACCTCTCATTCCTTTATATACCATTCATAACCAATTACTACTTTTAAATCAGTTTACATTTTCAAAACTACAACAACATAGAAAGTAATTATATCATTATTAATTTTTCCTTTACACAATCATTATCCAATCTTATTATTCAATTATATTATGTCTCAAATTTGTATTCTATTCATCCCCCTAACTATATTCTCACTTTCTATGGTCAGGTTTGTTATCAGGAATTTCTTAAGTGGACGCCCACTTGCCCACACCAGGTTAAAATTATTGAGGGCAAGTGATTTTTCAAAGAAAATAGCCCGGAGGGCAAGTTAATTTATTTAAATGAAATCTTTCAATTTTTTTTATTTTCTACATAATATCGGGGATAAAATGCTTGCAAATTGTGTTTGATACATATTAATTAAAATTCAACATAATATTACACATATGTAGTTTTAAACATTAACAAACACCAACTAACTTAAAGATTGGGCAACCTCATTTCACTAGGGGCTAGTAGATGTTCAAAGTAACTTGCCCCCTGGACAAGTGAATGTCAAATCCTTAAATTAATCCCTGTGTTATGTAGATTTATTAAATCAACCCCTGTGTTATGCAGATTTAACATGAACTTGAATTTTCAATCTTCTTCAACAAGTGAAAAAGCACTAAGCTAAGATGTACATTACTTTGTATGTACATTATTTTGTACATCGGCATTCATATTTTGAATCTGAATCCCAATACATTGAATACTATAAGTATATCAATAAAAGTACTTTGCATTGAAGAGGTTCTACATATACTTGTTACATTTTTTTAAAAGGTACCACTCAATGCATCACACCAAGAGATGACATAATGCCACTCCAAGTTACATCTTAGAGGTTGTTTTATTCCTGCTATTGACATTGTGCATGCATGCAGACAAGTAGATAAGGGTGCCGTTGGTAACAAACATGACTGACACATGGGTTGCAGGTTTTAACCCTAACAAAGGCAAAAATTGTTCAAAGAGCCTCTATAATGTTTTAAATTATCTTAGTTAAAAAAATATATAGTACCATACAATAAATATTGGGTAAACCAATCAGTTTGGCTTTAAAACATCTTTCATCCCATTTGTTCCAGGCACTCTCTCTCTCTCTCTCTCTCTCTCTCTCTTTCATTGGCATGACAAATATTTCTATTCTTGTTAAGATCAAAACATGAGGAATTAAAAAAACATTAACACTAATACAGTTAATCAAAACTTAAAGAGAAAGTAGGTCAAACGATACTGGAATTACCAATTTGAATGAGTAGTTTTTTTTTGTTTTGTTTTTTTCTTTCAAAATATTGTAAACGGCAGTCGTGGTGTTGATGACAATTAAACCTTGAAAAGATACGAAACAAACATGAAAAATGTATTTTGTTTTCGTCAGATCGTAAAAAATGACGAGAAAAAAACAACTTAAAACAGAAGTTTGTTGTTTCTTGATCAAGTTCGTCTACTGTTATGTAGAGATCAAGACAAATATAAGTCACACAGTTTGTCCTACACCGATTTCCGTGTGTGTCTGTTTTCTATAAGCAATAAATAGGTGGGATTTAGAGGCTAAATGAATTGTTAAAGGTTAATAAAGAAAGTACATATCATACCTGAGGTCTACATTTTTTTATCCACAGGAAATACTCCGAGCAACCAATTATCACAAAGACGCTTGAATGATAAGTATAGTGAGGAAATGAAAGCGTTTGGTGAAATTCGGTCAATTTTACAGGTAAGTTCTATTACATCTGTCTTCCATTACGCCTGCCAGATGTGTTTTGCGCTCGCATGAAGACGTTTTTTTTGTTTTTTTTTTTTTCTGATGTTAGTTTGGTGCAAATAAAAATGATAAAATGAACCCTAAAATGAATATATTTTTGTTTTGAATCGTTGAATATGTCTGGGCGTGATATGCTAGCTGTACCATAATAAATGATATTGCTGATTATTCATCTTCTGTTTGATTGTAATTTAAATAACCATCAGGCCCGGATTCACCGGGGGGGCCGAGGGGGCCTTGGCCCCCCCAGCTGCCCTGGTTATACATTTTTTTCTAGGCTATAAAATCCATTGATTACATAATGTCTGAGCTGTCTAGAGGAAATCCCCATCGTTGGCCCCCATACTGAACCAACCGCATAACCACCTGACCAGCCAGACTCCTATTGTCTTATGCCCCCCTGCTGTTAATGTGTAGGTAATCCGAATCGGCAGTCATCCATGACTTAGTGATAAGCACGTGTTTAAGGTACTGTGTATGCAAATTGATTGACACCTTCACTGATTCACAGGCTATTGTCGAGTGATACATAAGGATATCTCGTCTGCCGAGCGATCTAATAATTGAAGAAAAATAGGCAATTACAAAAACTTTATATCAGTAAAACTATTCTAGACAGGTGATGTTTAGGAAATAACATAAAAATCGATTAGTATAAAATTAACCACTAAAAACAACAACTAAGTTGGGCATTAAAATGTAATTGCTATCGAAATATTTTCACTAGAGCCCAAAGAAATTATTGATTTAACAAATAAATTTGACTAAATCTAATCAACGAAATTTTAAATTCACTTTTCTCTACATCTATTAAATTTTAAATCTTGAATTAAAAGCGGGCAGTTTAACTGCCAGGTTGATGAACTTTCAGGTATGAAAAATTGCCGATTTTATTTTTGAAAAAAAAAATAAAAAGCTATTCTACGGGGAAGATGCATACCTATCGCTAGCCATGTAAATTAAACTTTATCAGAAATGGGTTGTGTTTCTAAATGTCATCAGCTATACTATTTTTACATAAGTTGTAAGTATTATTTTAACGAAGCAGTTAAATTCTTCTTAACTAACTCTCTCAATATATAAATACAAAAAGTAGGTCTATACATCATCATGTTCACTTTTCTTATTATTTACGAATAAAATAATAATAATTATTATAAAATATGTGTATTTTAGATTTATAAATATAATTAAAAAAAATATGATTACTAATTCAAATCAAAACCAGGTAATCAGTTATTGTTCAATGTTACTTATAAGTCAGTGAATACTAATGCACAGAATACACAATTTATGTGCAAAATAAAACGGATATTAATGATTTTATATTAAATATCAACATCTATTGTTTGTTTTGTCACTGATTAAACATTTAGAAAAACCAAAATGTTTCAACTAAAACTAAAAATGTACAACAAAAAAAAAGGACACACAAAAGGGGCCCACACCTACCCTATAACGTGCGCCTGATTTTTTTTTTCTGAGAATTTCTGTGTGAAGACTGCTTCCAGATCGACAATTTGACAGTCAGTGTCATTAAGGTCGAACCTATTCCCTTCCACAATTTTGACAAAATGATTATGTTTAACGTGAAAATTGATTTTTTTCTCAGTCTTTGACAAAACTGTCTTTTACACTGTTGAGTCAAAAGCTAATGATCATAAGTCACTTTTTGTGGGGGTTCAGGAAACCCTTATTAAATATTTTATGCCAGTTTGTGAATGAAAATACAAGATAAGCCCGTATTTCTTACCCGGAAGAAGTAATGCCCTTTCAGTAATATCAGTGCCCCCCTCCCCCCACACCACCACCAGCGCTTCCATCTCCCCACTGTTATTTTTATTTTATTTATTTTTGATCGGGGCCTGTAAATGCAATTGTAATCAAATTTATACGATTGCACAGCAGTTATTCAATAACATCACTTTGCGACGATAAAAGATAACATTATATCGCTCAATGCTTAAGGCTCGGTCCCACTTGGCATTTTTTTTTTGCCTCGGGGATGGGATGCATACGCACTCCCGATGGAAATAGTGTCGCGAGCCATGTGGAGTCATCGGGAGGCCTCGGGTGTACTGCAAAAAGAATTCATTGAACTTTTCCCGATGTGTTCTCGATGTTTTATCGGGAAAACAAGCCGGGGAAATATCCGCAGAGAAGCTCCGGTCAGCATTCACGGAGCTTCCGCGATATTTTTTCCTCCGATGAATCCCCGATGCGTCTGTGATGTCTCGCCAAAGTCTTAGACTGAGACGGCCAAAAAGGCCATTGGACATTGCTTAGGGCATCCCCTTAAAACCCCAAAAAGTCTGCTCTTGACTTTGTCGCTTTTAAAATTCCACCATAAAATTTTCATACTCTCAATAATCTTCCCCGAGACACGTAGGATGGTTCGCAAGATCCCCTAATCTACGGGGATATTCCCCCGATGATGTTACAAACTCAGTGAAACTCCGGGGCACCTTCGCCGATCATCGGAGGAGGTCCCCCGGTGCTTTTCCGAACATCGGGACTCAAGGCTATTGTGTCATAGCCGAAACAACAGTGAATGTTCAACGGACCAATCCCGAAGCCTAATAATTGTCATTTTTCAACGGACTGCTCAGTCTTTGTTTGGCTCAAACATCGGGAGCCATCGGTAGAAAAAAAAAAGTTAATTTCCACATCACCGATTTTTTTTCCCAGTGGGACCTAGGCTTTCAAGTTTCAAATATATCGGATTTAAAAACAAAAACAACAACAACAAAAAACTTCACTATTATCCCCAGATACCCTTCAGAATGCATCTCCATCACACTAAAAACTTTTTTTTCCGGGGGAGCATGCCCCCGAACCCCCCTACCACTCATATCAAATTCGGATTTTGGCCCCCCCAGCAGAAAATTTCTGGATCCGGGCCTGAACCATTATATGGTAATATGTAACATTAGTGAAAACAGGGCCTCTGTATTATATGGTATTAAGAGACCCTGTTGAAACTAATAAGTAACAAGAAATTTTGTGAACTGTATATTTGTCAAAAACCTAAACATTAATTGGTCTTTGATTTAATAGATTGTGTATTTAAATACTGTTATATATTTCTGCTTAATAATGGTGTGTGCTATTTCAATTTCTATGATATAATACAGATATAGTACAGTGAGTGTGGTATAGAGACTTTACGGTATATGGTGGATGTGTGTAACATTTTAAATGTGTTATGTATAATAATTATATACGAAACATACATGTTAAACGTACGGTACCATATATGTCGAATAATTAATATAGATAAAACAAATGAAATATAATATAAATGAATTTAAAAAACATATTTGTTATATAATATATACATATGAAACATACATGTCCTACAATAAATATTCGTAACATGCATGTGATATGTTTAATATGCATAAACATACATGTAATATAGTAATTAAATCTGCGCGAGATGCAGGTAATGTAATATATACAGAAATGAATGGTGTATTGCTGTTTATATATATATATATATATATATATATAATATATTACTTGGTACAAAATAGTGTAACAACTTCTTTATTCATACATACATGTAGTGACTATCGTTTTTCACCAAGCCCTCTCTATACCTAACATATGTGATGATTGCTAGGTGGTTCGGGGTCACGGCCCACGGAAAATACAAAATGTTTCTAGTATGATGGGGGTGCACTTTGAAGGGTTTTTGGGAGGGGGAGGTAGTTGGGGGTTTTTTTTGTTTTGTTTTTTTAAGGCGGTCGCACACCCTAATATGCATTACTTCCAGTTGAAAAATATCTGTAAATAGTCAAAAGAAATAATATCAACTGCATTTATACTGGGGACTGGGGGTTCGAATCCCGGTTAGGTACTTTTTCTTTCTATTATCCCCTTTTATATCTGTATCATTCAGATCAGATTTAGAAAGGAATAAAATTTTATTTCATTTTTATTGGATCATCTAAATTTAATAACAAATGTGGCGGGACTTCGGATTTTTCATGTGAGGAAGCCTTCCAACTGGCTTGCGGTAGGTCGGTGGTTCTACCCGGGTACCTCTGTGTACTCGGGGTCTTCCTCCTTCTGTAATTAGCTGGACGTCGCTATATGATTGAAATTATACTATCGCAGCGACGGTAAACCCCAATACAACAACAACAACAGCAAATGTGGCACCTGGTATTATTAAAAGACTAAACAACTAGTATCACTCGATAAAAGTATTTTTAATTAGAACCAAAAAACTAATTAGAAATGTTGGGTAAACTTTGAAATATGTCTCTTAATTATGTAGATTTTAGCGATATGGCCTATTCTGAATTATTTAACATGTATGTTTTTTTTTTGCCAAATGCTATCATTTGTTAATTAACAATTATCAATAGCAAGAGGATATGAGGATATTACATAACATTTTTTTCTGCTGTTTTTTTTTTTTTTTTTTTTTTTTTTAAATGAGACCTGAAGATTAAAAAGTCCTGCTATTATATGTACACACAGTATACATGTTACATGATATATTCGTTACATGGATGTAATATAAATGCCAATATGAATAACAAATTACAATAATTATTCAATCATTAACTATATATATTTAAGATTTTACGATGCAGATTCTCAGCCCGTCTTCAACGTTTTGTGGCACTTTGAAACTTTTGACAGAAACCACAATGTGCCAATTAATGAACGTAGATTCTATGAAATTTACTTTTCAATTAAAGAAATGTGCAATTAAGATGTAAATATTCAAGATCATGTCCATTTTTTGAACAACTTACCTATTCATAATGAGATTTTTTTTTGTCCCAACTCATGCTGGCTGTGGCATTTAACGAAAAACAATAATACATGTAACAAAACACATATGACTATGTTCGTGCGTACACACGTGAGTACGGACGGATAGATGGATAAAGTGATTGAATGGCGGGTGAACGGACGGATTGATAGACACATCATAATCAAATTACCAGCAAACTTACAATGGTATAACTGCAACCATGGTACATGTACAATTTTGTATATAGGGTGGGGTAGCCAAGTGGCATGATATCACACCAACTCAAGACAGCCTGGGAATTACACTTACACACTGGGGGACCACGACAGCCTGGGAACTACACTTACATACTGGGGGCCCACGACAGCCTTGGAACTACACTTACATACTGGGGGACCACGACAGCCTGGGAATTACACTTACATACTGGGGGACCACGACAGCCTTGGAACTACACTTACATTCTGGGGGACCACGACAGCCTTGGAACTACACTTACATTCTGGGGGCCCACGACAGCCTGGGAATTACACTTACACACTGGGGGACCACGACAGCCTTGGAACTACACTTACATACTGGGGGACCACGACAGCCTTGGAACTACACTTACATTCTGGGGGCCCACGACAGCCTTGGAACTACACTTACATACTGGGGGCCCACGACAGCCTTGGAACTACACTTACATTCTGGGGGACCACGACAGCCTTGGAACTACACTTACATTCTGGGGGACCACGACAGCCTGGGAACTACACTTACATACTGGGGGCCCACGACAGCCTGGGAACTACACTTACATTCTGGGGGCCCACGACAGCCTTGGAACTACACTTACATACTGGGGGCCCACGACAGCCTGGGAACTACACTTACATACTGGGGGCCCACGACAGCCTTGGAACTACACTTACATACTGGGGGCCCACGACAGCCTGGGAACTACACTTACATACTGGGGGCCCACGACAGCCTTGGAACTACACTTACATTCTGGGGGACCACGACAGCCTGGGAACTACACTTACATACTGGGGGCAGTTACCGGGGCCCACGACAACCTGGGAACTACACTTACATACTGGGGGCCCACGACAGCCTGGGAACTACACTTACATACTGGGGGCAGTTACCGGGGCCCACGACAGCCTGGGAACTACACTTACATACTGGGGGACCACGACAGCCTTGGAACTACACTTACATTCTGAGGGCCCACGACAGCCTTGGAACTACACTTACATTCTGAGGGCCCACGACAGCCTGGGAACTACACTTACATACTGGGGGCCCACGACAGCCTGGGAACTACACTTACATACTGGGGGCCCACGACAGCCTTGGAACTACACTTACATACTGGGGGACCACGACAGCCTGGGAACTACACTTACATACTGGGGGCCCACGACAGCCTTGGAACTACACTTACATTCTGAGGGCCCACGACAGCCTGGGAACTACACTTACATACTGGGGGCCCACGACAGCCTTGGAACTACACTTACATTCTGGGGGCCCACGACAGCCTTGGAACTACACTTACATACTGGGGGCCCACGACAGCCTGGGAACTACACTTACATTCTGGGGGCCCACGACAACCTGGGAACTACCTTACATACTGGGGGCCCACGACAGCCTTGGAACTACACTTACATTCTGGGGGCCAACGACAGCCTGGGAACTACGCTTACATACTGGGGGCCCACGACAGCCTTGGAACTACACTTACATACTGGGGGCCCACGACAGCCTGGGAACTACACTTACATACTGGGGGCCCACGACAACCTGGGAAGTACACTTACATACTGGGGGCCCACGACAGCCTGGGAACTACACTTACATACTGGGGGCAGTTACCGGGGCCCACGACAACCTGGGAACTACACTTACATACTGGGGGCCCACGACAGCCTGGGAACTACACTTACATACTGAGGGCCAATCTATGGAGATATTCAATGGTCATTTTCACGACTTGAGTGTTACGGCTGGAACTCAAACCCAAGAATTTCTGACCTCTCAGACAACAAGACTGGCAAATTATTTTTGCAACACATTTCAATAAAAGTACAGTATGATCTTGAACATGCTAAAATGCACGGCGAGCATCACTTAGCAGTGCAAGTAAGTGATTTGGTAATTTGGGAAATGGAGCTGAAAGAGATGGCAAAAATATATAATTCATCATTTACCACTTGACCGCTGTCAAAGAAATAACAATAATAACCCGTTGGAAACTACGAATGCCTATTAGGATCACTGACAAAAAATACTTTGGTGAAGGCATTATAATGCGAAATAAAGGCGTTATTATGCAGAATAAAGGTGTAATAACGCGAGAAAAGGCGTAATAACGCGAATTTGAAACTCGTAATAAGGGAAACAAAGCTTATAATACAAAAATGAAAAAGGCGTAATAAGCGAATTACTCGTTATAACTATGGCTGTGATTTGCCATTCTGCTTCCGATATGATACATACTCTAATAAGTATATAGCAATATGCAGTACGATACATGTCGTTTATTAACGAAATCTTACATGATGTAATAACGTTTTGTATATTTTTCAGCTTAAAGAAGCTCGTTCGAAGATGACCTTTGACTAAGATTTTGATGTTTAACTATATGTGTGTACATTGTATTACGTCTATCAATACCCATCTACAGAGGCATGGTCACCCAATGAAGCACTCCGCGAATCTTTAAACCCCATAAAAGGCAAAAGTGTTAAGAACGATATTGAAACTACTGGTATATTTCGATTTTCATTTTCCTTCATTTGATGATCACACTCACTCTTCGCGCATACTCTCACTTTGAAGGCTAAACTTTCGAATTCGCTATCGAATGGTGAAGACTCCATTTTGCAGAACGTGCCATGTGGTATCGCAAGCACCTGTTTAAGGGATACCTTATCCTATATTCAACCGATTTCTCCCGAAGTGGTGTTTACAAAAATATCGTTTACCCGTGCAATATGACCTACACTTGCAGGAAAAGTAGACTTCAACAACATTAACAAGGGAGAGGAGTGTTTTTTTCCTCCCTATCAATCATCTGTGAACTAGCTACTTTGTTAAAAAAGTAATAAGTCCGTTACATGCTTATCTAAGAACGAAAATATCTTTAAAAGCCTAAATAAGAGGTCATATGAAAATAATTTTGCGTCTGCACAATGTTTTGTTTAAAACCGGTTTCTTACTGGGTAAAGGATTCAGCCGATGCAAAAGTTTCCGCTACAATACATGTATTTGTCTAGAAGCGAATTGCATTATACCGGTAAATCGGAACATCCCTCGTGTAAGCGCAAAATAATGGCGCTAAACCTTCCGTAAATGAGAATCCTCTTAATATGTACAATTTTTAAGTTTCAATTATGCCTTTTCGTTATTATCCTTTGTTTCGCTTATTCTTTTTCGCGTATTCGTTTTTTCGCGTTATAGCCTTTGTTTCGCGTTATAAGGCCTTTGTTTCGCCTTATTACGAGTTTCAACTTCGCGTTATTATGCCTTTGTTTCGCGTTATTGCGCCTTTGTTTCGCATTATTTCGAGTTTCATCTTCGCGTTATTACGCCTTTGTTTCGCGT
>CM037784.1:26033297-26043297 GCA_021229015.1 Solen grandis
TTATAATCCATATATAATGCTTTTTTTATTCCATATTAATATACTATTGTTTAACTAATTTGAGCAGTTATGTTGTGAAATAACGCTAGTGTTAACGTGACGTCATGGCGGTGTGTAGTGCGTGCCGTTACATGATGTCATATCCGCCCACGTTGTTGTATATATACTTCGACGTTAGAGAAAATGGTCGAACCGTTACTTTTTTTTAACACAGCGCGAAATACTGTCAAATGAATTGCCAGTATGGGAACTGAATGGCAGTTTATTCCCGCAAGAGCACCGTGGTACGATGGATGGTGGGAGAAACTCCTCGGATTTACCAAAACTGTTTTAAAAAAAGTGTTGACGCGTGCCTACGTTAGTCTGGAATCCCTACAAACCATTGTGACATAGATAGAAGCCACCTTCAATGAACGACCCTGACGTATGCTTCTTCAAACCACAGCCTCCCAGCGCCGCTCTCTCCAGCTCACCTGCTGTATGGGCGACGACTAACGTCATTACTGAATATCAATGACGACACATTAGAAGTGGGTAACAGCAAAACGGCTAAAGATTTTCATTGAGCAATTCTGGAACCGCAGATGGACAAAGTATCTAACGTTACTTCGGGAGCAGCTCAAGATGTCACAGAATATACAAGAAGGTGACGTTGTCAAGGGGCACTAGGACGCAACCACGAGATGTCGTTTGAAGCATGCAGTCGACACCAAGATCATCACCAGAAGAGACGGGCGCGCCCGCTCAGCGAAGATTCGTGTTAGAAACGGATTTCATACTACACGATCCATTGCGAAACTTTATCTGCTCGAAGTCAGATAAGATACCAAGTTACCAACATATCAAATGTGCAATGAAAAACAGACTAATGATTACTTTTAGAAAATAGTGTTAAGTGATAATGATATTTTAGTTGTGGTATTAGTTATTTCATATATCGCAAATTAACTGACACAAGTCAACATCAACTTTTTAATTTGTTCTATTTATACATGTATATTTATATTACTTTTGTGGGCCCCAGAATGTTGTGAAATAACGCTAGTGTTAACGTGACGTTATGGCAGTGTGTAGTACGTGTCGTTATATGACGTCATATCCGCCCACGTTGTTGCGTATATACTTGGACGTAAGAGAAAATAGTCGAACCGTTACTGTTAAACAAAACGTGAAATACTATCCATTAAAGCTACCCATTACGCACAATACAAACGTGCATATAAGAATCCTAGCAGAAAAAATGTCTCCGAGAACGCACCAAATTGTCTTAATATTCCATTATTTTTCCAAATATTCCCAAATCCCTGGCCACACATGTGTAAAGCAGGATAAACCACCGCATCCTCCCCGGTGTCCGTATCTTAAATTCTAAACTGGCTACACTCTGCCAGTTGTGAATATTTTTAATACTTATTTTAAGAGTGAGATGTGTTGATCAACTATGGTGGCACATTTCTGTCAGCCACTTATCCACTTAGCTATGTCGAAACTTTACTGATTTTTTTTTTCAAGCTATCCACTTAGGTATCTTAACAGGTCAAAACTGCCTGTTAGTGTCCACTACTTCCAGCCATATATTTACTTAAAATAACTGGATATCTCGCCTTTTTTCTAGTTAGTTAAATTATGTGGATAACAAGTATTTTTTCACATAATCATCTGAAAAAAAAGCATGATATCCAGTTAACATAAGTGAAAATGTGATTGGCAGTAGTGGGCACTAACAGGTAGTTAACTTTAGTGGTATTGACTGAATTATACCATACACCGTAGGAGTTAAGATTTTATCAGGTCCATTCTAAAAGTGCTTTTGTTAAACTTGTTTAAGATCAAACTGGATCTATATTTCAAAAATAGCAAAAATTATAATTTCCATCCATATTACTACTGTTTGAATAATGTTTCCAAATGTGTATTGTTAATAAAATTTGTTTTAAAATTTCAGTTAATGATATTTAATGGTATAATATATTTCGACTATATGCATTAAGTGTGCGACAAGGAAGAAATCAGAGTGTCGAGAACTCGTGTAACTTCGTCTATCCACGGAAGTTTCCGAATGATTTTCGGAGAATATCGTGTGTTTACACTTTACACTGTATACCTCATGAATATTCATGTGATTTTTTTTTGTCTTAGTGAATATTAATCAACTCTACTTTGTTTGCCTATGCGACAAAATGACTCTATGAACAAAAATAGACCAGCACTAAGAATTACTCTATAATATGTTTAAGATCCTTTTTTTTTTTTTTTTATTACCCTTTCTAAAATTGACAGTGTTCTTGATTACGAGACCCGTAGTATTTCATAAGAGTGAGAAAAAAAATACCATTTCGTATTATGTAATGACAAAAAATATGTCACTGTAATTATCTAATATTTGTTTCATTGTCGTACTTTTTTAAAAAAAAATATTTCCTTATTAAACCCTTAAGAAGACATCCTACTAAGTCAAGCAAATCCTCCAAAACAAAACAAAACTAAACAAAAGAGCCATGATGGCCCTGGATCGCTCACCTGGTATCATTAGGCTATGTAAAAGCAGGTGACCCCTGGGGCAGAGCCAATTTTGACACCAGGGTCATGATTTGAACAAACTTGGTAGAGGTCTATTAGCCCATGTTACACACCAAATATCTAAACTCCAGACCTTGTGGTTTTTGAGAAGAAGATTTTTCTAGTTTTTTTTTTCCAAAATAAGTATATGTAAAATCAAGTGATCCCTGGGGCGGGGCCAATTTTCACCAAATATCTAAACCCCAGGCCATGTGTTTTCTAGTTTTCTAAAAAGAGGAATTTTCAAGTTATTTCTATATTAGCCTATGTAAAATCAGGTGACCCCAATGGCAGGGCCAAATTTGTCCCAAGGGCCATGATTTGAACAAACTAAGTATAGATCCACTAGACAATGCATGATTCATGATTTGAACAAACTTGGTAGAGATCTATTAGCCCATGTTACATACCAAATATCTAAATTCCAGGCTTTGTGATTTCTGAGAAGAAGTTTTTTTTTCTATATTAGCCTATGTTTAATCAAGTGACCCCTGGTGCTGGGTCAAATTTGACCCCAGGGTCATGATTTAAACAAACTTGGTAGACAGTCATAAGATCATGCTACATACCAAAAATCAAAAGGCTAGGCGTTGTGGTTTCGGAGAAGAAGATTTTTTCAAGTTTTTCCTATATTAGCCTATGTTTAATCATGTGACCCCTTGGGC
The DNA here is from genome assembly GCA_021229015.1 of Solen grandis. Taxonomy (NCBI): domain Eukaryota; kingdom Metazoa; phylum Mollusca; class Bivalvia; order Adapedonta; family Solenidae; genus Solen; species Solen grandis. Next base: position 26,036,522 of record CM037784.1, read on the forward strand.
GGGGCCAATTTTGACCCCAGGGTCATAATTTTTACAATCTTGGTAGAGAGTCAATAGATCATGCTACATACCAAAAATCAAAAGGCTAGGCCTTGTGGTTTCAAAGGAGAAGATTTTTAAAATTTTCATTTTTAAAATCTATATTTAGCTCCTGTGACCTAGATTTTTGACCAATCAAAATAATTTTAACAACTTTGGTTAAGGGCCCCATAATGAACATTCCTGTAAAGTTTTATCAAAATCCAGTTAGTAGTTTAGAAGGAGATGTTGTTTAAAGAAATTGTTGACGACGGACGCACGCACGCACGGACGACGGACAAAAGGCGATCACAAAAGCTCACCATGAGCACGTTGTGCTCAGGTGAGCTAAAAAGGAAGAAAGAAACAGCAACAAAACATGAATGCGATTGGAACGGCGATAACACATAGAGCAAAAAGTAAAAAGTTATCAATTGGAACATGCTGTGATTATAAAGCGACATAAGGAGGGTTGGACATGTAATCACCGTAAGTATTAAGTCAACAAAAGATAATGTTACCTCCACGTTTCCTGTGTACGGGATGCACGAGTCGATTGCGGTTCCTCCATCACAACTTGGTACGGACACTCCTTAACACAGGCAGCGACGTGGAGGTTTGAATAATGCCTCTGATCACATAGTCTTACAGAATCCTTATTTGCAGGTCTGCGTTGCTATGGAGACGCAGGCTAAATATTCGTTCAAAGATGAGGAATGAGACAGAGAGAAAATGACAGGTTTCCATAACTCGACATAATCATGATTCTTAATGGGGATAAGAGATCAAGATCAAGTCTATCGATACCTTATTTTATTTCACATTATTGTTTGTTGCTTCATTTCTAGACATTATACAAAGTTGAAAACAATTCTATCCAATAGATTTTTCACTATGTTTCAGTAATAAACATACTGCGTTTTGCTTTAAAAGAATCTGACATTGAGAAAGACACAAAAGAGAAAAAAAAAAGTCACTTTCATGGGCAGACAACTCAAAAAGTAAGATGGGGACAGCCAAAGTTTGTTTCTAGTGTGATTCTCTATAATCATGCAGAGTTTATGAAAGTTCTCTCCACTAGTTTTAATTTTCCTTCTTTATCTATATAGTAAAATACTGTTAAATGTAGACCGACCCCGATGGCCGAGTGGTTAGATCGTCCGCCTCGAGAGCGTGAGGTCGTTGGTTTGATCCCCGGCCGCAACATACCAAAGTCGTAATAAATGGTACTGGTATAGATCCCTTGCTTGGCACTCAGCATATAAGGGTAGTTGCAGGACTGGTTGGTCTGGTGTTAGGATAATGTGACTGTGTGTGTTATGCCGCATGTCTACGGCGTGATACTGCAGTGTGGTAGCACTATATCTGTCTCAAGTAGACATCGTCTCCAAATGACTGAAATACTGTCGGTGGGACGTTAATCCCAACAAACAAACTGTTACTGTTGCGCCTTTAACGCTTTAACAGCAGTATAATACATCTGGAACTAGCTTGTAAATCAAAACGCTGAAGGCACTGAAGTTTTGTGTGTCTCAAGTGGAAGATGGTTTGACGAGCTGCAGATATGCTTGGTTACTTGGTTTTTGCCAAATATCAAACTTATATCAAAATAATAAACGAGTGTTCATATAGGGAGAGTAAGAGTGGCGAAGTGCTTATTGTAAACAGTCTGTTGAAACAAATGGTGCGTTTATCTTTAATTTCTTGTAATGACCATGTTAACGTAACGTCAAAGCGGGGTTATAGGCATTGCGCCAAAATTTGACCCCCGTTTATTAAATTTACTTTGATAAACAAAAGAAATGCGACAATACTGTTCTCTAAGCACTATCAGCGCTTTGATTTGTACTACCAAACGACGGCACAGTTTCTATTTATAGATGCAAATCAGTGGCCCCTTACTGTGTCCTTAGTAACATACAGGTATCGCCATTCTATAGAGCAACACATATCTCCTGGAGGTATCTGAGATAGCTTGATGTGATTATTAGTAAGTTACACGAATTTGTATCGGAATTCAAGCTTTCTATATGGACCATTGTAACACCACTAAATAACCGAAACCTGCACATCCACCATCCAAATTCAGGCACGAGCCACCTTTGCACCGAAAGAAACTCTACTCCTCCGCATGGTGAAGTGAAAGTTATGCAACATCATAGGGAAAATATTTCTTTTGTGCTTTTATGCTACATACAATTTTTGTGTCTCGTAAATATTTATTTTTTACTCAAAATTAAGTTTTTAAGACTTTGGCTGAATCTCAGCATACCTGTGTTGTAGAATTCTGTGCAAATGGTCGATCATTCATTCAAAATGAAGCGGTTATTCGGTTTTAAATGTAGAGAATGGGACCCCCAAAAAGTAGGTACTATAGTTGTATTTCGTCACACACAACTAAAAACTGGTCCCTATGAATGATGCATATTAGAGAGACCCGTTGTCAGGATAATGAAATGCCACTAGTATGGTATATAAGCGAGGCATCGTGTTGACAAAGGTCGCTATATCAGCGAATTATGGTCGATGGGACGTTAACTGCATGCTAAAAAGGAAAACAAAAATAAATCTAAGGGTACCTGTACTTTTGATACACGTGTATTCAATACACATAATTTACTTAAAAGGGCCTCCGTGGCCGATAGGGTAAAGTCGCTGACTTAAACACTCACTCAGCCCCTCACCGCGTGGGTTCGAATCCCGGCAGAGTCATTCGGATGTTCATGTGAGGAAGCCTTCCAGCTGGCTTACGGTAGGTCGGTGGTTCTACCTGGATGCCTCCGTGCATTCGGGGTCTTCCTCCACCTGCAATTAGCTGGACGTTGCTATATGACTGAAATACTGTCGAAGCGACGGTAAACTCCATTAGTCAAGTCAAGTCAAGTCAAGTCAAGTCAAGTCAATATAGTTTATTATTTTATTTTGGTTAAGGGTCTAGACTTTCGCAGACTCCTAGGAGAAGCGCTAGAGTTATTTTGGTAATTGCTTACATATGCCACTTCTGTCTAAATTGGTGTTTAAAAGAAGGATGGTATAGTCGGATGATTAATAGATTAATAAATTCTAATTAACAGAACACATCTTCTCCAGTTCCGTTTAATAAAAAAAAATATTCTAGATTCCTGTTCCTACGGAAACCTGTCACTCAGCGTTTGGTAATTGTTTGCCAAAAGTGGATTCATTTGGTGTAATTTATTTGAATTCTAGGTTTAACTTGTCTAGCTATAATATTCTAAGGATAGTCGTATGTCAGTTAAATATTGTTTTATGGATGATTGTAACATGTCCTTTATGCTTCAATTCATCATGCACAATTATAATACAGACTACTGCTATGCCGCGATAGTGCTCGTTTAACCCTTTCCCTCATAGAGGACACCATGAAAAGACCTATGCGAACAGCATAAAACCAGATCAGCCTGCGAGTAACATCAGGTTTTATGCTGTTCGCTGCTCCTCAGTGGTCTGGAAATGAGGATTTTGTAATTAAATTTGGTAAGGTTTAACTGTGGTTTTCTGCAGATCAGTCTTTATGTGGTGCCTATTGAGGGCGTCAAAATGAGTCTATATGAGGGAAAGGGTTAAATTACGAAACATCTCCAGAAGCTATGAAAAAACAGTCCTCTATCGCTAACATTTCAGGATTTTACTTTTATTTTACTTTTCATCGTTGTTACTGGCGATCAAAATAAAAATAAATTAATTAAAATTTCATAAACAATAAATATTTGTAAGTATCCATGATATTAGGAATTTTAAATTAGATTAGGAACACTTGCCAGCATCCCTGTTTAACATTTGTTTATCGCAGCGACGGTAAACCCCAATACAACAACAATTATATATGGATAACGAAACTGAAATAAAGAGCATTCAAGTGATTTACAACATTTGATAAGAAGTGAAGTATTTTGGTAACAAGAACGATGAAATGTGCCCCTTGTCCTTTAGAATGTAAAGGCCCGGTCACACCGCAAGAACTTTGCTGGAGCGTTCCTGGAGCGGTGAAAAAATTTCATCACCGCTCGTTACCGTTCACCAGACGTTGGCCCCCGTTAAGGCAACGCCATATACGCTCGGCCACCGCTTATGGTCCCTCCTACCGCTCCGAAAGTTTTGAGCTGCATAAAATGTTGCGAGCGGTGAGGAGCGGGCAATTTTCCGCTCCGGCAAAGTTCACCACCGCTCCAACAACGCCCAGTCAAAGTTTGGCACCGCTAGACGCAAGTTCGTGGACGCTTGGGTCCGCTAGGCCAACGCAGAAATCTTGAACGCTGGACAACCGCTGCTTCGCCAGCTTTGCCCGGGCGGTGATTAAACGTTGCACAAACTTTGGTGGAGCGGTTGTAAGCGTTTTACGAGCGGACACGGGATTGCTGGAACGGTGTCGGGCGTTGAAGCAGCGATCCATTGCGGTGATGAACTTTGGTTTGGCGTTGGTATGGAGGTGTCGGAGCGGGACCAGAATTTGGCTATAAATACGGGGAGAAATGGACCAGGAGCCCATTTGGAATCGAGCTGCCGTTGAGTGCAGACCTCATGTACATCGAATTTTCTCAAAGTTACAGTAAAACTGTACTACCATGGATGCTGAGAGACTTGCTATGATTGGTGCACTAGTCCAGCAGCAGAATCGGAACCTCCTCAGATTGCAACAAGCTGTTGACAGAAGGGGAAGAAAGAGAAGAAGGAGAGACAGAGTTGTGTGGGTCAGACAGTGGATACTGAGAAGGCCTGAACATGGACTATATTACAAGCTGATGGTGGAGCTGAGCGATCCGTTCAGCTCCGTAGTCAAAAGCGGTATGCCGCTAAACCAACTTTAAACCCCCGCCAAGCCAACGCCCGCATGCGCAGAACGCCGCTCTATCAACGCTCGCGTCACCGCTAAACCAACGCTCGCTACCGTTAAGCCAACGCTATAGCAACACCGGCTTCAGCGGTGCACCGCTAAGGCAACGCCCGTGTTTTCGATTTTTTCCCATTTTGTGCGCGGTGATGAGCGTTGTCGAAATTCGGTCCCCTCTCCCTACCGTTCAAGGAACGCTCCAACAAAGTTCGGGCGGTGTGACCGGGCCTAAGTATTTCTCAGTACCAAGTTGAAATTTGTACCTGCGCATGCGTGTGTCGCGCAGTAAGAAGTGATCTTGTATCAGACCAATATAGCCTGAGGTTAGGATCACAAATAGAAAAGACAACCGTTATAACATATCAAACGAAATGTGTCGAACTAGGCAAAACAGTGAAGTACCGAATAAGACATTGCATTACCACTTTATTAATTGTTTATGACATCTAAATAGAACTAGGTTTTGTTTTGAAAAAAGGTCCTTCATACAGAATTCTTCGTACTTAAACATTTGTTTAATAAATCAAAAGACTTAAATTCTTTTCTCCGATATATCATTGGTGGAATTAAAACATAAAATAAAAGGGTATATTTACAAGAATCATTAGCCTGAATTGGCATAATTGACCTCTACCAGATTGAATTATACATGTAGAAATGCATAAAGATATTTCCTGAATAAAATGAAACATACTGAAAGACATCTAAGTAGTTTAAAAAATCTAGAAGCTCAACTTTTTCAGTCATTGAAACACTTCCCTTATTCAGGTCCAGTTTTTTCATGTTGTTTCCGTAATTGTAATCTATGTCACTTGTCATGAATGTTGAATGTGAAACTTTTTCAATCTGATGTTAAAGACAAGGAATACTTTTGAGATGCATTATTTCGAAGATTTTGTTTCACGTATTGTCATGGTTACAGACAATATAAATAATTACATTTTTGTCCCTGATAAAATGTTCCGTAATGCGAAGCAATGGACTTGCAGGGAATGCAAAGTGTTTTTTTTATGCTAATGATTTTTTTTAATGAAATTATGGAAGAGACCTTCAACTTCACAAATAGTTGTTTTCTGTTGCTACAGGTATAATACATGCTCTTTGTGTCCTTTAAGCAGTGTCTGTGTCACCTAGGGATCACTTTTCCGTCGGCTGCCTATCCGTCCGTTTGTCTGTCTGTCCGTCTCACTTTTTCCGACACGCTTCAGCAGGTGACAAACACTCTCGTTATTAAAACAATATCATGAGGAAATTGAGGAAAAATATCCATAATTTTCAACAATATAAGAAAACGTATAGTAAAAGTGTCTCTATAAGACTGCACAAAATTTGTAAGATTATTTAAAAGGAATTTTGTATTGTTTGATCAGTGCTTTTCAAAAGTGATACAGTACAACGCTTAAAATGGCCATTTTCGGAACACATCATAGATCTTATTTCAAAAACAGGCGATGTTAATTACGAAACAAGATCTGTCAATGTCACTGTGCATAACTTTTATAAGCACTTCCTTTTTCTCAAAGTTTTTCTGTGCCATAGATATAACATAAAAATGAAATCAGCACCAATACCGTGTGAAAGCATACCCGTCTTCATCATACTGTGTTAATTTTCCACAATGTGAAACATCACTGATTGATTTACGACGCCCGTTGTAATTTACTAACTGGTGAGCAGGTTTCAATTTTTGTCATTGTTGTGTGTGTGTGTGTTTTTGTTTTAATGATTTTTGTTGAAATTAATTTTGTTGTTGTTGTGCTTTTGTGATTACCGTCCTAAGTAGGTAGGTAGGTTGGTCGATCGGTCAAGTTTTTACTCAAAGTGGATATTTGGCATAAATCAATATTCCATAAGGTTCACATTAATGAACAATATTTACAACATGTTTATACAACAAAATATTAACAAT
>CM037784.1:26043397-26088397 GCA_021229015.1 Solen grandis
AAATATTTTCTTATATTTTTAACAGTTGATTTAATGATGTACATTTGTCTAAAGTTTCATGATGATGATACATGAAGTTACCTTACAGAAAAAGAAGCTTAAACACTGGTAAACCTGGAGCAGAATAACCAATTTGACCAGGTCATAGCCATAATATTAAATAAATACTACCTGTAAATAATCCATATCATGTCCATATCATGATGTACATGTATGTCAAGTTTCAGAAAGATGTGATGTCATCTTCATAGAAAAAAAAGCTTAAACACAAATGCAAAACAACCAATTTTACCATGTCCATCCAACCATGAATTATTGGTCACAGCCATAAATTTGCATGATTATTAAATAAATCATATCATGATAAACATGTGTACCTCGTTTCATGAAGATGTGAAATCATCTTCACAGAAAAAAAGCTTTAACGCAAATGTAAACCTAAGGCAGAAAAAACAATTTTACCATGTTCATCCAACCGTGAAATATATGTCACAGCCATAAATATGTATAAATAATAAATACATCATATCATGATGTACATGTGTACCTAGTTTCATAAAGACGTGAAATCATCTTCATAGAAAAATAGCTTAAACGCAAAGGTAAACCTGAGGCAGAACACCAATTTTACCATGTTCACCCAACTGTGAAATATAGGTCACAGCCATATATTTGCACAAATATTACATAGATCATATCATGATGTACATGTGTATCTAATTTCATAAAGATGTGAAGTCATCTCCATAGAAATAAAGCTTAAACGCAAAGGTAAATCTGTGACAGAACAACCAATTTTACCATGTTCATCCATAGGTCTCAGCCATAAATTTGCATAAATATTGAATAGATCATATCATGATGTACATGTCACTTGTGTACCTAGTTTCATAAAGTCATCTTCTTAGAAAAAAAACACCTAAACCTGAGGTGTGATGGTTGGACGGACAGACGAACAAACACACAGACACATGTACAGACCAAAAATCTATATGCCCCCCAACAGAGTTGGTGAGGCATAAAAAGAGATCATGTCATCAGAATAACACATGGGTATGTCAAAATATTCAAGCATGAAGATTTGGGCTAAAAGTAGTACCTAGTACCCGCGAGTTGTGTAGAAAATAGTTGGTACTTGAGTACAAAATTATTTACCCGTCAGTAACGGTTATGTGATTTTGGCCTTTTCTATTATCTTGATACCTCATATACTTCTTGTTACTATAACATATATAGACTAAATGTCAATACTGATATTCTTTTACATAATAATCTGCACTCTGTCAAGAAATAATCCTCATATGTGCATTCAAGACAGACATATTTTCCAGGGTGTACAGTCTGTATTGTTAAACACTTAGTGAAATGTATTAAAATCATGACTACTTAAATTGGTTGTTATTACAGGTGCTAAATTGAATTTTTTATTTATGCAATTATTACAGTGTCTTTATCTGTATGGGTACCCGCAGGTAATGGTATAAAAGGTACCCTCATAAAAGCTTAAACTGTCACAGAAATGACTAACATCCACACATACTACTTTATCAAAGTATAGTGCCATTAATCATATGAGGGTTGCCTTGGTCCATTAGTGTATCCGATTACAGATCCAAAGGTTGTGGGTTCGAACCCCGTTGGAGGCAAGAATTATTCATGACCTTCCCAGGCGCAAAGTACTGGTCCAACCCAGGAACCGTCAAGAGGGATAAGTATAAGTTGTAAGAACTTGTTTCTCAATTGACGTAAAATAAATAAGTTTAAACTAACTATCAAAGTAAGGAGGTACATGCCCGGATGCAGAATTTTCAATTGCAGTGCTTAAAATATGATTGTGATGTCAGTGCTAGTGAGGTCCATGGGCATGCTCCCCCGGAGAAAAACTGTTTCTAGGAAGATGGAAATGCGTTCTGAGAGGTATCTGAAGGGAAATATGGTAGTTTTTTTTTTAGGTTGGACATATCATTTATATAGTGAAATCTAAGCTTTGGGCTAAACTGTTTTATTGCTTGGGGTCGCAATCTTTTTGGGGCATGGTCCCCCAAAGAAATTTTTTTCTAGGAGGACTGAGATGCAGTCTGAGTGTTAACTGAGGGAAATATGGTAGCTTTTTTTTAAGTAAGATACATGATTTATATATATAAATCCATAGTTTTATTGCGTGGGGTCGAAATTTTTGCATCAGTGTTTTTTTTTCTTTCAATTGCAATGTACATTTTTTTTTTTTTTTTCTGTTTTGACAAGATTCTTGACCCACGACCCTCATGTCATTGGGCCGCGATGCTTTAATGAGAGATGAATGACAACTCTGCTTGGAGATTGTTGTATCAGACGGGCAGTTAACCAGTTAACTAACCATTGCTCTTGGGAAGGACCCATACTAAATTCACATCCTCTGTAAAATTTCTCACCTACAAAATCATGGTCGGTAGCTGGGGCTTGAACTCACAGCCCAAAGTTAAAATATGAAAATGAAAGTTATTGTTAAGTTTATTATTTTCTTGGCAGTATACAGTCATGGAGTATTACATTATATTTTGGTACACTATTAAAAATAGCATTATTTCGTTAAATTTTATTAAATTTTATTTTCACTGACATCTCTATTATTGTTTATTCATTGTTATAAATATGATTACTTTTAATTTAAATGCATATGTTTATGTTTATCTTATAATCTGTAAGAGAGAGGGAGGGAGGGAGAGAGAGCGCTTAAGCTATCCATGAAATAAATATTAGGATTTTTCTTGTTACAATCATGATTATGCAGTTAAAAGTGCATTTTTCACACTGGGTTTGATTTGTTCCTCGTTTATCAATTTTACTATAATATGCACAATAAATGCAATAAATTCATATTTTTCGCTATCAGTGCATTAATTGACGTCTGTGGCATGTACATTCAGAAAAAATAAAAGTGTTTAATTCAGATTAAAGCAGAAACAGTGCCATTGCCTTGCAGTTGACAGTGGAAATAAGTGACAGCGGATGCTTTCTCAGCATGCAGAGTTCTGCCTGTGTGACTGGTCATTTGGCTAACTTAATTTCAGTAAGGGGCTCATGATGGGGATTTCCACAACTGACCACAAGCATTTGCCCAATCAAGGCAATTTCAGTCACCTAGAAAATTGTATGAATAGGCCAGCTGGGGGGGGGGGGGGGCGGCTTGAGCCCCCTAATCCCCCATGCACCCCTTCCCGGGTGAATCTGGGCCTGAGGTATGTTCTAAATGTTAAAAATAAGGAAAACAGTAACAAATCTATTTTAGTACAATGAAATTTAGTTTTGAGCCAATCTATTAATAGCATCAGTGACCTTGACCTATCAAATCTACTCAAAGTATACAGGTACTAACTTTGATTGAAATATCTCATTTCCTGAAATAAAGATGTTATTAAGAAAAATCCATTTTGCAGACAGTAAACAGTAACACAAAATTTATTTTATTAACAGTGACCTTCACCCGTACATCAAACGCGATTCAATTTATACCCTTCAAACATTCGTTTGCGGGACTAAAATTATTAACTCGTTTCAGCCCAAATGCAGACCAAACACTTCAAACAGTTGTGCTTAACTGGAGGAAAGCCGGTCTACAACAAAATGCGGCATTAATTTAAACCTTTGAATAATAAGAAAAAATGTTTCGAGTCACACTCTCCGATTTTGCCATTTACAATGATTTGCACATGGCAAAACACGACTGACATGAGAAATAAATAATAAATTAATTGCTATTATTATAATGTAACCTGCTTACCGGTACGATCTGGTCCTTAGTAGAGCATCACATTCGGTCTGTATGCGTCCTTGACCTTAGCGAAAATTTTGCAAAATGCCTATAAACACGTCTGATGTGACTTTTTCACACGACAGTGTCACTAATTGATACGTAGCTGACTGAAACAAAGCAGACATACACCATGTCGAAATATCGCATATCATATAACATGGCATTCAAAATATCATTATACAGTATTTTATTTTTCAAAACATAAATCTTGTTAAAATATTCATTGACGTGTGGTATATATAAGATACACTAAAACATTAATCAGTGTGATAAAGAGCAGTAGGATATCTGACCTTGAAAACCGGCAAAGAAATGTTTATTTTGGAAATTCCATGTCGGGTAACAAATTTTCTATAATAAGTATATCGTGTCAAGGGGACTGCTCTTAATTTTGAGAACGAAAAGCTAACATTGATGCCTATCCACCAAAACATTAAGGTAACTATATTACTAAAAATACATCCATTAAAACATCTGATAACGGCTAAAAAGAGTTCTGAATTGTTCATGCAACTACACGTGTATATATCTTGCGATGTCATGTGACTACCTCATTCACCATATGTGCATATCTATCTTTTTCAAGCTAAAAACATGGAAGTAACTCAGTCCATTACGATGTAAGACACGAATACGAGTAACATGAAAATCATTTTCGTTTATAGTCACTATGGAAGAAAAACATATCTATATGTGTTTTTCACATTAAATTTGATAATAACCATGCAATACCATAGCCATAGCTGGGTCTTTTACTACTAAATTAAAACATTATGTATTAAAGTTAGGACATATTTTATTCTTGAACAAGTAAAATCAAACTTTTATATATCGGCCTACAAATCTCGGACGATCTGAAGCAACACATCATGAAAAGGAAACCGCGTCTACTTTTGGTTTCCTCAGGAGAAATCTATATAACTGCCCAAAAGAAAGCAGAAAAATGCTTGGAATGTGGCGCTATTATATGGGACCCGTGCCTGAAAAAAAAAGCTAGAAAGAATACAAAAAATACAGAGAGAGGAGCACGATTTATAACAAAGGACTACAACAGGGAAGAAGACTTTATAACAAATGTGTAAAAAATGTGTAACGTGTCCGAGCGGTCTGAATAACTATACATACGTATTAAACTAATTTTCCTCATTGATTTTAATGGCCATATATAATTAAACAAATTAAAGGTAAGCTATGAAATAAATACACGAGGCCGATTTTAGAACAAGAGGACCAAGATGGCCCTAAAGATGTTCACCTGAGAAAAAACACCATCATTGCCTGTACAATTAGTTACTAAATTATAGCATAATTGTACTGAATGCATAATCCATGAGATCATTTCATCCATGAACCAAACTGACATTCAGTGCCTGTGGTCAAAATTTGAAGTCAAACTTGATGGCTATTATTAACATTACAAGAAATTTTGAAAATGATTGCTTAAGAAATGAAGATGCAAGAGTGCAAACAACATGAAATCTGGCATTTTTTAACATTACAAGGGATATAACTCCTGACGTAATTGGCCGATATCAGCCATAATAGAACTTGGCCGAAAGAATATGGCTATAAATATTTTTCTAAATTTTGACGATGATTACTTGAAAAATTAAGATACTAGAGTGCAAACAAAGTGAAATCTGGTATTGTTTAATATTAAAACGTGCATACCTCCTAACCTAATTGGCCTAGATAAGCAAAAATCGATACTGTCCAAGAAATTATAGCTGTAAACATTGTCATGAAGTTTGAAGATGATTGCTTTAGAAATGAAGATGCTAGAGTGCAAACAAAGTCTGGCAGTTTTAATATATGAAAAGGGGCATAACTCCTGAGCTAATTGGCCAATATCAGCCATAATCGAACTTGGCTGGATGAAGATTATTGGTCAAATTAAAACTATGTTCATAAAGTTTGAAGATATGTCATAGTTAAGAATTGAAGAATGAGCTAGAGTGCAAACAAAGTAAAATCGGGCTCTTTTTTTTTTATATTCAAAGGGATATAACTCCTGACATAAGATGCTGATATCAGCTATAATTGAACTTGGCCAAGAGATTATGGTAATAAAAATTGTTGTAAATGTTTGAAGATGATTGCTTAAGAAGTGAAGATGCTAGAGTGCAACAAAGTGAAATATGGCATTTTTTAATATTAAAAGGGGCATAACTCCTGACATAATGGGCCGATATCAGCCATAATCGAACTTGGCTGAGAGATTATGATAATAAAACTTGTCATAAAGTTTGAAGATGATTGATTTAGAAATGAAGATGCTAGAATGCAAACAAACTAATTGTGGACGACGGACGGACGACGGACATTCATCAATCCTAATAGCTCACCCTGAGAACATTGCTCAGGTGCGCTAATAATTGTTACAACAAATACTCGCCCCCAATAATTAATGTTCAATTAACTTAAGAATCAGAGTTAGAAAACAAACTAAATTTTAACTTCATGTATAATATAATACAAATTATACCGAGCTCTAAAAGGAATTCGTCATATCAGTCCTAACTTACTACTTGTTTCCAACTCTGAACTTCAAATCCTACAATGTTACACCACACCAGATTTTGCAATGCTTTCTGCGTGCAATAGTGACTCTGGAGTAAATTACTTAATTTTCCTATTTCTTCAACTGCTACCCGGCCAGCAGGGTCTTACAAACTTACCAGATAGTGCAATGCAACTGCGTAAGAAAGCAGGAATGTTTTGAATGTGCCGACTTACAACATGTGCAAGCGGATCGATACCATTATAGTCATGATCAGATTGAATATGATTTTATCAAACTTATGTCGTATCACCTGGCAGAATTCACGCGCTCAAAGGTGACAGACCAACTGACTTACAACAATCCTCTTCCTTCCACTCAAATCAGCCGTTGGGGGCTGCTCAAACTTTAGCGATAAGATCCTTACCGTGTTGTTTAAAATCAAAGCGCTGAAGAAGGCACTAAAGTTGAGTGTGTCTCAAGTGAAGGAGTGTTTGATCAACAAGTTGCAGATCTGCTGGGTAATTTAATTTTTGCCAGATACCAAACTTAAAAAAAATAATAAATATTTTGTTTTAGATTTGCTTCCTTTTGATTTAAATATGCATACTGATATAAATCTTACAAACTGTAGGCAAGAAAAACAGGCGATGTGCTAATTGTTAGCAGTCCATTGAAACAAATGGTGTGTTTATCTTTTCTTGTAACGACCTTAACGTAAGGTTAAAGCGGGTTTATAACGTTGCGTTCATTGGCAAAATTTGATCCCCGTTTATTAAATTTACTTTGAACAAAAAAAAATGTAACAAACCTGTTCTCTCAGCGCTATCAGTGTTTTGATTTGTAATCAGTATTTGACGGTACAGTCTCTATCTATAGATTGAAGTAATTATGCAAAAAAGTTGATTTCGGATGGTAGATATACAGGTTTCGATCATTTCATAGTGTAACAAATAACCCCAGGAGGTATCTGAGGTCGATATGTTGATGTTATTATTACATGGAATTGTATCGGACTTCAAGCTTTCTACATGGGTTAATGCAGGCCCGGTCAAGATTTTTTCAACTGGGGGGTGGGGGGATTGTAATGTCAGTGCTAGGGGGTCCGGGCATGCTCCCCCGAAAAAAAAATGATTCTAGGATGACGGAGATGCATTCTGAGGGGTATCTGGGGGAAAATATGTTAGCTTTTTTATAGTAAGATATATGATTTATATATTTAAATCTAAGCCTTGGCGGGCATGCTCCCCAGGAAAAAATGATTTTAGGATGAAGGAGATGCATTCTGAGGGGTATCTTGGGGAAATGTGCTAGTTTTTTTATAGTAAGATATATGATTTATATATTGAAATCCAAGCCTTGGGCGGGCATGCTCCCCCGGAAATAATATTGATTCTAGAGTAACGGAGATGCATATTCTGAGGGGTATCTTCGGGAAATATGGTAGCTTTTTAATCGTTGGATATATGATTTATATACAAATGCTTGTGGTAAGAAGTGGAAATCCCCATTGTGAACCCCTTACTGAAATAAAAGTTAGCTAAATGACCAGTAACTCAGGCTTGCATATCCCTGAATCTAACAATAATCATAAATAACAATAAGTAGGTAAGAATCTATGAGATAATAGGTTAGGATTGTCTATTGATGATATTACATTTATTTTATTATTATTTGCTGATGATATGGTTATTGTTAGTAAGTCACCAGCCGATTTACAAAATAGTTTAAATATGTTAAAAGAATATTGTAGCTCATGGAGTTTAGAAGTAAACTCAGACAAAAGTAAAATAGTTGTTTTTAGAAAAAGAGGGCCCGTTAAAGCAAATGAAAAATGGATTTATGATAATACACCGATTGAAATAGTAATAATATAATAATTCATAAAATGTATAATTCTTTATTAAATGACTGTAATAGAGGCAAGAGGAATTGGGCCTTTCAGGTTAAAGATTTATTGGACAAAAATGGTTTCTCTCATGTTTGGCTTAATCCAAATAGTATCGATCGTAAATCATTTCATTTATTATTTAAAGAAAGATTGATTGACCAATTTAAACAGGCTTGGTTTACAACTATATTTAATGGCGAATCCTTTCGCCCATATAAATCTATTAAAACATGTTTTGATTATGAATTTTATTTGGATAAGTTGCCAAGAATTTATCGAATATTTCTTTCAAAGTTAAGACTTTCGTCACATAATTTACAAGTTGAAGCTGGTAGGTACGGTGCAAATAGAGTTGAATATTGCCAAAGGTAATGTAATATTTGTAGAAATGGAGATATTGAAGACGAATTTCATTTTGTATGTGTTTGTAATGCTTATAATGATTTACGTAAGTTATATTTGAAAAGACAATACTATGTTAAACCTAGTGTTTGTAAATTTATTAATATTATGAAATCTAAGAATAAAACAGTTTTGCTAAATTTATTAAACATGCTTTTACTTTACGTAATACCATTTTATCTGTTAATGAAACATAGATTGTGTATTTTTGTTCTGCACATCTTTCTCTCTTTGTATTTTATTTACACAGTAGCATTATGTAAGCCGTGCGTTCATACTGAATACTTGAATTGATTAAAAAGATCTTATTTACGATACTATAATTTTTTCTGTAATTATTTTGTTCTGTGATAGCTATGTGGACTGCATTGTGCTTTGTATAGCATTTTGTTCATCCTCACATTATTATTGTATTAAGTAATCTACATACAAATGCATATTTATTTAGAACTTGAATATTTTTTGCTTAGTTGTTTGATACATGTACTCTCTCTCTTTCTCTCTTTATAGTTGCCATCGTAGACCATGGCATGTGACTTTTGTTGTTTTGTTATTAAAATCATTGGATCATGAAACAAAAAACATGTATATGTTTACGTTACTAAATAACATATTTGAATCTTGAATCTTGAATCTTGTTAATGTAACGCTATAAAATGATTGAAACGCAATCTATAAATAGAGATTGTGACGTCACTAGCTTGCACTAGTCATTCAGACCGGTGTTGACACATTGGATTGAAACCTGCATATTAATTTACTATCCAAAATTATCTAAGAGCCACTTTTAAATCAAAATAAACTATATTCCTCAGCATGGTCAAGTTTTGCAACATCTTAGAGAAATTAGTTCTTTCATGTTTTTATGTCACGGACGATTATTGTGTCCCGTAAATTTATATTTATTTTAACACAAAAATGATTTTTTAACACCTTTGCTTAATTTCAGCATTCCAATGTTGTAGATTCATATACAATTGTTCGAATGTGAGGAAGCCTTCCAGCTGGCTTGCAGTAGGTCGGTGGTTCTACCCGGGTACCTCTGTGTACTCGGGGTCTTCCTCCACCTGTAATTAGCTGGACGTCGCTATATGATTGAAATACTATCGCAGCGACGGTAAACCCCAATACAACAATACAACAACAACAATTGTTCGACGTGTGACGTCACACACAACTAAAAAGTACAATCCTCGGTGTTTGTGATTGTCTATGAATGGTTATTTACAAACACCCTTATTTCAACGCGCATACTACCAGAAATATCTTAGAGGCGTGTAAATGTTAGAGAGAAAGAGAGAGATTTTACGCTTAGCAAACCTTTGGTAGTATTTTAAATATAGGTAAAATTTGTTTAATGTATGGAATTATATTTTGACCAATGAGATTGCAGTATTTTTTAAATTTTTCGATCGGTTTAACTCGTTTAACCACTTGGTTTAATGGGTAACTTAGTATATACGACCAATCTTTGTGCGCATGCGTGTAGAGATGGATAGTAACGTCAAAACATAATTCCATACATTAAGTTAGTAGGTTAATGTTTGTTATCCCTCGATAACAAACATTAACATATAATATACCTTCGATAACAAACATATTAACCTACTAATGTATGGAATTATGTTTTTACGATACTGCCCAAGTCCACCTCAACACGCATGCGCACAGAAGTTTATCACAGATGCAGAACGTATACTATAAGTATTGGTTACCCATTAAACCTATAGTGGTTTAACAAGTTAAACCGATCGAACATTTTTGAAAAATACTGCAACCCATTGTCAAAACATAATTCCATACAATTTTCTATTAAATATATTCGTGAAAGGATATGTTTTACACGTCTGCCGTATTCTCAGTCTTATGGGCATTATTTCGGAATGATCTGTATTTATGCTAAGATTTGTTGGTCCAAGATATTGATTTTAGACAGCATTTTTTTTCAACAATTTTGAATAGTATTGCTATCATTTCTCCATTAAGATTCAATAACATGTTACTTGTTGACGTTTGAAGCATTTTCAGTTGCAGCAGAGTAAGTGCTTGAATAATTACAGAACTGTTTATCTTGCTATTTCCTGACTGATATGCATATTTAACAGGAATCCGTGTATCACTCTATGGGGCCGCTCTATGGAGCAGAGATATCCGGCTCGTAATCCAATTTGACATATATACATGTACTATAGAGACAAGGTAAACAACTCCCTCAATCGGCAAAGTATACCGGTTACGTTCGTCGCCGATATTTTCATTACACTTCAACGTACTTCTATGATACCATTGTCAATCGATAGGTCGATAGATTTCGTACATTTTGCTATAAACACCTTTTCATTGGTTTTTAACAATGTTTCAAACTTTGAGAATTTATGTTATTTTTTTCTTACTCCATCGCAAGCTAGACGTTTTTGCAAATGCTACACTTTAACCGTCACTATTTAAACATCCATTGAGAGACATTCAATATGAATGGTAAGTGTTTACAAAAATGTAATTGATTCTGACATTTCTGGATACAAATCACATCAATATACTGTTTAAAAGTTTAAAAATTCAATGATGTTTATGATTTAACTGGATCAGGTTAATCATTACTGCTTGAATGTACTCCTTACAACGAACATTTTTATTGGCTGATTTCTGGTGCAGTCTTGTGATCAGCCAATGAATACGTTGAAAGTGTAATCTCTACTGAGATCCGCTCCGGTTATTTTTTCCGTATTGGCCTTCGCTGGATCTCTACCCAGGCCTTATATAAAAGCTTCGGGAAATTTACACCGATACCCCTACCTCGTTTCGGCCGTTCAAATTGATTGTTTTAGGATGCACACCTAAAAATTCACGCATGTCTAGTGAGAAGACATATTTTCCTTTCCATTTTATTCAACATCATGTTCTTAGCTTACTGATTTCATGAAAAACAGCGAGTTACAGAGGAGAAACATCTTTGCGTGACCTTCTCAAATGACTTTAAATTTTTCAGCAAACACGTTTTGAATTGGCAGGGCCTCAGAGGGGCCATTCATAGGCACCTTCCCCTCTTAAAATGTCTTTAAATGCATGCAGTTTTCACATCTGAAAAAAAAAAGGCCTGCTTTGTATATTAAGAAGAACGTTTACATTCATAGAAAAAGACGTGTTTCTCAACTTTATTAAACCCCAATCAGACTTCACTTAGAATACAGTTTGGTAGTGTGGTCAACCTATTTAAAAAATGATATTTACCTCATTGAGAATCTAAAACATCATGCTACAAACTGGTCAGAGGGATAAAAGATCTGCCATATGAAACACACTTACAGACATTGGGGCTGCCAACTTTGAAATTAGTCAAGAAAGAAACAACATTATTCAAGTGTTCAAAATTAGTAATGAAAGTTATAAGTGTATTTCTCCACAAAAGCAGCATAAGTTAGAAAAGGGCCACAGCCAGAAACTGAACAATCCTAGGCACAAAGTTTTCACACAAAGGTTTGTCAATTCATGGAACTCATTGTCAAGTGATTGTGTGAATTTCAACACTCTGTACTCCTTCAAGAGCACCTTCCACAAAACCTAGGAAATTCAGTCTTGATAATCAGGATAAAGCACATACACCTATTAAAACTTATACTGAGATAAGAGCTAGAAATAGGCCAGAACAAGTTAGCTTAGATTGTGGTCTTCATCCCATGTAGGTAGTGAAGTAAGAACTAAATTTTGAATTAACCAGACTGGCCCACAGAAAGAGGAGTTACAAATATTTATATAGTGGCACTCTCTACACTGGGTGTGCCACTAGATGACCGTGCAACATCACACAAGTTCCTTCCATAAAACTGTATGGCTCGGAAGCCCATGCCCCATTAGCCATGTGTATGAAAAATTGCAAATATTAAAATCCGTAACAAATTTCGCAAGGAAAGTATCAAGACACCTTAACTTTTCCATGCAACATACTCTGATGGCTATATATGGGAGGCAATTAAAACTGCATGAGATGTTCAGAGGCATAGACCACAAGTTAGACAACTCTTGACAGGATGTATTGTTAATTGTGGCCCCTTTTGAACTTAAAAATTTTCTCCGAGTTTTGCATGCAACTAAATATGGTTAAAGTCTAGCATGCAGACAAGAGATTTACCGTAATACTTCAATAAGGTCTTAAGGGTCATTAAACAAACATTTAACATAACTTTTGACCAAATTTGATGCAAATTGTGACTATTTCTTTAGTTTTGCATACAACTAGATTTAGTTAATGTTTATACTTTATAGAAATTGCTGTAACTCCTTCGTAATTATACACAAATTAAATGGAAAAAATCTTAGCTGGCACCCTTCTTGTTTATTATCATAGTGTTATCTATATGTTTCACTCACAACTTTAAGAACAGAATAGAATATAGATTTTATTCAGACTTGTACACTGTACATCATCTTAACACATAATGAAAACAATATTAAAATTGAGTCAACTAAAAAAAAAAAATGAAAGCTAATAAGCAGTGGAATAGTTAAGCATACTGTCTGACAGAAAGCTCTTGATATTTTTCAAAGTTTGACAATATTACAATGATTTGGTTGAGTATTATTTTGAAAATGTATGTAAGTCAATACTAGGATGATCAGGAACATGTTAATCTGTCCTAAGTAAAAATTACTTTTATCTGATCTTTAATTTTTTATCTGTGTTTATATAGTAATTGAACAGAATGTAATATTGCTTTTGAGAATAATCTTGTTGGCACTGAAGTGATATGGCATTCAAGTGGTGACTGGTTCACATATGCACAAGTAAGGTAAAAACAGGTTCATTGTACAATAAACCAGTTATAAATTAACAAATGGCCTTTTGTTAATAGTCAACTGTTTTTCTCTAGGTGGCCTGTGTTGCTGAGTGGTTAATGTCACTGACTTACCCCTCACATCCGTGGGTTTGAGCCCCAGCAGGGTCACAGTTCAGTCATGTGATGTAGCTTTCCAGCTATCATACAGTAATATAGGTCGGTGGTTCTACTGGTTGTCTCTGTGCCTCTGGAACTTAAAACTGTTGCAGTGATGGTATTTTTAACAAAAACAACAATTTTTTATTCACTGAATGTCGGTTTCATTATTTGTTACATTTTTATTGGAATATGTGTCAACATTTTACTAGATGGCAGAGGAGAAAAAGTTTGTGCCAATGGATGAGCGAAGGTTTGCAATCATGACGAAAGATTCCATCAAGATGATGGCAGAGAGTGGGGGGCATGCCGATATTTCCGACACGGTGGCTGGTATTATGGGCGAGGATGTCAGCTACAGACTAAGGGAGATAACCCAGGTAAGTATCCCCAGCTCTTTCACCCCTACAGCATTTTTCAGTAGGTTAATCCATTAAATACCCCCAACAAACTAGACTTGACAGATGGGGAATAAATATTTGGTGTGGGAGTATGTTTAAATCATTTTAAGTCCTTTTTTATGATTGTCTGAGCTCTGAATCTGAATGTACCTACACCAAAAATAGCCTCTCAGTGATTTTCACCCCAAAAGACCTGTGAAATACATATTTATGCAAACAGTATCACAATGAAAAAACACAAGTTGAAGATTTCTCATTCTATGATTAGCTCAAAACAATGTCAAAAAATCCACACATATGGCTTTTTGCAAGGGTTGTCTCAGAAATTTATGGACTTTCCTGATATTTTAAAGGTAAGGAAAGAAAACAAACACAAAAATGAGAGGAAACTCCAGAAACAATCCTCAGATAATTAGATCCACAATGACTGTACATTGTGTTCCAGAAGAAGCTCTGGCCACTTTTCTCACAAGATTAGCATATAGTGTCCTGTCTGAAAAATGAAGGATTCCAATTCTTTGTGCAGATTCCTGCAGTTATTTAAGCATCATTTGGAGGTTTTGCCCTAATGAAATATGTGAAAATATATTTTTATGACTCATTGGGCAGAAGCTCAGAGGGGTTAGGCTCAGATGGGGGTATTGTGGTTGTGCACATCTTATTCTTTTGTAAACAAACTGGGATTTTAACCTTATTATGGATATTTCAGCTGAATATCTTTTGTTAGGAGGAATTAAATATTGTAAAAAAAAAAAAAAAAAGAGTTGGTACATAGACAGGTGATGTGAAGACAAAGCTATGGATGATTTTGGAGTCATGGGTCAAGGTCACTGATTCTGACAAAAAATAAAATATTTGTTCCCTTCAAATCGTTATTGTTGGGAATAAGATATACTGTATATGTATAATCATCCTACATGTATCTGAGACATAGAAAGCATGTGTAAAGGCAAAGTTTTGGAATGCTTAACAGGTCAAATAGGTCAGTGTCAGTTTTTAGCTTGCTGGGACGAAGCCCTCAGAGAGCTATTGGATTGGGGTATGTCATTTGGCAGGCAGGTAGGTGGCATCAAACTTTAGTTTCCGCACAATACCTCCAGAACAGATTTATATAATTTTTGGTACACATGTTTATGTCAAAAAAATGAAAGTCAAGTTCAACTTAAGGCAAAATTCCATAACATTTTGACACAGTTTTGGCCCCTTTTTAACTTAGAACATGCAAAAAACACCTCATCTGTGTGATAACTCCCAATCAGGTTGACATATTTAATATGTTTGTCCCCCATGTACCTCATAATAAGATTTAGGTCACATTAGATTTTTAGTAAAATCCATACATTTTGACACAGTTATGACCCCTTTTCAACTTAGAATTTGCATAAAAAACATCTTGTTTGCCCTAGCTTGTTGAAATGATCATATTTTCCAATTTTTTTACCTTGTGACCTTGGATCATTGTAGATGTGAAAACAAAATACATAAGATTGAACATTTATGGTTTGGACAAGTTTCTTCACTTTTATAGTGTGTGTGTGTGTATATATACATGCATATGCATACACATGAGCTGTCCAACATTCAGAATGATATGACAGTCAAAATTAAATAGTTCACATGGAAAATCAATTTTTAAACTCTAGGAAAGGAAGAAACTGAAAGGGGTATTAACTGGTTTTATTTCAGAGACTTCAGCTTGCCAGGAAAGTGGTCTGCTTTGTGAGCTTTGTTGTCCTCTGACAACTTCTTGTTAAAATATTTCTTTGTTTCCCCTAAATTTCTTTAGTTAGGAATGATATATAATCAAATATGGTTGATTAATAGCTGGTGTGAAGATTAAGATAGATTCTGTGTCTGCTTTGAACAAGAAGCCAAAAGCTTACAAAATCAACTTTATATACAAAGTTTTTACTCTTTGATGAAAAGAAATTCAATGGAGATTTTTGTTAGAGTTAGATTATTGAAAACCTGGATTTCCTTCATCTAATGCATTTCTAGTTAAGTTTTAATTTTGCTTTAGATGAATATTAAATTTCCAAGTTATTTTTCATGAATTTATTTTATATGATCAAAAATGACGTAAAAGGAAATATTCAGATACTTATTATTTTCTGCATATGTATTTCTAGAAAAGTGCTCAATTTATGCGGCATGCAAAGAGGAGACGACTGAACACAGAAGATTTCAACAAGGCGTGTAGGAACAGTGACATACCAGTAGGTTTCATTATGAATACAGATAATTTGCTAGATATCTTCTGAAATATGTCTATCCCTCTCTTTCTTTTTACATCAAAATCAGCTCTCTTTTGACAATACTTGGTAAAATAAGCATTTTTGAAAAAAAAAAAGCAAGTTCATGATAAAATCGTAACAGAACAACTATATAAGACTGCGTAATTCAGTCTTGTGGACATTTATATATCAACACTATATGGGCAGATTATGGACTATATAGACAATAACAGTAAAGGTTGCAGATTCATACAGGCCACTTTACCCTTTATCTCATATACTTAGCCCATTTTAACGCATTAGAAAACCAAGCAGTCAGTGATCAAACAGCTCCTCTCCTACAAAGAGCTGTCTGATCTTGGTCTCCTCTGTTTACACACATATAATATTGAATCTCAGGATCTTCACAAACGACATGACAAAGAAAAATCAGTTGTTTCATTCAGTAAATTTAAATTCCCCAAATCATAAACTAGTACATGAATATTTATGAGGTAAAGTTTTACAGTACCTTGTGTATATGATAGTCAGTTTTAGTACACTGGATCTTGTTATTACAGCCTGTACATGGACACGGGTCAGTAGAGTCTCCATCCCCATTCCGCCAGACAAAGGAAGGAGAGATCTACTTTGTGGAGGACCCAGACATTAACCTAGCCACTGTTGCATGCAATATGTATGTTCCTAAACAACTAGGAGATACAACCATCAAGGGTAACCTGTCTTTTTCACTACATTTTCAGATATATAAATGTTAGTGTGTACATTATAGTTATCATTTCATAAGCTTGATACACTAATGTAAAACTAAGGACATAAATTTACAAAGTCAAGACTGATTTTCCTAGAAGTCATATTTAGGCATATCAAGGTCTATACTGCTTGTTACTCATTAGTATCCTTTAGATGTGATGGTGACACTGTAAAACTTGGTCTTTAAGCTTTCATCCAGATCTGGCTTTTGCTGAGAGGATCTCTTATACCCAGGAAACCAATGTTTATAGTGATATACTGGAAACGGCCTTCTGATCAGTCTATCCAAAAGTCTGTGGCAAAACTGTTTCTTTAGTTCTGGTGATATTTCAATGAAAAACCTTCAATGATAGTTCTACTTAGGCATGACTAATTGTGTCATCCATCTACAAATGTAGATGTACTAGAAATATGTATCAATTTTTCATCCATTCAATGTGTGTATACTGGTTAAACCTGCATATTGTATCATTCCATCACGTGTTGCAGCCCACTGGTTGGCCGTCGAAGGTGTCCAGAAAAACCCTCAGAACCCACAAGGTAAGTGCCAGCAGATAGATTAGATATCTGGAAAATGAAAAAAAAAAATAAGTGACCCATGACAGCCAGTAAGATTTGTATTACATGTTTTTGTTTGCTATTCACCAGTAATTCTTACCTGAGAAGTGAACTGTGTTAAATCTACATTTAGTGCCCTGAATGATCCAGTTGGTGTGTACAATATTTTTTGACTTGGAAATGTTTACAGCATGTTCAGCCTCATTTTAGTCTAGCATCAAATGTTCTGTCTGACTACATGTATTGACTACCCTTCGCTATAGGGTCATCCAGACCAGAGGTCAGCCCACTGCTGAAGAAATACTTTGACAAGATGACACAGGCCATCTTGGGGTTTGACTCGGAAATGATGAAGGTGGGTTTGTTGAGCCATGACAGATATTGTGCTGTCAATGATCATTTAAAAATCATGCATAAACTGTGAAAAAATTTTCCTTTCTCCATCAATCTATACTTTTTTATTCATATAGGTTATCATTATTAATATTGTATATCGTTGGCATGTCATGTCTAGCTTGATTTTAAATGAGTTATTGCTCTTTGTTATATAAATTGAATATATTTTGTCAACACTATCACTCAGTTACTTATGGTCCGATTTTGATTTAACTCCACAATTTTGATATAAAGTACAAAGTCTAGTTTCGCATATAATTGGCAGATGATAACTGGCTTGATTTTATGAGTTACAGCTTTCTGTTATATTTATTAAGGATATTTTGTCCACATTATTTCTCAGCTACCATTGGGCAGATTTTCATTTAACTTCACAATAGCTATAAATTTTGCCTTATTTTTATTGCATATTTTTAATATTTTATCTCTCATTTCTCAGCTACAATTGATCCAATTTTGATTTAACTTCACAGTATTTCTAAGTATCAACACTAGTTGCAGATATCCTTGGCATGTCATGATAAGCTTAACCCTTTCCCTCATATAGACTCATTTTGACGCACTCAATAGGTACCACATAAAGCCTGATCTGCAGAAAACCACAGTTAAACCTTACCAAATTTAATTACAAAATCCTCATTTCCAGACCACTGAGGAGCAGCGAACAGCATAAAACCTGATCAGCCTGTGAGTTACTTGCAGGCTGATCTGGTTTTTTGCTGTTCGCATAGGTCTTTTCATGGTTTCCTCTATGAGGGAAACGGTTAATTTCAATTGAGCTACTGCCTTTTTATTGTCTATCAAATATTTATTTTCTGTGATATATGTGTAGGTCTATAAGAGCTCTATCTGGTTTTGGTGTGTTTTTATTGTTATCTTTCAACTTTGTCAAGACTGTCTTTGACATGGTTACAGTAACTGTAACAAAGCAATATCTTGGGGTATTCATCATCTTCATTGATAATTTTTATTTGAATATGTGATAAAATACCATATCATAATGTTATCAAAATTCAGCAGTTTTGTGTATATATGCTTTCATGTTTTTCCATCGCAAAATCTTGAGCTATATTTTAACCTCATCCTCCTGCCTGTGTTTCAGACAGCATTGTCAGACCTGAGAACAAACAGCAGCATCAGCCCACTCCTGCCTCTCTTTATCAGCTTCATCTACAATGGGGTTTGTACTTATATTTCCTGGGCCTGCCATCTTTAAACCTGCATTTCTGTGAAAAACACTTGTTCAATATTATATGATTATTGATCTGTATGTATTATATGACATTATGCTTAAACAGCTGTTTCTGGTTCATATTACCATCACATATTATCTTATATTTAACATGTTACATATAACTTATAGGCTGAATTACAACTGTGTCATGCACATATATTCTATATAATACATATTGTGTTGAATTTAAACAGCTAGATTAAATGTGTTTGATGTGACTAACTTGAATGGAAAAGGTGCATTTTTCATATGATGTTGAAAATGTATGAGAAGTACACATGTAAAATCCTTATTTTCAGTTATTATTTGAAACATTCTCTTGATGTTAGATTACAAATGGTAATTTGTTCACAGACATTCATATTTTTCTTTCTTTTGTGTGTTGTTATAATTGTGATTTACTGTCAGTATAGGTTATGAGATAATAATAAAATCTGACATGAACTGTCATTTCATATACATTTTTACTAAATTTGTTCATGAAAATGTTATTAAGTTCACCAGAGGCTCACTTAATAACATTTTCATGAACTCGTTAAGTAAAATTTGGTATGAAATAACAATTTTATGTCAGATCCTATTTATATGAAATAACAATTCATGTCAGATCCTGTTTATATGAAATAACAATGCATGTCAGATCCTATTTATATGAAATAACAATGCATGTCAGATCCTATATATATGAAATAACAATTCATGTCAGATCCTATATATATGAAATAACAATTCATGTCAGATCCTATATATATGAAATAACTAGGGATGGCAACGGATATTCGAATATTCGAATATTCGGTAACGTTTAGAATATTCGAATCCTAAATTAGGATTCGAATATTCTAATAAAAAAAATAAAAGTTAGATAAATTTAAAAAAAATATAAAATTAACGTTTTTAATTTCGCCTCTCATATTATGTTTCGTATGCCAGCGTTAACCGTGAAAGTGTCAACCAATTAACACTGTCGGGGCCCTGTGGATATTATCATGGTGACAGTTTGCAGCGATTACGCAATTTTTAATCGGGATGGCTAATTGGACGATTGTTTGCATTGGTTAGGTATATTGTATATTCCTACTAGTACTAATTAAAATCGCCGGGACAATTAAGTGGCAGGCCAGAGCCAGGGCATGATAAGGGTTGTCAAGGTAAATCGTTACTTTTCGGTCGCTCATTGGTCAATTGATTAAACTGGGTGTGTCAAAGTGGCATTTGGCCGCGAATATGGAAGGGGTCGAAAAGATGACAGTTTGCAGCGAGTATGCAAACCTTGAATCGGGATTGCTAATTGGACGATTGTTTATTTAGGTGTATATACCAGATGTCTACTAGCACTAATCTAAAACGGCGGGACAATTAAGTGGCAGGGCCAGGGCCTGGCAAGGGTTGTCGATTATGCAATTTTTATTGTGATCGTCAATACCGCATCATTTGATTGGTTTGTTTTTTTTCTTCCCAATTCTGCTGTGATAAATAATGTATATATTTAGCTAAACACTAGAACAATCTTATGTAGTCTTAGGACAACAGCCATACGTTCACGTATCATAATCAGCAGCTTCAAAAATGCCACCTACTGTAACATCCGATGTATGGAAGTTTTTCCAACGGTCAGAAGATCGAAAGACTGCTAGGTGTACGCTGTGTGAAGGGACGTTCACCTACTCAGGGACGACAACCAACTTGAGAAATCATCTTAGAAACAAACACCCTTCAGCACTCAACCATGATAATGAGTCTAAGAAACAAATGCCCATCACCAACGAGAGTGTAACTAAGAAAACGGATACTCATCTCCTACTGAAGGACACTGAATGGGACATGGCTAGCGATTTAGTTAGTGTGCTCAGCGACCTGACTGATACTACTGAGTATATGTGTACGGAGACAAACGTGTCTTGTTCGGAAATATATCCTGTTGTATGTGGATTAGTAGAAGGCCCTCTTCGCTCCAAGTCTGATGACAACTCAGTGGTCTCGAAAGTGAAGGAGGCTATCCGTGAGGATTTTATACGCCGTTTCCGGCCATCAGAGCCTGAGACTGCGCGCTCCACTGCAGTGCTGGCATCACTTCTAGACCCTCGGTATAAGGACTTGGACTTCCTCTCATCCCAGCAGCGCCGCATCGCAGAAGAAACCCTTGAGGCTCGACTTGACGAGGTTCCCCTGAAGCTACCAGCACGTGAGGAGACACAGTCGACACCCTCCAAACGCCGTAAGCTGACATTTATTGTGTCACGTTCCACAGAGAGGGCAGAAGCTGACGAATTCCGCCGCTACTTGTTGGAACCACCTGAGGAGCAGGCATCACCCCTATGCTGGTGGAAACAACAAGAAGCACGGTTCCCGCGTGTTGCACATGTGGCCAGGCGTGTGTTGTCGATTCCGGCAACATCCGTCCCATCTGAAAGAATCTTCTCCAAAACAGGAATTCTGATCAATAAGTTGCGAAACAGACTATCCCCAGATCTTGTTGACAAAATCATCTTCATCAACAAAAACGCTGCATTCTGTAATGCGGACGAATAAAGTGCAATAGATATCAGCGATTGTATGTGTGCTATTTATGATTTGATATTATGTGTGTCTTTTATTTTCTAAATCTTTAGATAACTATAGGAATAAATAAATAAAATAAAAAAAACGATATACTCTTTCTTTTTTATTGAGAGAGAGAGAGAGAGAGAGAGAGAGAGAGAGTCAGAGAGAGACATAGACAGACACACAGACACGATTTAAAATTAAAGCAAACACTCATTGAAATTATAATACAACATGCATGCACACACACAAACGCACGTTCGCATTTTTTTTATTATCTATTTCTAAAAGGTAAACTTATGACCGTGTGAATTTCATAGGCACCGTAACTGCTTACGCTTAGTCATACTAAAAAGCAATATTAAAGGTAAATAAACTATGAGTATTTAATTACGGAAATTGATTAGAATATTCGAATATTCGCTCGTAACCTCATCCGAATATTCGAATACCAAAATCGGTATTCGTTGCCATCCCTAGAAATAACAATTCATGTCAGATCCTATATATATGAAATAACAATTCATGTCAGATCCTATATATATGAAATAACAATTCATGTCAGATCCTGTTTATATGAAATAACAATGCATGTCAGATCCTATTTATATGAAATAACAATGCATGTCAGATCCTATATATATGAAATAACAATTCATGTCAGATCCTATATATATATGAAATAACAATTCATGTCAGATCCTGTTTATATGAAATAACAATTCATGTCAGATCCTATATATATATGAAATAACAATTCATGTCAGATCCTATATATATGAAATAACAATTCATGTCAGATCCTATATATATGAAATAACAATTCATGTCAGATCCTATATATATGAAATAACAATTCATGTCAGATCCTATATATATGAAATAACAATTTCATGTCAGATCCTATATATATGAAATAACAATTCATGTCAGATCCTATATATATGAAATAACAATTCATGTCAGATCCTATTTTTATGAAATAACAATTCATGTCAGATCCTATATATATATGAAATAACAATGCATGTCAGATCCTATATATATATGAAATAACAATTCATGTCAGATCCTATTTTTATGAAATAACAATGCATGTCAGATCCTATATATATGAAATAACAATTCATGTCAGATCCTATATATATGAAATAACAATTCATGTCAGATCCTATATATATGAAATAACAATTCATGTCAGATCCTATTTTTATGAAATAACAATGCATGTCAGATCCTATATATATATGAAATAACAATTCATGTCAGATCCTATTTTTATGAAATAACAATGCATGTCAGATCCTATATATATGAAATAACAATTCATGTCAGATCCTATATATATGAAATAACAATTCATGTCAGATCCTATATATATGAAATAACAATTCATGTCAGATCCTATATATATATGAAATAACAATTCATGTCAGATCCTATATATATGAAATAACAATTCATGTCAGATCCTATATATATATGAAATAACAATTCATGTCAGATCCTATATATATGAAATAACAATTCATGTCAGATCCTATATATTATGAAATAACAATTCATGTCAGATCCTATATATTATGAAATAACAATTCATGTCAGATCCTATCTATATAAATAACAATTCATGTCAGATCCTATATATATGAACTAACCATTCTTGTCAGATCCTATATATATGAAATAACAATTCATGTCAGATCCTATATATATATGAAATAACAATTCATGTCAGATCCTATATATATATGAAATAACAATTCATGTCAGATCCTATTTTTATGAAATAACAATGCATGTCAGATCCTATATATATGAAATAACAATTCATGTCAGATCCTATATATATGAAATAACAATTCATGTCAGATCCTATTTTTATGAAATAACAATGCATGTCAGATCCTATATATATGAAATAACAATTCATGTCAGATCCTATATATATGAAATAACAATTCATGTCAGATCCTATATATATGAAATAACAATTCATGTCAGATCCTATATATATGAAATAACAATTCATGTCAGATCCTATATATATGAAATAACAAATTCATGTCAGATCTATATATGAAATAACAATTCATGTCAGATCCTATATATATGAAATAACAATTCATGTCAGATCCTATATATATGAAATAACAATTTTATGTCAGATCCTATATATATGAAATAACAATTCATGTCAGATCCTATATATATGAAATAACAATTCATGTCAGATCCTATATATATGAAATAACAATTTCATGTCAGATCCTATATATATGAAATAACAATTCATGTCAGATCCTATATATATGAAATAACAATTCATGTCAGATCCTATATATATGAAATAACAATTTCATGTCAGATCCTATATATATGAAATAACAATTCAT
Organism: Solen grandis; assembly: GCA_021229015.1. Lineage (NCBI taxonomy): Eukaryota > Metazoa > Mollusca > Bivalvia > Adapedonta > Solenidae > Solen > Solen grandis. The sequence goes on from CM037784.1 coordinate 26,067,431, forward strand.
GTCAGATCCTATATATATGAAATAACAATTCATGTCAGATCCTATATATATGAAATAACAATTCATGTCAGATCCTATATATATGAAATAACAATTCATGTCAGATCCTATATATATGAAAATAACAATTCATGTCAGATCCTATATATATGAAATAACAATTCATGTCAGATCCTATATATATGAAATAACAATTCATGTCAGATCCTATATATATGAAATAACAATTTATGTCAGATCCTATATATATGAAATAACAATTCATGTCAGATCCTATATATATGAAATAACAATTTTATGTCAGATCCTATATATATGAAATAACAATTCATGTCAGATCCTATATATATGAAATAACAATTCATGTCAGATCCTATATATATGAAATAACAATTCATGTCAGATCCTATATGTATGAAATAACAATTCATGTCAGATCCTATATATATGAAATAACAATTCATGTCAGATCCTATATATATGAAATAACAATTCATGTCAGATCTCCTATATATATGAAATAACAATTCATGTCAGATCCTATATATATGAAATAACAATTCATATATCAAGACACATGTTGATGTTTGAATCAACCTGTACATGTCAAGGTTCAGTCATATAGAAACAGTATTACGTGGATTGCAGTGTATGTTCAGCAAACTCACAACTATCCTCACCAATGGAGATGTTAATTTAGTATCGTCTTATAATAAGCACGTGCTACAGCTTCATTGAAATAATGAAAATGAGATTCTTTATGCTTGAAGATAAAAAATAGAAAATATGTTATATACCTGTTTGTGTCATAAAACAATCTTATATACCATCGAACATATGCAAAACGTGTGGCTAAAAAAATGGAAGCCTCCTCATAGTATGAAGATAGAAGGAATATAGAATTTTTCCAAGGTTTTAAAACTTAAACTCTGGGTTTGCACTATACATGAATGCGCACAATACATGAGCATTTATGGTATTTGTATGTGGCTATTAGAAAGGAAGAAAAAACCTTGACTGGCATATATACATGTAGTATAAAATTTTAAAGAAATAAAAAAAAAATAAGAATGAACTATAACACATATTCCATGTTCTCCCTGATAAACACCCACTCTACCAATAAAAGTCCCCTCCTAGCCTTTCATGGATCTAATGTGCATTTCATAAGAAAACACTGATATGTTTATATATAAATTGGCAGGTAAAGACAGTAAGTCACGACATCCTGCAGCTGACCAAGCTTCTGTACACCATCCGTAGTCTGGTCTGTAACACAGCACTCTTCCTGGAGCCTCAACCTTATGTGAGTTGTTCTTGTTTCTTTGTTCTTTTTTATGGCTTAACCCTTTCCCTCATGGAGGAAACCATGAAAAGACCTATGCGAACAACATAAAACCAGATCAGCCTGTGAGTAACTCGCAGGCTGATCAGGTTTTATGCTGTTCGCTGCTCCTCAGTGGTCTTGAAATGAGGGTTTTGTAATTAAATTTGGTAAGGTTTAACTGTGGTTTTCTGCAGATCAGGCTTTATGTGGTACCTATTGAGTGCGTCAAAATGAGTCTATATGAGGGAAAGGGTTAAAGGCCCTCACCCATTGAAGTTATGGCTTTGCAAGAATTGTGCACATCACATTGCATCCTGTACCGTCATTGTTACAATAGGCTCATTTTCCTAAGGCTGTATAGCAGGGTATATTAATCACCTTCAGTGATAGCCTTACTTTTGAATTTAGAGAGTAATAACTCTGGGGACTGAGAAAAAAATGTGGTGTATGAATGTGTGGAAAAATCTTAAGATAATGAGTTTGCATAACTGGATGATGAATGGTGATAGATGATAGTTGCCAGTCTAGGTGGGCTCTACTAAATTTATGAGGTGATGTTGATTTACAGATAACTGACCAATGGTTGTATGTGCCGATGTGATGGGATGGGGTAGGGTGGTGCAGGAGCCTTGATTATGTTAAGTCCATCTTGAAGGTTTGATTTCATGCTCCACCGGGTATTCTAGATTGTAGAAAAATAGGAGATATTAAGTGACAATGTGTTTGGATCATATCTTATGTGTACATACTGAAATGTTAAAACATAAGTAAACTTGATGATGTAAGTAATGTCATAATCCCCAATCTTCATGAAAATATTACATGTAAAGCAGTTATCTAACAAGTAATTCCAATCATTGTCAGATACGTGATGCAGGCATAATGCATTTGTCAAGTTAATAAGATCTACCTCCCTTTGCCCTTAGCTCTCCCTGCTGGTACAGAGTGTACAACACTGCCTGCTGGAGCCCCTCTCCCTGCCGAAGGGGACCACCTCTGACCAGTGGACACTACGGGACATGGCTGCACAGCTTCTGGCCCAGATTGTCAGGTATTTCATATATGTATATACCAATCATAACAAAAGGATACCTTGGCATGCTTTCATTCAGTGATTCCAGAAATCTCACTGATGTGAACATGTTTCTTTAGTTTAATTAAGTTATCTTTCACCTTCAGCTTAGAACCTAGAAGTCATTCAAGCTTTGCATATTGAATCATCATGATGTGTTTGATGTAGTTTGTCTGTCTGTCTGATCATTCCATCTGTCTTCATTCCATTTTTATTGATCCCAGTGAGTGAGTGGTTAGAGCATTCATCCAGTAATCTGGCGATTGTGTGCTTTGTCCTCTACATATCAAAATAAAGTCTCTGAAAGTTGTACTGATATATCACCCTGATTTGGCGCTCAGCATGTAAGTGGTTTTTTTAGGACTTGGTTTAGTTTCATGCAACTTGTCTTTTGTGTGATATTGCACTGAGGCAACCCTATATCTGCCTCAAGTAGACACATTCCCTAAATGATTGAAATACTGTTAGTGGGACGAGCAATTATTCTATTTAACCTTTCAGTTTTACAAAGACAAACCTTTTGTTCTCTATCAGAACACTGACAGGAATGTTTAAGTAACAGCTCTAGCTTTTTCCAAATCTTACTGGATAGTTTGTAAGTGAAAATAAAACAGACCCATCTGGACTCTACCTGTGTATTTCAACTGTATTTCAGTATCTGGGGTAACAGTGTGAACCATCTGGAGAGGTTCACTGAGAAGTCCCTGAGAGAGGTGCTATACGATCACTCCAAACCCTTCCCTTGTCATTACGGAGCAGTACAGGGGCTCCTGGCCCTGGGATGTGAGGTTTGTGGTACTGTTACCATAACAACAGAAATATGGGTTTCATAACATTTTCAAGTATTGCCGGCACATGTAATGGATCACAATGACTATGTTCTCTTTATTATTCAAAATTTATTCTTGAGTTGTCATATTGCTGCTGATTAAATTATTAAATAGTATAATAAGTTGTAATGTTGCCAGTATATTGTCATCTCATATGACTTGATAAATTCAGTCAATTTGTGTGATAAAGTTAAGCTTTATTTCTCAAAATGACTTTGATCCTATTTTTTGTGTTATTTTAATAACAGAACAGCGCTCATGTAAGACTTAACTTTCATTTATTTCAGTTTGAATGGATATACTTTATCATATTGAACTGTATGAATATAAAAATTGGTTTCCATGAACATAAGCATGACTTAAACTGAAACTTTGTCCATTTGACCCTTGTAAGTAATTATTTGACCTTGACCTCAATTCATTTATAACTATGTGATCTCAAACCATTACAGAACATTGAGCGTGTGTTGCTGCCCCACTTGGCCCTGTATTGGCCCCACCTCCTGGTTGCTATGGAATACAAGGGACTGAAGTCTGCCACCACCCAGGCCCATGCCTTCATGGTCTATGGAGCAATCCAGGTTAGGTCAGCCATACCAGTTATGCTTAATGTGATCATTGATTTCACTGACATAATTGATCTACTTTTCCTATTCTGCAATTAATGAAAATGAAATCAGATTGCAAGATTTACTTGGAATATTTCAGATCATTTTAAAGTCCATTTCTAGGCTTTTAAATAATTTTTAGCTCACCAGAGTGCAAGGTTTTGTAAAGGCTCACAAATGACATATCACAGATTCTCACTATTAAACTTTTTAAAGTGGAAATTGCAACTGCAATTTAAAAGACAGTATTGAAATTTCTTTCAGTGAAAATAAATACTTTGAGAATTATATGAATAATGTTATTTTGTCTTGTTATCTTAAAATTGAGATTTTAGATTTTTTCACTTGATATAAGGTTTGGGTATGTAAATGAAATTTAAAGCCATATGGACAAGTATAAAGGAAGTTATTGCCATTTCAGTTTCGAGAGACATTGGAAAGGAAAGTAAATTTTTATGGTCATTTTATATCTCACTGAGTATTCTAAGTGTATGACTGTATTCTCTTATTTTCCAGGTCAGTGTAGAATTTGTCATGAAGAAATACATTGAGGAATTCAAGGAGCAGTATCTTCCAAGTAAAGACAGTGAGTCAAAGGACCAAGCTAGTTCTACTGATAATTTACCATTCAATGAAACTAAACACTCCAATACTCGAGGATTCATCTCCATGTTTAACAAATCTCCAAGCTCATTCTACAAGGAAATGTCTGAATACTTTGGAGATAGTCTGTCTCTAAGACTTGGTGAAATACCTGAATTAAAAGACAGTGTATATAAGCCTTCACCCAAAGAGATTGTAGCCAGTTTTACTGACGCTGAGAGTAGCAAGTCAGGGGAGCAGTTGCTGGAGGACTTAATGGAGCAGGTACGGAAACAAGAGCAAGTGAACCGGGAGCAGAAGGAGAGGCAGAAGCAGCTTCAGGAGAGACAGCAGCAAGACACGCAAGAGAAGCTGCACAGACAGCGGCTGGAGCACAAGAGGAGGAAGGAGGACCACAGGCAGCAAATACAGCTGAGGAAACAGAGGCAGTCCCTCCAAGATAGCGATGATGAGATTGACGTGGAAGGTGACGTAGATAAATCTGATAACTCCTTCCAGTCAGAAAAGTCAGAGGATGGTGATACTAAAGATGTTCCTCTTGCAGTTAAGAGTTCTATTGGTGCTCCTGGACAGGGAATTAAACTGACATTTACAAAAAGGCCAAAATTAGTGAATACTGTGCCAAACTTTACTGATTCTCCACAGTCTGATTCACCAGACCCAAAAGAGAGGATGCCGTCACAGAGTAGGAAACGGAAGCTGAGTGTAAGAAGTCCAGAGAACTTTGATGTCAGTACAATGGAAGGTCTTGAGTCAGCTCTTGCAGCCTATACACAGCAATCATTTTATTCCTCGGAAGGGGAGGGTACTTCTGATGGTGGGTCAGCAAGGAAGTCATTGACAATGAAATTTTGGAAAAAAGATAATAGTGATTAGTAGATAATAAAAGATGAAACCTGCAGGATGTCTTATCATTCAGTGCCCAAACTCATCAGTATGTATAGTCAAGTTTTTTTTTAACCCTTTCCCTCATATAGACTCATTTTGACGCACTCAGCAGGTACCACATAAAGCCTGATCTGCAGAAAACCACAGTTAAACCTTACCAAATTTAATTATAAAGTCCTCATTTCCAGACCACTGAGGAGCAGCGAACAGCATAAAACCTGATCAGCCTGCGAGTTACTCGCAGGCTGATCTGGTTTTATGTTGTTCGCATAGGTCTTTTCATGGTTTCCTCTATGAGGGAAAGAGTTAAGACTCACGCTCTCAATTTCTTAACTGCATGTATTTTTCTATTTGATATGTATAAATAGTTGGAATGTAAAGGTAGTTGTTGGATCTTATGATGAATGAAATCCTTACTCATCATATTCATAAATCTATTCACAAGGGAAGTTAATCATTACTATTATGATTTAGTATATTTATGTACCATGTCAAACATGCTAAATTTTGAAGATTATGTTTAATAACATTTTGGTAATCTTTTAATTTTGTAGATTTTTAAACACTACTTTGAAACTTTAGTATTAAACATTACTTAAATATTTTATGGTATATGTTAAACATAACTTGAAAATTATTATATCCATATATATGTGAAATTTGAATTTTTCAAATCTGAATTCAAAATAAAAAGTAAGGGCTTTAGTCATTCAAAGTTTTCATACAGCCTTGAAATATTTGTTAAGAAATGAACCATTTATGTATTTTATCTTATGATTTTCAATGAGATACACATGTTTACACATGGCCATGTCTAACCGTTTAGAACTGAGTGAGATGTTGAAATTTGGTTCCCATTCTGTACATTGAAATATAACAAAGTAGAACATAAACAGATAAAGATTTCCATAACCTCACAGTAAAGTCAAAATTCAACATGGTTTGACACAATTTTTGATGTTTAATGCAAAAACTATAGAAAACAACATTATTAGGATATAAAGAAAATCTGATTGTTTTGGTTGAATATTGAATTGAATATATCTCTCTTCAAAGTGAGATTATTTTTAGCTCACCTGAGCATAGCTCAGGGTGAGCTTTTGGGATACTTGATTGTCCGTCGTGCGTCGTCCGTCAACAATTTTGATGTTTACACACTAAAGGCCACAATTTTGATCCAATCTCCTCAAACTTGGTCAGAATGTTTGTCTTGATAATATCTTGAACCCTTTCGAAAATGGGTCAGGTTGGATCCAAAAGTAGGTCAGTAGGTCAAATCTTAGAAAAATCTTGTTTACACACTAGAGGCCACAATTTGGATCCAATCTTCCTCAAACTTGGTCAGAATGTTTGTCTTGATAATATCTTTAACCTTTTCGAAAATGGGTCAGGTTGGATCAAAAAGTAGGTCAGTAGGTCAAATCTTAGAAAAATCTTGTTTACACACTAGAGGCCACAATTTTGATCCAATCTTCCTCAAACTTGGTCAGATTATTTGTCATGATGATATCTTGAACCAGTTTGAAAATGGGTGAGGCTGGACAGAAAAGTAGGTCAGTAGGTCAAATCTTAGAAAAATCTTGTTTATACACTGAGGGCAACATTTTTGGTCCAATCATCCTCAAACTTTGGCAGAATGTTTGTCATGATATCTTTTGTGGATGGGGTCAGAAAATTCCTGAACATTGTTTCACCTCATCATCTTAATTCTTAAGCAATCTGTTTTGTACAGGCAATGAATGATACTTTTCTTAGGTGAGCAATCTAGGGCCATCTTGGCCCTCTTGTTATATTTTCACTCACGCTTCATGCTCTTGAAAATATTTAAAAAATTCTCACTTATAAGTAAGATACATTTCATATTCACTTAAAACAAACAAATATTCTAGAGTAAAAAATGATTAAATACTTCGCAAAGGTATAACTTAATCCTAGGGAAGGTTGGAAGCACTGGTACCTGGGCTCAAATTCTCAAAAATACTTCAATAGTATTTCAGACTAAAACTCAAATCTCATATTGAAACCCCTTTTGAATCATGTGGCCATACTTTGAAAAAGGGTAACTGAAAGTTACTTATCTATCTACCCCGGTTAAGCAACTTGGGTATTCCATGTGATTGTACAGGTAGCTGAAAGTTACTTATCTATCTACCCAGGTTAAGCAACTTGGGTATTCCATGTGATTGTACAGGTAGCTGAAAGTTACTTATCTATCTACCCAGGTTAAGCAGCTTGGCTATTCCATGTAATTGTACAGGTAGCTGGGAATAATATTCATTATGATTTTTTTATCTTTTTCAAACAGAAACGACAAACATATAAGTAATGTAAAAAAATGTTATTATCATCATCATTTGCATTTTTCTACAGTTTTCCAGTTAGAGATTGGTTTTTGCAGTAATTGCCTAAAAATTCTTTTAAACCTTTTTTTTTTTTTGCAACATCCAGTTGCAGTAAAATCTAGTGCAAAGTGCATTGAAAAAAATGCGTGAGCAATGCACCTCAGAGTTAAAAAAAAATCCAGGATTGAGATCATTAATTAACTTGGTGCTAGATTCATTTTACCGTACTGCTCAAAGATAAAATCTGTATCATAATAGTAAATGATGGATTCTTAGGCCATTTAAAGTGGCTTAGAAAGACAGACATTACCTACCTACCTACCTTTATTCTAAATGACCCTACTTAGCAGCGCTAGTGACGGTCTGTCTTCAAACAGTTCTGGGTTCTTCAGAAAAGCTTCCTTCATGGTATTGTAACCACTGATAAACACAATCAACCTGCAGCCGAAGTACATACTGTACACATCGCCCATCTTTCTCCAGAATTTCTGAAGAGGTTTTTGCATATTACTGTCTAATAACAGATGTCTGACAACAGGAAGCCAAATTCCAGAGAAAGACGGAAGAGGCTGTGAACACCTCTTTGCAAAAAAGAATTTCTGGATCAACACGCATATCATAAACACCAGTACAAAAGTTGACCATGACACATTTGTAAAACTGAAAATAAGCAACATGTTGCTCACTTGAGTGATCGTGGTGCAAGATCTTAATCTTAACCCAAACAGTGAAGTGAGCTCCACTGTAATTTAAAAATGGCCAGCCGATATTATTTTTTGATGATTTTTAGCTCACCTGAGCAAAGCTCAGGGTGAGCTATTGTGATCCCATGAGCGTCCGTCGTCCGTCGTGCGTCGTGAGGCGTCAACAATTTTTAGTGTTTACACTCTATCACCTTTATTTCTTAAGCAATCATCTTCAAACTTTAAGACAATGTTTATGACCATAATGTCTCGATTGAGTTTGATTATGGCTGAGATCAGTTGATTAGGTCAGGAGTTAGGCCCTTTTAAATATAAAAAAATGCCATATTTCACGTTGCTTACACTCTAGCTTCTTCATCTTTTGAGCAATCATCTTCAAACTTTATGGCAATGCTAATTACCATAAGGTAAGGCGAATTGAGTTTGATTATGGCTGAGATCAGTTGATTAGGTCAGGAGTTAGGCCCTTTTAAATATAAAAAAATGCCATATTTCACGTTGTTTACACTCTAGCATCTTCATTTTTTTAGCAATCATCTTCAAACTTTATGGCAATGCTTATGACCATAAGGTCTCGTTTGAGTTCAATTATGGCTGAGATCGGTCAATTAGGTCAGAAGTTATGCCCCTTTTAATATTCAAAAAATGCCATATTTCACGTTGTTTACACTCTAGCTTCTTCATCTTTTGAGCAATCATCTTCAAACTTTATGGCAATGCTAATTACCATAAGGTCTCGATTGAGTTCGATTATGGCTGAGATCGGTCAATTAGGTTAGAAGTTATGCCCCTTTTAATATTAAAAAAATGCCATATTTCACGTTGTTTACACTCTAGCATCTTTATCTTTTGAGCAATCATCTTAAAACTTTATGGCAATGCTTATGACCATAAGGTCTCGATTGAGTTTGATTATGGCTGAGATCAGTTGATTAGGTCAGGAGTTATGCCCTTTTAAATACAAAAAAATGCCATATTTCACGTTGTTTACACTCTAGCATCTTCATCTTTTAAGCAATCATCTTCAAACTTTATTACAATGTTCATGACCATAGGGTCTCGATTGAGTTCGATTAATGCTGAGATCCGTCAATTAGTTCAGAAGTTATGCCCCTTTTAATCTTCAAAAAATGTCATATTTCACTTTGTTTACACTCTAGCATCTTCATCTTTTAAGCAATCATCTTCAAACTTTATGGCAATGCTAATTACCATAAGGTCTCGATTGAGTTCGATTATGGCTGAGATCCGTCTATTAGGTTAGGAGTTATGCCCCTTTTAATATAAAAAATGCCATACTTCAAGTCGTTTACACTCTTGCAGCTTCCTTTTTTTAGCAATCATCTTCAAACTTTATGACATTGTTAATGACGATAATGTCTCATTGAGTTCAATTGTGGCTGAGATGGGCCATTTAGGTCAGGAGTTATGCCCCTTTTAATACAAAAAATGTAAGATTTCACTTTGTTTATTCTCTACCAACTTCATTTTTTTAACAATCTTTTTTAAACTTTAAGACAATGTTTATGCCCATAATCTCACAATCGGGTTCAATTATAACTGATATTGACTTGTAAATTTAGGAGGTATGCCCATTTCACCATAAAAAAAGCCAGATTTCACTTTTACACTTAAGCATCTTTGTTTCTTAAGCAATCATCTTTCTCAGGTGAGCGACCAAGGGCCATCTTGGCCCTCTTGTTTTATGTATGTAAGATAAGAGGAATATAACCAGTATAGATGTATTAAAAAAGTTTCAAGTAAAGGTGTATCCAACTAGATAAGCTAACCTTACTGTCAGTACAGACTAATATAGTAAAATAATTTAAAACCCCTGTATCAGGTCACAGTTGGATGGATAATATGTTACCACCCTTAAGGGATATTACTTTCAAAACTATTTAGTGTTGTCTACCTTGGTTTATGAAATAAAACATTAAAGTTGCAACCTCATCTGTGAGACCAACATGTCATCAGTATTGAAACAGCAACCGGTAAGGTCACATAAGAGATGCTTTATATCATTTGAAACGACAATTTTAAGATTCGCAATTAACATAAGGATAATCATGCCGATAAAATTAGAGCATGCTATTATAATTTTGACTTTTGGCTGACTAGAATGGAACGCCATAGCGGTCTTATGTTCAGCATTGGTGTTTAGCTTGGCCTATGTCCTTGTTGTCTGTTTGACATATCAACACATAGTGTCCATATAACATTATATATAACTGATATCCTTATCCTTGGGTTTTAATATCATTTTGATGGGTTGTATTATAAATAGAATGGGATTATTGATCATTTTGCTGGCTGGATTCTTATAGGATTATGATAGGTCGTAGTAGTAGCATTATGGTGGGTCCATGTTGCATGTTGAGGGGTCGTGTTATTATTATGCTGGGTTATGATAACATAATGTTGGGTTTTAATATCACTGTGATCGGTAATACTATTATAATGATGGGTCCCTTTAAAGTTATATGGAAATCAAATATCATTATAAAGTGTATCGGAATCAATTCATTATATAGGCTGTAACCCGCAGCTTTGATTTCAGTGAGGAGCCTAGCCTGGCTTGCAGTAGGTCAGTGGTTCTTCCTGGATGCCTCCGTGCATTCGGGGTCTTCCTCCACCTGTAATTAGCTGGACGTCGCTGTATGACTGAAATACTGTCAAAGGGATGGTAAACTCAAAAAGTCAAGTCAAGTCATAATAGGCTGTCAAACTGTTATAATGGGTTGTAATATGATCATGTAGGGTTGTAATGTCATCATGTGGAGTTGTAATGTCATAATTTGAGGTTGTAATATGATCATGCTGGGTTGTAATGTGATATGATCATGTGGGGTTGTAATGTCATCATATGAAGTTGTAATGTCATCAATGAGGTTGTAATATGATCATGTGGGGTTGTAATGTCATCATGCGGGGTTGTAATATCATCATGTGGGGTTGTAATGTCATCATTTGAAAATGTAATGTCATTCTTTGCGGTTGTAATATCATTATGTGGGGTTGTAATGTCATGTAAACCAAACAACAAGGATATATTCCAATCTAAACAACCCCACCCTGGGGGGCTGGGGTGGGTAACATAAGAAGATTTAAGCTTTCTTAAAAAAAAATAACACATTCATATGAATATTATGAATTTATCTAAAGAAATGAAATTACAAAAAATATATACATGAAAAACAAATCAGCAACTAGGTTCACGAGAAGTACAATATCCTGCAAACTAAGGAGTCGCTGACCTCCTACTTATTTGCAATAGATGGCGCCATATTTATGTTCGGATTCATAATTTCCTCGGGAGGGAACATTCGCTTCTTTCCCAATTGACATTACAGCTTAGTAAATGACAAGTGCTTGTGTAGGTATATTTATACATTTAAGTTGAATTAATATATATTTAGAAAATATTTGTACTATAAGGACATTTCAAATGAAAACTGGGACAGATTTCTTAAATATGATTTTACTGCCTACTTATATATGACATATGATCAATATAATTTTAACATGCTATAATATTTGGATATTTTTATGACGCCAACCCACAACATTATCTTGTATAGCTCATGTAAGATATGATTTTGTGATGAGATTTATTTTATCTCTTCGTGTTTATTTACCAGTATTTGTTCTCTGTAAACAATGTATACTCAAACGCAAAAGAAACTGTGCATGTTTGTTTTTCACAACAGTCAGATTGGTCCAAACCGTTGAACATATAAACCCTGTGATGCACGGATGTTTGTCTATGCAGAAACTGCTGTTTTTAACTAAATACGTAATTTTGTAGGCAATTTAATAAGCTTTAAATCAGGAACCATACATAAGGAACTTTCTGAGAAGAAAATTTGAAAAGAAAACTAAACCCTGTGCACAGTTTCTTTTGCGTTTGAGTGTATTTTACGCAATTAACTTACCGTAAAGTTACCGTAGCATACATGGTCAAGTATTGTGTATTTCTTATAATAACATTAATTAAACGATGACACTATTAAGACATTTCACATTTACAAATAAGTGACCTGAACATAGATTGATCCACTAACAAACACACTAGTCATATAAAAGTAGCAAGTTAACCAACATCTAATGTCACAGACACAAGGTTTGTCCATGATAAGTATTGTTATATACAGCATGCATGCTTCTTCTTGAACACACACACACACACCTTCTTAAAAAGCTGTTGGAAACTGGTCTCAAACAAACGTATATTCATCTTGGTTTAAGACATGATTTGATGAGTTATGTCGTGCTAAATTTATTTTGGCAGTTTATGTCATAATAATGTTTATCGACAAAAGTGACTACTTAACATTATATTAGGCCACATATCGACCACTTATTACGATAAGCAGCCAAATTGGATATGGAATTTGAAGAAGAAAAATAAATGTTTGCGGTATATACTTCAAAGAGAAACATATAAATTGCGAAAATTCCAGATTAAGATCTAGATCGAGCGATTATTCTGTAGGGCTTGGGTGAATGGACTATTCCAAACATGCCGTCGATGTTTTCCATGGACATGTCCTGACCAGGGACATTTTCCAGCCGGAATCTCTGGACAATGGTACTGATGAACAAGAAGAGTTCCATACGGGCTAGTGATTCACCCACACAGCTTCGTTTTCCTGAAATCACATATTTCTATGAAATTAATTAGAAAAAGAGGAAAACACTGGTGAGAAATAAAAAAAAGATATTTATTATGGGATCTTATTTGATGTCACTCGTGGTCAAAGAAAAACATTCCATGACCACACAGGAAATTAAAAGTGATTCCATAATATAGTAAAAACATGTGGATTACACTTTACACATCGTAAAAAAAAAACAAAAAAAAACTATCATTTCAAGTTGTATTTTACCATAATCCACCATCAAAATAATGTCTACGAGGAAATATAAACAAGAACATAGTAAAATACATGTTAAACAAATATGTGGTGAAACAGATTTGACAAAAAACAGCGAAGTTCAATAAACAAAAACAGTAAATCATGTAAACTAAAAAAAACTATTAATTTCTATCAAGCAATAGTATAGCAAACTAGACTGGTAAATAAACAAGGGGGGCCACGGTGGCCCAATATCTCTCACTTAAGTACCATCAGTCTAAAACAGTTCTGGTTAACAAACAATTTACCTGGTGATCTTTAACAACCAGATTCAAGGTTTGACCTTCTTATTTTGATTAAATCAATTATGACTCCCTCCAGGTCGACCTTGCCATATACCTTGGGTACTGTCAGCGATCACCACCTCTTGTTAGTTATTCCGGCCATTACAATACTAATGGTTACTTTGAAAATGACTCGGCCTTCTGACGGATAGGGCTGGTCATCTTACAATGATTCAATCATATATGACCAGTCCTATCCTTAGGTAGCCAAATATTTTTAATACATCATCCTTCTTTTAGCAATTACTTTTATGAAATCTAGGGGTAATTATTTCGAACAAATTACAGTGAATTGTAACCAACGGTATCGGATAAGCTGAATTCATAATTCTACAAATTATATATAGACGTTAAGAAAAAAGATACCCTTGTGGGTGCCTCATTATTGAAGTACCAACTTTGTTTCAACTATTATGGTAGACGACTATGAAATATATTTGACCATAGACATGCATATGTCTGTGATTTGACCACTGGTTTTCAGAGTGAACGATTTATTAAACTTGAAGTCAACAGGTCTTACAGAGTGTCATGTCGTGACAATTTCGAGGGCTCAACGCAAAACGGTCATAACGGTATTAAACAACAAGTTACGACGGTTTTGCGCTGAGCCCTCGATTTGTGTTAAATGAAGTTAAATTTGACTTCTAGCTTCAGAAATGAATATTTCAGAGGTGACATTCGAAAAACGTTTATTGACGATCGACAGCGACGGACGCATGCTGATCTCAGTAGCTCAGCTACAGCACTGTCCATTCCATGTTTTACTACTTTCACGACTTGAATCGACTATTTGAGTTTACCGTCGCTTCGACCGTATTTCAGTCATATAGCGAGGTCAAGCTAATTACAGGTGAAGGAAGATCCCGAATGCATGGAGGCATCCAGGTAGAACCACCGACCTACCGCAAGCCAGCTGGAAGGCTTCCTCACATGAAAATCCGAATTACCCTGCTGGGATTCGAACCCACGCGGTGAGGGGCTGAGTGAGTGTTAAAGTCAGCGCTTTTACCCTTTCGGCCACGGAGGCCCAAACTACTTTCACGAAATGAAGGTAGATGATACAAAAGCACTATAAAATCTGCATTGCGTGTGGTCATTTATTTAAACTACCTACCAGTCTGCTCTGCTTGTAAATCAATAGGATTTACCCAGCAACAGTACAAAAAATAAACTGTCCGACTGAAAAGGTAAGAAATCCTACCAAGAAAGAAGGCGATGAATTCTGGCTTTTTTGCTATTTTTCCCTCTTCATTGATGAACCGCTCCGGTCTAAAATTTTCCGGATCACCCCAGATTTCAGGATCCGTCATGACCGAGTCCATATCCGGTAAAACGATGGTATCAGCTGGAATGGTGTATCCACTGAAGATCGTGTCCTGTTTGGGTCCATGCAGTCCCCCGGTGATTGCAATGTTACAGTACCTTAAATACAATATACATTCATAACAGTCCAACACAGACTTTTATTCGAGATCTGCAAATTATTGTTAAATGACCTTCTTTTTCCATTAAGAAAAAGTAGATCTGAATCAAGAAACAAGAGCCCGAGGGCTCTTAATCCGCTCACCTGAGTAAAGATAAAATGTCCCACCATAAAGTTACAAAAGATAGGTTAAAGATCAAGGTAACAAGGTGTTTTTTTTAATGGTTGAAAAATTATCTAAATGTACAAAGCAATTCCTTTTTGTTGATATGTGATGTACATGTTAAGATGAGTAATTGTGCACAGTATCATTCAGATCTGATAAACAGTTGCTAATATTAGCCTATGTTGAAGAAAGTAACCCCCTGGGTGGGGCCAATTTTGACCCCAGGGCCATTATTTGAACAAACTTGGTAGAGATCATTAGACAATGCTACATGCCAAATATCAAAGCTCCCGGCCATAAGGTTCCAGAGAAGAAAATTTTTCTAGATATATTCCTATATTAGCCTATGTTAAAGAAAGTGACCCCCAGGGCGGGGCTAATTTTGACCCCAGGGCCATGATTTGAACAATCTTGGTAGAGATCCACTAGACAATGCTTCATGCCAAATATCTTAGCTCTAGGCCAAATGGTTTCGGAGAAGAAGATTTTTCTAAGTTTTCCCTATATAAGCCTATGTAAATAAAGTGACCCCCGGGGTGGGGCCAATTTTGACCCCAGGGCCATGATTTGAACAATCTTGGTAGAGATCCATTAGACAATGCTACATGCCAAATATCTTAGCTCTAGGCCATACGGTTTCGGAGAAGAAGATTTTTCTAAGTTTTCCCTATATAAGCCTATGTAAATAAAGTGACCCCCAGGGCGGGGCCAATTTTGACCCCAGGGTCATAATTTGAACAAACTTGGTAGAGGACCATAAGATGATGCTACATACCAAATATCAAAGCTCTGTGCCTTTTGGTTTCAGAGGAGAAGATTTTTAAAGATTGCAATTTTTTTGTCTATTTTTAGCTCTTGTGACCTAGTTATTCAACAGACTGGAACCATTTGAACAAACTTGAAAGAGGGTCACCCAAGGGTCATTTGTGTAAAGTTTTATTGAAATCTGCCCAGTAGTTTAGGAGGAGAAGTCGTTTGAATTAAAAAGTTGACGACGGACATGAGCATGTTGTGCTCAGGTGAGCTAAAAACAGGGAATGGCTCTTTAGCAATTACCTCCTTCTGTGTAAATGTCAGTAAATGGAAGACTTAATACTAGCTACAAATAATCTGAATAAAATCACATTTTCTATATTCATCTCCTTTTTTTTACAGAAGTGAGACAAACAAACAAAAAACTACTTCAGTATAAATACCTTAGGACTTCCATGTAGAACCCTTCCACATATACCAGCTTACTCCGATCACTGACGGATGGAAGCCGATCTACCCCGATATACTCAGTTATTTCCGTGAACATCTTTTCCTGAATTTCCGGATAGTTGATCATACAGACGATAGCCCAACGAAGTGCTGTCGACGTTGTCTCAGATCCAGCAATAAACAAGTCGGTTATTGCCATAGTTAAGTTGTCCACTGAAATTAATAATGCAGTCAGCATAACAATATTGTAGAATCAACATTCGTGGTCGACTAACTCTCGAAGATTTCGAGGATTTATTTTTATCTACAAATAATTGCTAATTTATCCCCGAAGATTAGAACCGATGCTATTGACTTAATTGCAGATTCAATGATTTTACCGCATAAGCATATACTCGTATAAACGGGTTACGAATTGGTTAGGTTACGAATTGACTGGATACCGTTTAAACTTGTTCAACTCTAGGCTTTTCTTAAAATAACTGGTTTCCGGTTACCGTTACTGCCCAATCAAAATGCCCTTTTTCATATATTTTCAACGTCTCAGATATGTGTGCTTGAGTGTCAAAACACACTTTTCTTTTTTGTATGTTCTCAATTTTCTTTTCAAACATTTGATGTCATGAATTTTTATAATCTATATCCATCCTTAACTTAGATGGTCTGTACTAAGAACAGGGGGATTTGGAAATGTTTTTCTTTTGTGAACTCTTATCCTGAGAGAAAAAGCCTATCTATACTTCTACTGAAGAAAGATTGGTTCGGCTAACTCCAAACAGTTTTTTAAATAAATTTTTGAATCGCATTCGTACTTATGGTATTGGTGTTAGGATTTGTCAAGTAATCATGTTCTTAGAGAGAGTAAATACTGAGCATGGAAATGCATCTCAAATGACCAATGGTCCTTGCTTTCAAATATTTTTCATCAAACAACACTTCGGGTCTATATTCAAACACCTTTATTTAGATTTCCCCCCTTTTCACTTCGCAGAGATAAAGTTCTTAATTGTGTTTTCTGTCTTATCACCTAGTTAAGAAAATGTTCTTGTTTATTTTAATACGATTGCATTATGAATGTTGAAACTGAATTATCGATGCTTGAGATAACGTGTTTAATAAACAGTAATTATAAAGCAAATGTGTAAGCCAGTCAATCACAGTTAATTCGGAGGTATTTTGAACCATCACTGCCAGGTTATCAATATAATGATAAATTTTGGCTGTCGAAGCAACAACAGCAATGACTTAGAGGGTACGACTGTGTGCAAGATAGGGTTGTGAGTTCAATTTCAAAGCCAAGGAACATTTTTCTTTTTAAATATTTTTGCAATATTGTATATTTGTAATACTGAATATCACCAATTTATCTATACTAAGTAGATCTATATATATACTTAAATGAAAAATATGCCAAACTTAGATTTAATATTGAAAGTATTTGTTTTAGATTTTGTTTCCTTTTGATTATGATACACCTACTGATATAAATCTTATAAACTGTAGTCAAGAGAAATATAGAGAGAAAGAGTGGCTAAGTGATTATTGTTAGCAGTCTATTTAAACAAATGGTGTGTTCATCTTTTCTTCTAACGACCGAGTTCACGTAAGGTTAAATTGGGTATATAACATCGGTTTCAAAAGCATCGCTTGGAAATTTGATCACGTCACGTGTGTCCTTATTCATATAATCTTTATAACTTACATGAAAAGAACTTTTCTTTGTTGGAAGATTGTTGTTTTTCCATCTCTTCAACATAAGCATAAATGAAATCATCGGGCATCTCGTGACTTTCTCGCTCTTCAATATGTTTCATCACCAGATCTTCACAGTACTGGATGATATCCTTGGCATTCCTCAGTGACCTCTGGGCTTTGCACGGGTCACCCGGGCAGTTTATAAGAAATGGGAAGAAGTTAGCTATGCCAGCTGAGCCAGAGGAGCTGAAAGTCACATACAGTGGTGAATACTTATCTCCAC
This sequence comes from Solen grandis, assembly GCA_021229015.1. Taxonomy (NCBI): domain Eukaryota; kingdom Metazoa; phylum Mollusca; class Bivalvia; order Adapedonta; family Solenidae; genus Solen; species Solen grandis. The sequence continues at coordinate 26,085,781 of CM037784.1, forward strand.
ACAAAACCTACTTATACATATATACATACATGGCTAATTGTTTGCGAGTACTGTCAAACTATGTATATGTAGTTATAATTATTTGCGAATATATCGATATTGCAAACAAAGCAATTATTTAACCCTCGCATTTTTAGCTCACCAGAGCACAACGTGCTCAAGGTGAGCAATTAAGATCACCCTCCGTCCGTCGTCTGTCGTCAACAATTTGCTTAAAAGACATCTACTCTGAAACCGCTAGGTAGAAATTGAAGAAACTTGGCATGAACGATCCTTGGTTGAACCTCCACAAAATTGCTAAAATAAACTTGATCCATGCAGAACTCTGGTTGCCATGGCAAGCAACACGGTTTTATTTTAAAAACTTTAAAACTCATCTCAGAATTTAATATCCTTTAGCACCTCATCGTCATCTTCCATAATTGCTAAAATGAAGTTAATCCCATAAAAAATGAGGCCCCAACAGGGTTTGCTAATAACCTTATATAAAAAAATTCAAAAATCATCTTCTGGAAATTGAAACCACACTGAAGGTTTTAGTTTCCCAAGGGAGATAATCATTATTTTTATTTTAGTACTCTAAGTATTTCACAGTTTTAGGGAGCCTATCTAGTCTTCTTCGAATTAAATATTTGAACAACGGTCTGGATGACGTCATATATTTGGAACTACTTTCTGGGCCCACCACAGAGGTGAATGTAATGTAAACCGATGTGCATGAGATTGATAAAGAGTATTGATTAACTCCCTTTATTTAATTCATTATTTATATAGATATCACGGGAGTAGTAAACGGGCCGGTTTGCGTGTAAACAAACTTGACATCCTTTCTGGGTTGGCGGCTATCTGTGTTACTATTTTTAGTAAGTCATTTGCATATAAGCATTTTCTGGGGTAGGGCGCATGCATGCGTAGCGGCCATGTTGTTGACGGCCATTTTTATTTCAGACTTATGAGTGTATGGCTCATGCATGGTGGCCATTTTTAAATGTTCCAGCAGGTGTGTGAACAATGGCCTTTATGGATGACTACTGGACTGGCACTATTTTGCGACTACGTGTCTGGCGTTCCTTTGTAGTGGCAACTTCAAAGAGCAGGTGCGTTCACAATAGTCTTTGTATTAGCTCTATTCACAAGTACTGGCTCAGCACTATTTTGCGACCACATGTCTGACATTCCTTTGAAGTGGCAACTACAAAGAGCAGTTGGTTTACAATGGACTATTGAAAAGTTAAACCTTATTGCTTTTAAGACTAAATGTTTTACACACTCACACACACACACACACACACGGGGCCGCCGTGGCCGAGCGTTTACAGTCGTGGACTTCAAATCTCTCAGCCCCTCATCGCTGTGGGTTCGAATCCCAGTAGGAACTTTAGATTTTTCATGTGAGGAAGCCTTCCAGCTGGCTTGCGGTAGGTCGGTGGTTCTACCCGGGTACCTCAGTGCATTCGGGGTCTTCCTCCACCTGTAATTAGCTGGACGTCGCTATATGATTGAAATACTATCGCAGCGACGGTAAACTCCAATACAACAACAACAACACCTGTAATTAGCTGGACGTCGCTATATGATTGAAATACTATCGCAGCGACAGTAAACCCCAATACAACAACAACACACACACACACACACACACTATTTCTCTATCCACTTATAATAGCTTGTCTTACTGCACTGAGTGGTTTTGATTTTGGGTTGGCTGTTTTAATAGAACCTTTGAGGATCCTTTAAAAGGAAACAAACACATTTTAATCTGTTACTCATTTTATTTTGCACTTTTCACAGATATAATAACATCAAGCGTTATTTCTTGTCATATACACACAGTTTCTGTTCAACAATTATTTTGTCTGTTGTCTCATACATAGAACGCTGAATTGGCCGGAATTCCTGGTGGTCGAAAGCTTTTGTTTCATTTGATAGTAGAACTCATATTCTGACGTTTCAAAGAAGTTGTCCCTCTTTCTTTGGTAGAGGGTCTTGTTTACTGAAATTTGATTTGGCCAGTTTGACAGCTTGTACCACATGGGTAACAAATTGAATAGCCGGTTCTTTAGACGTGCCACCAGTCTGTATTTCTTCTACCACGTAGTGTCATATGTGATTAGGACGTACGAGTAGTTTACCTTCCGCCATGAGGCGAAAATGTTGTGACCATCTGTCTATGTTCATTGTTAGTTTTTATTTATGTCCCTCCCCTTATAGACTTATTCATCGTCGTCACTAGATTCTGAATCTATCTCTCCGTGACCAATAGCCTCATTGAACCAATGATTTTACTATTTCAATACTTGTTTAATATCCGTATACAATCGCATGAATCGAAAACTCGTAGGCTTTTGAACAGGCTTTTTGTTCTGAGAGTCCTTCATTTCTATATTCGTAGTATTTTTCATCCCACATTGTTTCCGTGTTCTTACCAGCTTTTTGTGCTAAGGGATTGAAATATTCATGTATGTCTTCCATATAGTCTTGTTCATCATAAGAACTTTTATCGTCAGAATCATCATCATCATCATCTTAGGTGATCCAATCTGGGCGGCTTTATTCACAGGCTCTTCCTCCCTATTTCCAGCTTCTCTTTTCAACTCCACAGGTCTTAGAACATTGA